>JAENPR010001934.1:75000-93410 GCA_018135685.1 Themeda triandra | reverse complement strand
ACCGCGAGGAAAGATGAAAAGGACTTTGAAAAGAGAGTCAAAGAGTGCTTGAAATTGCTCTGGATTTGGGAGGCCGGGCGATGCGCCGGCCGTATGCGAACGGCTTCGCCGGTCCGCTGACGGGCGGGCGTGGATCGTTGTCGGCCGCGGGCGTCTAAGCCGGGGCCCCTAGGTGCCTCCGCACTGCTGCCAAGACGGCCGGTATCCGCGCTGCCGCTGGCGCGCCCGGGCGCTCGCGCCGCAACGGCCTCGCGGAGCTCCCCATCCGACCCGTCTTGAAACACGACTGCTGAGTCTCACATGCGTGCGAGCGACGGCCTCAAACCCGGGATGCGCAAGGAAGCCGCACGAGGCGGAGTTCCTCAAAAGCCGCACCGCCGGCCGACCCGATCTTCCGGGGAAGGGCTCGAGTTGGAGCACGCCTCGGCCGGACCCGAAAGATGGTGAACTATGCCCGGAAAGGGGCGGGCCGTGAGGAAACCGTGGAGGCTCGCCGATACCGACGTGCAAATCGTCGTCTCGACTGGGGTATAGTGGGCTTAAAGACTAATCGAACCATCTAGTAGTCAGTTCCCTCCAAGTTTCCCTCATAAATGAGCCTATTGGCGAGTTCTATCAGGCCAATGATTGGGAGGCATCGGGCGCAACGCCCTCGACCTATTCTCAAACTTTGGGCCAGTAGGACGCGGCACCACGGTGCCTATCCGAGCCGTGCCATGGAATCGGAGCTCCAAGTGGGCCATTTCTTGGTGCGTAACCGGCGATGCGGGATGAACCGGAAGCCGGTTACGGTGCCGAACCGCGCGCTAACCTAGAACCCACAAAGGGTGTTGGTCGATTAAGACAAGCAGGACGGTGGTCATGGAAGTCGAACCGGCGAAGGGAGTGTAACAACTCACCCGCCGAATCAACTAGAAAATGGATGGCGCCGAAGCGGGCACCCACACCCGTCATCCGGGCGAGCGCCATGCCCCGACAGGAGGCGTGGCGCTGCCGCCGCAAACCCGGCGCGAGCTCGGGCGGAGCGGCCGTCGGCGCATCTTGGTGGTAGTAGCAAATATTCAAATGAGAACTTTGAAGGCCGAAGAGGTTTCCATGTGAACGGCACTTGCACATGGGTAAGCCGATCCTAAGGGACGGGTAACTTACAGACAATACCCGCGCTGCCCGAAAGGGAATCTTAAGATTTTGCGGCGGACGTGGCGGTTGACGGCGACGTTAGGAAGTCCGAGACGCCCGGCGGGGGCCTCGGGAAGAGTTATCTTTCGGCGCTTAACGTCTCGCCAACCCCCGGAATCGGTCACCCGAGGTAGGGTCCAGCCGAAGAGCACCGCACGCCGCGCGGCAAACCGTGCGCCGGCGTTCTTGAAAATCCGGGAGGACCGAGTACCGTCCACGCCCGGTCGTACCCATAACCGCATCAGGTCCCCAAGGTGAATGTGCCCGGCCAATGGAACAATGTAGGCAAGGGAAGTCGCAAAACGGGATCCGTAACTCGGGAAAAGGATTGGCTCGAGGGCTGGGCTCGTCGGGCCGCATGCCGGCGGACCGCTGAGCCGCTCACGCGGCGTAGCCGGCCGCCGCGTGCCGGGGTCGGGACGGACCGGGAACGGCTTCTCCTGAGTCTTCCCCCGGCGTTTAACAACCGACTCAACCGGGTACCATTAAGTAATCCGATCGTTTAATTAAAACAAAGCATTGCGATGGTCCCTAATGATGCCGACGCAATGTGATTTCTCCGGCCTGAAGGTTCTCGAATGTCAAAGTGAAGAAATTCAACCAAGCTGGTAACTACGGGAGTAACTATGACTTTCTTAAGGTAGCCAAATGCCTCATCTAATTAGTGACGCGCATGAATGGATTAACGAGATTCCCACGTCCCTGTCTACTATCCAAATAAAACCACGCACAAGGAACGGGCTTCTTATGAATCAATGTGGAAAGAGACCGTTGAGCTTGACTCTTAGTCCGACTTTGTGAAATGACTTGAGAGGTGTAGGATAAGTGGGGATGCGTTAGTGAAATACCACTACTTTTAACGTTATTTTACTTATTCCGTGGGTTGTAGCGGGGCATCGCCCTCCTTTTGGCTCTAAGGCTTGGTTGTACCAGCCGATCCAGTGGAAGACATTGTCAAAGCGGGAGTTTAATGGGCGGCACATCTCGTTAAAAGATAACGCAGTGTGTCCTAAGATGAGCCAACGAGAACGTAAGGGAACAAAGGGTAAAAGCTCGTTTGATTCTGATTTCCGCACGAATACGAACCGTGAAAGCGTGGCCTATCGATCCTTTAGACCTTCGGAGTTTGAAGCTAGGAGGTGTCGAAAAGTTACCACAGTGGATAACCGGGCTTGTGGCAGCCAAGCTTCATAGCGACGTTGCTTTTGATCCGATGTCGGCTCTTCCTATCATTGTGAAGCGTAATTCACCAAGTGTTGGATTGTTCACCCACCAATAGGGAACGGGATGGGTTTAGACCGCCGTGAGACAAAAGTTAGTTTTACCCTTACCGATGACCGTGCCGCGATAGTAATTCAACCTAGTACGAGAGGAACCGTTGATTCACACAATTGTCATCGCGCTTGGTTGAAAGCCATGGCGCGGACCGTGTGGTTTGATTATGACCGAACGCCTAAGTCAATCTGGGGTTAGCACCGGGCGCCCGTGCTCCGCCGCCGCCCCGACCCACATTAGGGCGTTCGCGCCCAAGGGCCCGTGCCATTGGCCTGGCCGACGCGACTCGCGGCGGAAGCCGCTCGAAGCTCCCTTCCTCACGGGCGGCGGGCTGAATCCTTGCACGACTTAAAACGGCATTGGCAGTGGAGTGGCCTTGCTCGCATCCACCGAGATCTAGCCCTTCGCCGCACGGATTCGTCCCTCCCCTCAACTCCACCAAGAAAGGGCCACGTCTGTTCGGAACTGCGTGACGCCATGGGGCGACTAATCCGAAACGAAGAGAGACGGGAATTGGCTAAGTCGGGCAAGTCAGTTCAACTCCGCGTGACAAGACCACGGCGAATCGCAAAGCCGCGAACTTGGCGAAGTCACACGCAAGACGTCAGCTAGAGATCCGCCCGACACGGTCCGTCCGTCCACGCCAAACAAGGATTGTGAAATGATGGATCTCATTGCATGAGTCGGTAAGGGCAATGGTGACAACTTTAGGTGAGCTCACACCGAACTAGCTCACGTGATGGAGCTCATTGCATATAAGAAGCCACACAAGGCATTCCCAAGGTTCTTCAACGGGGCCTAAAACCGACTAGTAACGCCAACGGGACCCAAGGTGGGACGACCAAGTCGGCCTTAGCTGTTCGTCCATCTCGGTGAAGAAACACGACTGCGCAACTTCTTAGCGGGAAACCATCGCTTTCGCTGAAAACGACACACGAATTTGGCCGAAAACCGCTGCCGCGCCCAAGTCCGGTAAATTCGTGAAGAAACACGACTCCTGCGCAATCCCATGAAAACCATCAGCTTCTCATTAAAACGACGCCAATTTACGAAAATCGCTGCCGCGCCAAGTCCGGTAATCTCGTGAAGAAACACGACCAGCGCAACTTAGCGGAAACCATCGCTGGCCCGCAAACGACGCAACTTTGGCCGAAAACCGCTGCCGCGCGCCATGTCCGGTAGAATCGTGAAGAAACACGACTTCGGCGCAACTTAGCGGAAACCATCGCCGCGAAAAACGACGCGAATTTAATGGCCGAAACCAAGCCGCGCGCCAAGTCCGGTAAGAATCTCAGGAAGAAACACGACTCAGCGCAACTAGCGAAACCATCAAAGCTTCGGGCCAAAACGACGCTGAATTTGGTAAACCGGCTCGCGCCAAGTCCGAACTGGGTGAAGAAACACGACTCAGCGCAACTTAGCGGAAAACCATCGCTTTCGCGAAAAAACGACGCGAATTTTATTTCGAACCGTCGCGCGCAAAGTCCGGTAAATCTCGTGAAGAAACACGACTCCTCGGGCGCACTTAGCGGAAACCATCGTTTCGCCGAAAACGACGCGAATTTGGTCGAAATCCGCGCGCCAAGTCCGGTAAATCTCAGGAAGAAACACGACCAAGCACTTAAGGAAACCATCACACAAAACGACGCGAATTTTGGCCGAAAACCGTCAAGGCGCCAAGTCCGGTAACTTGGTGGAAGAAACACGACTCCTGTGCGCAACTTAGCGGAAACCATCGTTTCGTCGAAAACGACGCGAATTTTGGCCGAAACCGCGTCGCGCGCCAAGTCCGGTAAATCCCCCGTAACCTCCCGGGAATCTCACGTAACCTCGGGAGGTGGGCATGCGTCCCGGTATAGTATGGAGGAGGGTTCGGGCTGGCCGAGAACCAAGGCAAACGAAGGCGAAACGACATGTTTCGCATCATTTGGGCGATCTCCCGGGGCCGACGCTACCTCCTACGGCCATTGCTGGCCACACTCCCGTGGCCGGCTCACGCTGGCCGCTGCTGGCCGCTGGTGGCCATAGGTGACCAGTGCCTTCCCGAGGCCGGCCGAGGCTGGCCAGGTTGGCTGGGTGGCCACGGGCCGGCCAGCCAGCTCCCCGTGGTCGGCTTTGGCCGGCCACGGTTGGCCGTTGGTGGCCATAGGTGGCCAGCAGCCTCCTGAGGCCAGCCAAGGCTGGCCACGCTTGGCTGTTGGTGGCCATGGCCGGCCAGCAGCTTCCCCGTGGTCGGGCCGGCTGGCCACGGCGGGCCGCCAGGCTAGAGGTGGCCAACCGTGTGGCTAGACCGCTGTCGGATAAGTTTAGGTTGCTCCCGTGTTCGTGGACCTTCGGTTGCCGTCCCCGCAAAGCGCACCATCGTGCATAGCATGGAGGGATGCTTTGGATGGCTAACCGTCGTGGGCTGGGCGGCGCATGAGTTGTTTTGGACCCGTGATCGCGAGGCCTCCCTGTCGATGTGCGGCCGACTCCCTACACTGTCCCTTCATTTGTGTGGGGAAATTCTACCTACCGGATTGACAAGCTTGCGTGCCGCTACCCGTTCCACGGGAAGTTGCGTTCGCTAAATGCGTTCACGCCGAGCGCGCCTATGGGTGTGCCCGTCGGTTGAGAAGTGCTTGTGGCGTTGCCTCGTACTACCGTCCGCCTAGGGCCGGTAGCACCAAGGACACCTCCGCTTGCGCTGGGTTGCGGATGCGGCTAACGTTGAGGGCCGCTGAGGGGCCGACCCCCGTGCCTAAAACTCTCCCCGCAGAAATCACGACAATGACCTAGCTAACACCTTGTGCGGGAGGCCGGCGCCGGCTCGGGCCGATGAGGACGTGCTACTCCGGTTGATCCCGCCGCAGTCATATGCTTGTCTCAAAGATTAAGCCATGCATGTGCAAGTATGAACTAACAACCGGTGAAACTCAATGGCTCATTAAATCGCTATAGTTTGTTTGATGGTCGTGCTACTCGGATAACCGTAGTAAT
Source organism: Themeda triandra (assembly GCA_018135685.1). Lineage (NCBI taxonomy): Eukaryota > Viridiplantae > Streptophyta > Magnoliopsida > Poales > Poaceae > Themeda > Themeda triandra. The sequence goes on along the minus strand of JAENPR010001934.1, from coordinate 87,977 downwards.
TCTAGAGCTAATACGTGCAACAAACCCCTACTCCTGAGGGGCGCATTTATTAGATAAAAGGCCGACGCGGGCTCGATCCGATGATTCATGATAACTGCGGATCGCACGGCCTCGTGCCGGCGACGTATCATTCAAATTTCTGCCCCAACTTTCGATGGTAGGATAGGGGCCTACCATGGTGGTGATCAGTGACTCGAGAATTAGGGTTCGATCTCTAGAGGGAGCCCGAGAAACGGCTACCACATCCAAGGAAGGCAAAGAAAAATTACCCAATCCCGACACGGTGGAGGTAGTGACAATAAATAACAATACCGGGCGCGTTAGTGTCTCGGTAATTGGAATGAGTACAATCTAAATCCCTTAACGAGGATCCATTGAGGGCAAGTCTCAGCGCAAGAAATTAGAATTCCAGCTCCAATAGCGTATATTTAAGTTGCGCTAAAAGCTCGTAGTTGACCTGGGTCGGGCTCGGCCGCCACGGCGAGAACCGACCTACTGACCCTTCGCCGGCGATGCGCTCCCCGTCTTAATTGTCGGCCAGTGCCTCCGCGTCGTTACTTTGAAGAAATTAGAGGCTCAAAGCAAGCCATCGCCTGATACATTAGCATGGGATAACATCATAGGATTCCGGTCCTATTGTGTTGGCCTTTCGGACGGAAAGTAATGATTAATAGGGACAGCTTCTGGGCATTCGTATTTCATAGTCGAGGTGAAATTCTTGGATTTATGAAAGACTCCAACAACCGCAAAGCATTTGCCAAGGATGTTTTCATTAATCAAGAACGAAAGTCGGGGCTCGAAGACGATCGATACCGTCCTAGTCTCAACCATAAACGATGCCGACCAGTGGGATCGGGCGGATGCTTATAGACTCCGCGCACCTTATGAGAAATCAAAGTCTTTGGGTTCCGGGGAGTATGGTCGCAAGGCCGAAACTTAAAGGAATTGACTGGGCACCACCAGCGGGAGCTTAATTTGACACTCAACACGGGAAACTCTACTGTGTCCGTACATAGCAAGGATTGACAGACCGAGAGCTCTTTCTTGATTCTATGGGTGGTGGTGCATGGCCGTTCTTAGTTGGTGGAGCGGATTTGTCTCGTTAATTCCGTTAACGAACGAGACCTCGCCCGCAACTAGCTATGCGGAGCCATCCCTCCGCTGTGCCTAGCTTCTTAGAGGGACTATGGCCGCTTAGGCCACGAAGTTTGAGGCAATAATGTGTCCGGATGCCCTTAGATGTTCCGGGCCGCACGCGCTACACCGATGTATTCAACGAGTATATAGCCTTGGCCGACAGCCCGGTAATCTCGGGAAATTTCATCGTGACGGGGATAGATCATTGCAATTGTTGGTCTTCAACGAGAATGCCTAGTAAGCGCCAGTCATCGCCGCGTTGACTACGTCCCGCCCTTTGTACACACCGCCCGTCGCTACTACCGATTGAATGGCTCGGTGAGGCGGCCCGGATCGCGGCGACGGAGGCGGCTCGCGCCCCCGACGTCGCGAGAAGTCCATTGAACCTTATCATTTAGAGGAAGGAGAAGTCGTAACAAGGTTTCCGTGAGGTGAACCCGCGGAAGGATCATTGTCGTGACCCTTAAACAAAACACCGCGAACGCGTCTCTCATGCCGCCGGGCCTCGGCTCCCACACGGCCCCCCGAGCCCGTTCCGGGGCGGAGGGCCACAAAGCAACCCACGCGCCTTAGGCGTCAAGGAACACTTGTATTGCCTGCTGGCGGAGCGGCCGGCTTGCCTTCCGCTCCGCGCAGCGATGACTTATTAATCCACACGACTCCCCGGAACGGATATCTCTGGGCCCCGCATCGATGAAGAACGTAGCAAAATGCGATACCTCGGTGTGAATTGCGTAATCCCGCGAACCATCGAGCTTTTGAACGCAAGTTGCGCCCGAGGCCTCGGGTCGAGGGCACGCCCGCTCGGGCCACGCCAAAAGACACTCCCAAACCACCCTAAGGTGAGGACGTGGTGTTTGGCCCCCGTGCCCGTAGGGCGCGGTGGCCGGCGAAGCCGCCGCATGCATCGTGTCGGCACAAGACGGGTGGGGCGACATCTAGTTGTTCTCGGCGGTGCTGCTCCCGGCACGGGCCGGCGATCGGCCCTTAGGACCCATCGAGCACCGCAGCCGCCGTCGGACCGCGACCCCAGTCGGGCCTGACTACCCGCCGAGTTTAAGCATATAAATAAGCGGGAGGAGAAGAAACTTACAAGGATTCCCCTAGTAACGGGCGAGCGAACCGGACCAGCCAGTTTGGAGAACCTGGGCGTCCTTCGACACCCGACCAGTCCGGGAGAAGGCGTCCGCCGACGGACCGAGCCCAAGTTCCCGGAAAGGGACGCCCGGGAGGAGAGCCGGCCCGACCCCTCGCCGCACCACGAGGCGCCGTCAACGAAGCCTGGGTTGTTTGGGAATGCAGCCCAAATCGCAGAACTCCGGGCCAAGGCTAACACAAAGGACCGAGCAATCAAGTACCGCGAGGAAAGATGAAAAGGACTTTGAAAAGAGAGTCAAAGAGTGCTTGAAATTGCCGGGAGGAAGCGGATTAATGGCGATGCGTCCTCCGGCCGTATGCGGAACGGCGCGGGTCCGCCGATCGGCTCGGGCGGGACTGTTGTCGGGCCGCGCCGGCGGCCTAAGCCCGGCCCTAGTGCCTCCGGCAGCCGTCGTCGGCACGGCCGGTATCCGCGCGCCGCAAGGCGCGCCCCTCGGGGCGCTGCGCTGCAACGGCCTGCGAGCTCCCCATCCGACCCGTCTTGAAACACGGACCAAGGAGTCTGACATGCGTGCGAGTCGACGGGTTCTGAAACCTGGGATGCGCAAGGAAGCTGACGAGCGGGAGGCCCTCAAAAGCCGCACCGCTGGCCGACCCTGATCTTCTGTGAAGGGTTCGAGTTGGAGCACGCCTGTCGGGACCCGAAAGATGGTGAACTATGCCTGAGCGGGGCGAAGCCAGAGGAAACTCTGGTGGAGGCTCGAAGCGATACTGACGTGCAAATCGTTCGTCTGACTTGGGTATAGGGGCGAAAGACTAATCGAACCATCTAGTAGCTGGTTCCCTCCGAAGTTTCCCTCAGGATAGCTGGAGCCCATTACGAGTTCTATCGGGTAAAGCCAATGATTAGAGGCATCGGGGGCGCAACGCCCTCGACCTATTCTCAAACTTTTGAATAGTAGGACGGGGCACGGCCGCTCCGGTGAGCCGTGCCATGGAATCGGGAGCTCCAAGGGCCATTTTTGGTGCGTAACCGGCGATGCGGGATGAACCGGAAGCCGGGTTACGGTGCCGAACCGCGCGCTAACCTAGAACCCACAAAGGGTGTTGGTCGCATTAAGACAAACAGACGGTGGTCATGGAAGTCGAAATCCGCTAAGGAGTGTGTAACAACTCACCGCCGAATCAACTAGCCCCGAAATGGATGGCGCTTGAAGCGCACCCACACCCGGCCATCCGGGCGCAGCGCCATGCCCCGATGAGCGAGGGAGAGCGCGGCGGCCGCCGCAAAACCCGGGCGCGAGCTCGGGGGAGCGGCCAGTTTGGCATCTTGGTGGTAGTAGCAAATATTCAAATGAGAACTTTGAAGGCCGAAGAGGAGAAAGGTCTCCATGTGAACGGCACTTGCACATGGGTAAGCCGATCCTAAGGATTCGCAACCCGGCGCATGGGCCGCGATTCGCGTGTTGCCCGAAAGGGAATCGGGTTAAGATTTCCCGAGCCGACGACGCTATGCTGACGGATACGCAGGGATCCGGAGGACGCCCGGCGGGGCCTCGGGAAGAGTTATCTTTCTCGTTTAACGGCCTGCCAACCCGGAATCGGCTCGGCCCCGAGGTAGGGTCCAGGCCGGCAAGAGCACCGCACGTCGCTGTCGGTATCCGGCGCGGCTCCCTTGAAAAACCGGGAGGACCGAGTACCGTCCACGCCCTAAGGCCGTACTCATAACCGCATCAGTCTCCAAGGTGAATGCCTTCCGCCAATGGAACAATGTAGGCAAGGAAGTCATAAAACGGATCCAACTTCGGAAAAGGATTGGCCTCGAGGGTTGGGTCGGGGTCCCGGCCCGAACCCGTCGGGCCGCCGGCGGATCGCTTCGGAGCCGCCACGCGGCGAGAGCGGGCCGCCGCGTGCCGGCCGGGGACGGACCGGGAACGGCTTCTCGGAGCCTTTCCGGCCGAACAACCGACTCGTAACCGGTACGACAAGGGGAATCCGACTGTTTAATTAAAACAAAGCATTGCGATGGTCCCCACGCCGACGCAATGTGATTTCGCCTGCTCAATGTCAAAGTGAAGAAATTCAACCAAGCGCGGGTAAACGGGGCGAGTAGTAACTTTAAGGTAGCCAAATGCCTCGTCATCTAATTAGTGACGCGCATGAATGGATTAACGAGATTCCCACGTCCCTCGGCTATCCTGGGCCGAAACTACGTGCCTATGAACGGGCTTGGCGGGAATCGGGGGGAAAGAAGACCCTGTTGAGCTTGACTCTAGTCCGACTTTGTGAAATGACTTGAGAGGTGTAGATAAGTTGAGCCTTCGGGCGCAAGTGAAATACCACTACTTTTAACGTTATTTTACTTATTCCTTGGTTGGAAGCGGGTCGCTCCTCCTTTTGGCTCTAAGGCTTGGTTGTACCAGCCGATCCAAAGTGGAAGACATTGTCGTGGAGTTTGGCGGCACATCATCCGTTAAAAGATAACGCAGTGTCCTAAGATGAGCTCAACGAGAATCTCGTGTGGAACAAAAGGGTAAAAGCTCGTTTGATTCGATTTCCGCACGAATACGAACCGTGAAAGCGTGGCCTATCGATCCTTTAGACCTTCTGAGTTTGAAGCTAGAGGTGTCGAAAAGTTACCATTGTGGATAACCGGGCTTGTGGCGCCTAAGCGTTCATAGCGACGTTGCTTTTTGATCCTTCGATGTCGGCTCTTCCTATCATTGTGAAGCAGTAATTCACCAAGTGTTGGATTGTTCACCCACCAATAGGGAACGTGAGCCGGGTTTAGACCGTCGTGACAAAGGTTTTACCCTACCGATGACCGTGCCGCGATAGTAATTCAACCTAGTACGAGAGGAACCGTTGATTCACACAATTGGTCATCGCGCTTTGGTTGAAAAGCCGCTGGCGCGACCAGGTGCCGGATTATGACCGAACGCCTAAGTCAATCCAAGCTAGCAACCGGCGCTCGTGCCCGCCGCCCCCGACCCACAGGCGTCGCGCTCTGCGCCCGTGCCATTGGCCATTGGCCTCGTCCGCCGACGCGCGCGGCGAGCCGCCCTCGGGGCTCCCTTCCTCACGGCGGCGGGCTGACCCTCTGTGCACGACTTAAAACGCGACAGGCATCATTGAGTGGTAGAGTGGCCTTGCCGCCACGATCCATCGAGATCCTTCGTCGCACGGATTCGTCCCTCCCCCTCAACTCAACTACACAGGGCCACGGGCAGCCTGAACCCGCGTGACGCGCGGCGACAATCCGAAACGAGCGAGAGACGGGAATTTGGCTAAGTCGAAGGCAAGTCGTTCAACCTCCGCGGATGAAGACTACCACGGCGGGATCGCAAAGCCGCGAACTTGGGCGGTCACACGGCACGTCAGCTAGAGATCCGCCTCGACACGGTCCGTCCGTCCACCGCCAAACAAGGGATTGTGAAATGAAGGATCTCATTGCATGAGTCGGTAAGGGCAATGGTGACACTTTAGTGAGCTCACACCGAACTAGCTCACGGATGGAGCTCATTGCATATAGGAAGCCACACAAGGCATTCCCAAGGTTCTTCAACGGGGCCTAAACCGACTAGTAACGCCAACGGGACCCAAGGTGGACGACCAAGCCGGCCTTAGCCAAGTTCGGTCCATCCGTGAAGAAACACGACTCCTGTGCGCAACTTAGCGAAACCATCGTTTCGCCGAAAAACGACGCGAATTTAATAAAACCGCGTCGCGCGCCAAGTCCGGTAACCAAGGTGAAGAAACACGACTCCCAGCGCAACTTAGCGGAAACCATCAAGCTTTCGCGAAAACGACGCGAATTTTGGCCGAAAACCCGCCGCGCGCTCAAGTCCTGAAATCGTGAAGAAACACGACTCCCAGCGCAACTTAGCGCGAAACCATCGCTTCGAAAACGACGCGAATTTTGGCTGAAAACCGCGTCGCGCGCCATGTCCGGTAACCGTGAAGAAACACGACTCCTCGGGGCGCAACTTAGCGGAAACCACCAAGTTTCGCCGAAAACGACGCGAATTTGGGCTGAAAACCGCGTCGGCGCGCCAAGTCCGGTAAATCTCGTGAAGAAACACGACTCCTGCGCAACTTAGCGGAAACCATCGTTTCGCCGAAAACGACGCTAATTTTTGGGCCGAAAACCGCGTCGCGCGCCAAGTCCGGTAAATCTCGTGAAGAAACACGACTCCCAAGAACTTAGCGGAAACCATCAAGCTTCGGCCAAAACGACGCGAATTTTATTCGAAAATCGGCTGCGCGCCAAGTCCGGTAAATCCGTGAAGAAACACGACTCCCGGCGCAACTTAGCGAAACCATCGTTTCGCGAAAAACGACGCGAATTTTGGCCGAAACCGCGGGCGCGCGCCAAGTCCGGTAAATCTCGTGAAGAAACACGACTCCCAGCGCAACTTAGCGAAACCATCAAGCTTCGACAAAACGACGCGAATTTTGGCTGAAAAACCGCTCGCCGCGCCAAGTCCGGTAACCCGGAAGAAACACGACTCCCAGCGCAACTTAGCGGAAACCATCGTTTCGCTGAAAACGACGCGAATTTTGGCTGAAAACCGCGCGCGCCAAGTCCGGTAAATCCCGAACCTCCCGGGAATCTCGCTACGTAACCCCGGGGCATGCGTCCTCGGTATAGTATGGAGTGAGGGTTCGCTGGCTGAGAACCAAGGCAAACGAAGGCGAAACGACATGTTTCTGCATCATTTCTGGGTGATCTCCCGCCGACGCCACCTCCTACGGCCATGGCTGGCCGCGAGCCTCCCCCGTGGCCGGCCACGCCGGCCGCGGTTGGCCGGGTGGCCATAGGTGACCCGAGCCTCCCGAGGCCGGCCGAGGCTGGCCAGGTTGGCCGTTGGTGGCCACGGCGGCCAGCAGCTTCCCGTGGTCGGCTTTGGCCGGCCACGGCTGGCCGTTGGTGGCCATAGGTGGCCAGCAGCTCCCGAGGCCAGCCAGGCTGGCCACGCTTTGGCCAAGCAGGCCATGGCCGGCCAGCAGTTCCCGTGGCCGGGCTTCGGGCCGGGCCACGGCTGGCCGTTGGTGGCTATGAGGTGGCCAGCGTGTGGCTAGACCGCTGTCGGATAAGTTTAGGGTTGCTCCCGTGTTTCCGTGGACCTTCGGTTGCCCCTCGCAAGCAGACTCATCGTGCATAGCATGGAGGGATGCTTTGGATGGCTTAACTGTCGTGGCTACGCCGGCGCATGAGTTGTTTTGGACCCGTGACTGCTTGAGGCCCCGTCGATGTGGCCGACTCCCGGCACCAGTGTCCCTTCATTTGTGTGGGGAAATTCTACCTACTGGATTGACAAGTGCTTGCGTGCCGCTACCCGTTCCACGGGAAGTTGCGTCGCAAATGTTGCCTACGCCGAGCGCCGCTATGGGTGTGCCTCGGCTGAGAAGTGTTTGTGGCGCTGTTCCTCGTACTACCGTCCGCCTAGGGCCGGTAGCACCAAGGACACTCGCTTGCGCTTTGGGTTGCGGATGCGCTAACGTTGAGGGCCGGGGCGTCGACTCCCGTGCCTAAAACTCGCTCCGTTGCAGGAAATCACGACAGCCCGACCTAGCTAACACCTTGTGTGGAAGGCCGGCGCGCCGGGCGATGAGGACGTGCTACCCGGTTGATCCCGCGCAGTCATATGCTTGTCTCAAAGATTAAGCCATGCATGCAAGCAAGTATGAACTAATTCGGAACCGTGAAACCGCGAATGGCTCATTAAATCGCTATAGTTTGTTTGATGGTACGTGCACAAACCGTAGTAATTCTAGAGCTAATACGTGCAACAAACCCCGACTTCGGAGGGGCGCATTTATTAGATAAAAGGTCCGACGCGGGCTCGCCGCCGATCCGATGATTCATGATAACTTGGGATCGCACGTCCCGTGCCGGCGACGCATCATTCAAATTTCGCCTCTATCAACTTTCGATGGTAGGATAGGGGCCTACCATGGTGGTGACGGGTGACGGAGAATTAGGGTTCGATTCCGAGAGGGAGCCCGAGAAACGCTACCACATCCAAGGAAGGCAAAGAGCGCCGCAAATTACCCAATCCCGACACGGAGGTAGTGACAATAAATAACAATACGGGCGCGTTAGTGTCCGGTAATTGGAATGAGTACAATCTTAAATCCCTTAACGAGGATCCATTGAGGGCAAGTGTCCGGGTGCCAGCCGCGGTAATTCCAGCCTCCAATAGCGATATATTTAAGTTGCTGCGCTAAAAGCTCGTAGTTGGACCTGTGGGCCGGGCCCGGCCGCCTCACGGCGAGAACCGACTCCATTTCGACCCTTCCGCGGCGATGCGCTCCCCGCCTTAATTGGCCGGGTCGTGGGAGCCCGGCGTCACTGCTTTGAAGAAATTAGAGTGCTCAAAGCAAGCCATCGCCTCGATACATTAGCATGGGATAACATCATAGGATTCCGGTCCTATTGTGTTGGCTCTTCGGATCGGAGTAATGATTAATAGGGACAACCTGGGGCATTCGTATTTCATAGTCGTGAGTGAAATTCTTGGATTTATGAAAGACGAACAACTCGAAAGCATTTGCCAAGGATGTTTTCATTAATCAAGAACGAAAGTCGGGGCTCAAGACGACGTATACCGTCCTAGTCTCAACCATAAACGATGCCGACCAATCGGCGGATGTTGCTTATAGGACTCCGCCGGCACCTTATGAGAAATCAAAGTCTTTGGGTTCCCGGGGAGTATGGTCGCAAGGCCGAAACTTAAAGGAATTGACGGAAGGGCACCACTAGCGTGGAGCTCGCGCTTAATTTGACTCAACACGGAAACTTACTGAAATCCGCATAGCAAGGATTGACAGACCGAGAGCTCTTTCTGATTCTATGGGTGGTGGTGCATGGCCGTTCTTAGTTGGTGGAGCGATTTGTCTCGGGTTAATTCCGTTAACGAACGAGACCTCGCCGCTAACTAGCTATGCGGAGCCATCCCTCCGCAGCTAGCTTCTTAGAGGGACTATGGCCGTTTAGGCCACGGGTTTGAGGCAATAATGTCCGTGATGCCCTTAGATGTTCCGGGCCGCACGCGCGCTACACCGATGTATTCAACGAGTATATAGCCTTGGCCGACAGTGCCCGGGTAATCTTGGGAAATTTCATCGTGATGGGGATAGATCATTGCAATTGTTGGTCTTCAACGAGGAATGCCTAGTAAGCGCGAGTCATCGCCGCGTTGACTACGCCCGCCCTTTGTACACACCGCCCGTCGCTCCTACCGATTGAATGGTCCGTGTTCGGATCGCGGCGACGGAGGCGGCTCCGCCGCCCCCGACGTCGCGAGAAGTCCATTGAACCTTATCATTTAGAGGAAGGCAAGTCGTAACAAGGTTTCCGTAGGTGAACCCGCGGAAGGATCATTGTCGTGACCCTTAAACAAAAAATGCACGCGAACGGCCTCTCATGCCGGGGCCTCGGCTCGGCCACGGCCCCGAGCTCCGTCCCGGGCGAGGGGCCACAAAAGAAACCCACGGCGCCTTAGGCGTCAAGGAACACTTGTATTGCTCTGCTCGCGGAGCGGCCGGCTTGCCTTCCCGCTCCCCGCCAGCCGATGACTTATTAATCCACACGACTCGGCAACGGATATCTCGCCTCGCATCGATGAAGAACGTAGCAAAATGCGATACCGGTGTGAATTGCGTAATCCCGCGAACCATCGAAGTTTTTGAACGCAAGTTGCGCCCGAGGCCTTCGTCGAGGGCACGCCTCGCCCGGGCCACGCCAAAAGACACTCCCAAACCACCCTAAGGTGAGGGACGTGGTGTTTGGCTCCCCGTGTCGCAGGCGCGGGGCCGGTTGGGGCCGCGGGCGACCGTGGCTCGGGCACAAAGACGGGTGGCGACATCTAGTTGTTCTCGGCAGGTTCCGGCACGCGCCGGCGGATCGCCCTTAGGGACCCATCGAGCACCGCAGCCGCCGCGTCGACCGCGACCCTGTGTCAAGGACTACCCAAAGGTTTAAGCATATAAATAAGCGAGGAGAAGAAACTTACAAGGATTCCCCTAGTAACGGCGAGCGAACCGGGACCAGCCAGTGAGAATCGGGCGTCTTCGACACCCGAATTGTAGTCCGGAGAGGCGTCCCGCCGACGGACCGAGCCTGTTCCCTGGAAAGGGACGCCGGGAGGGTGAGCCCCGTCCGCCCGACCCCGTCGCACGAGGCGCCGTCAACGGCCGGGTTGTTTGGGAATGCAGCCCAAATCGGGCGGTAAACTCCGGGCCCAAGGCTAAATACAAAGCGAGAGACCGATAGCGAACAAGTACCGCGAGGGAAAGATGAAAAGGACTTTGAAAAGAGAGTCAAAGAGTGCTTGAAATTGCCGGGAGGGAGCGGATTTGGCCGGCGATGCGCCCGGCCGTATGCGGAACGGCTTCGCTGGTCCGCCGATCGGGGCGTGGATCGTTGTCGGCCGCGCGGCGGCCTAAGCCCGGGGCCCTAGTGCCTCCGGCAGCCGTCTGTCGGACGGCCGATCCGCTGCGCAAAGGCGCTCGGGCGTCGGCGCGAACGGCCTCGCGAGCTCCCATCCGACCCGTCTTGAAACACGACCAAGGAGTCCGACATGCGTGCGAGTCGACGGGTTCTGAAACCCGGGATGCGCAAGGAAGCCGACGAGCGGAGGCCCTCAAAAGCCGCACCGCCGTCCGACCCCGATCTTCCGTGGAAGGGTTCGAGTTGGAGCACGCCCGTCGGACCCGGAAGATGGTGAACTATGCCCGGGAGCTGGGCGAAGCCGTGCAGGAAACTCGGTGGAGGCTCGAAGCGATACCGACGTGCAAATCGTCGCACGACTTTGGGTATAGGGGCGAAGACTAATCGAACCATCTAGTAGCCGGTTCCTCCGAAGTTTCCCTCAGATAGCCGAGCCCATTACGAGCTCTATCGGGTAAAGCCAATGATTAGAGGCACGGGGCGCAACGCCGACCTATTCTCAAACTTTAAATAGGGTAGGACATGCGCACGGCTGCTCCTGGTGAGCCGTGCCATGGAATCGGAGCTCCAAGTGGGCCATTTTTGGTAAGCGAATCGGATGCGGGATGAACCGGAAGCCGGGTTACGGCCGAACCGCGCTGCTAAACCTAGAACCCACAAAGGGTGTTGGTCGATTAAGACAGCCAGGACGGGGTGGTCATGGAAGTCGAAATCCGCTAAGGAGTGTGTAACAACTCACCTGGCCGAATCAACTAGCCCCGAAAAATGGATGGCGCCGCGCGCGACCCACACCCGGCCATCCGGGCGAGCGCCATGCCCCGATGAGTAGGAGCGCGCGGCGGCGCCGCAAACCCGGGCGCGAGCCCGGGCGGAGCGCTCGTCGGTGCAGATCTTGGTGGTAGTAGCAATATTCAAATGAGAACTTTGAAGGCCGAAGAGGGAGAAAGGTTCCATGTGAACTAGCACTTGCACATGGGTAAGCCGATCCTAAGGGATCTGGGTAACCCCGGCATGCACGCGATCTCGCGTGTTGCCCGAAAGGGAATCGGGTTAAGATTTCCAGCTTCGGACGTGGCGGCTGAGCCGTTAGGAAGTCCGAGACGCCGGCGGCCTCGGGAAGAGTTATCTTTTCGCAACGCCCTGCCAACCCGGACCGGTTCAGCCGGGAGGTAGGGTCCAAATGGAAGAGCACCGCACGTCGCGTCCGGTGGCGCCCTCGCGGCCCTTGAAAACCGAGGACCGAGTACCGCCCACGCCCGGGTCGTACTCATAACCGCATCGTCTCCAAGGTGAATGCCTCCCGGCCAATGGAACAATGTAGGCAAGGGAAGTCGGCAAACGGATCCGTAACTTCGGGGAAAAGGATTGGCCTGGTGGCTGGCTCGGGGGTCCCGCCCCGAACCCGTCGGCCGCCGGCGGACTGCTCGAGCCGCTCACGCGGCGAGAGCGGGCCGCCGCGTGCCGGCCGGGGACGGACCGGGAACGGCCGGAGCCTTCCGGCGTCGAACAACCGACTCTCAAATCGGTACGGACAAGGGGAATCCGACTTTTAATTAAAACAAAGCATTGCGATGGTCCCACGGATGTCGACGCAATGTGATTTCGCCTTGCTCAATGTCAAAGTGAAGAAATTCAACCAAGCGCGGGTAAACGGCGGAGTAACTATGACTCTCTTAAGGTAGCCAAATGCCTCGTCATCTAATTAGTGACGCGCATGAATGGATTAACGAGATTCCCACTCTCCTCGTCTACTATCCAAATAAAACCACGCCCCAAGGGAACGGCTTGGCGGAATCGCCGGGAAAGAAGACCCTTGAGCTTGACTCTAGTCCGACTTTGTGAAATGACTTGAGAGGTGTAGGATAAGTGGAGCCTTCGGGCGCAAGTGAAATACCACTACTTTTAACGTTATTTTACTTATTCCGTGGGTTGGAAGCGGGCATCGCCCCTCCTTTTGGCTCTAAGGCTTGGTTGTACGTCGATCCAAAGGAAGACATTGTCGTGGGGTTTACTCGGGCGGCACATCTCGTTAAAAGATAACGCAGGTGTCCTAAGATGAGCTCAACGAGAACAAATCTCGTGTGGAACAAAAGGGTAAAAGCTCGTTGATTCGATTTCCAAGACGAATACGAACCGTGAGCGTGGCCTATCGATCCTTTAGGACCTTCTGAGTTTGAAGCTAGAGGTGTCGAAAAGTTACCACAGTGGATAACCGGGCTTGTGGCAGCCAAGCGTTCATAGCGACGTTGCTTTTTGATCCTTCGATGTCGGCTCTTCCTATCATTGT
>JAENPR010001934.1:65000-70000 GCA_018135685.1 Themeda triandra | reverse complement strand
CCGGCGACCGTGCCTGGCACGCACGTGGTGGGCGACATCTAGCTGTTCCGGTGCGGCTCCCGCACGCGGGCTACGGCGTACGTCCTTAGGACCCATCGAGCACCGCTAGCCGCTCGCCGCCCGGACCGCGACCCTGTGTCACCGGGACTACCCACTGAGTTTAAGCATATAAATAAGCTGAGGAGAAGAAACTTACAAGGATTCCCTAGTAACGGCGAGCGAACCGGACCAGCCAGCTTGAGAACGGCGTCTTCGACACCCGACCAGTCCGGAGAGGCGTCCCGACGGACCGAGCCCAAGTTCCCGGAAAGGGACGCCCGGGAGGGTGAGAGCCCCGTCCGGCCCGGACCCCGCCGCACCACGAGGCGCCGTCAACGAGCCGCGTTGTTTGGGAATGCAGCCCAAATCGGGCGGTAAACTCCGTCCAAGGCTAAATACAGCGAGAGACCGATAGCGAACAAGTACCGCGAGGGAAAGATGAAAAGGACTTTGAAAAAGAGAGTCAAAGAGTGCTTGAAATTGCCGGGAGGGGAAGCGGATGGGGCTGGCGATGCGCCCGGCCGGCGGAACGGCTTCGCCGGTCCGCCGACGGCCGTGCGTGCGGCCGCGGCCGCGGGCCTAAGCCCGGGGCTCGGTGCTCCGGCACCGCCCGTCGGCACGGCCGGTATCCGCGCCGCAAGGCGCGCCTCGGCGCTGGCACAGCAACGGCCTCGCGAGCTTCCCATCCGACCCGTCTTGAAACACGACCAAGGAGTCCGACATGCGTGCGAGCCGACGGGTTCCGAAACCCGGATGCGCAAGGAAGCCGACGAGCGGGAGGCCCTCAAAGCCGCACCGCCGGGCCGACCCCGATCTTCCCGGAAGGGTTCGAGTTGGAGCACGCGTCGGGACCCGAAAGATGGTGAACTATGCCCGAGCGGGCGGCGAGGAAACTGCGGAGGCTCGAAGCGATACTGACGTGCAAATCGTTCGTCTGACTTGGGTATAGGGGCGAAAGACTAATCGAACCATCTAGTAGCTGGTTCCCTCCGAAGTTTCCCTCAGGATAGCTGGAGCCCATTACGAGTTCTATCGGGTAAAGCCAATGATTAGAGGCATCGGGGGCGCAACGCCCTCGACCTATTCTCAAACTTTAAATAGGTAGGACGGCACGGCCGCTCCTAAGTGAGCCGTGCCATGGAATCGGGAGCTCCAAGTGGCCATTTTGGTAAAGCGTAACCGGCGATGCGGATGAACCGGAAGCCGGGTTGGACGGTGTCGAATCGCGCGCTAACCTAGAACCCACAAAGGGTGTTGGTCGATTAAGACAAAGCCAGACGGTGGTCATGGAAGTCGAAATCCGCTAAGGAGTGTGTAACAACTCACCCGCCGAATCAACTAGCCCCGAAATGGATGGCGCCGAAGCGCGCGACCCACACCCGGCCATCTCGGCGAGCGCCATGCCCCGATGAGTAGGAGGCGCGGCGCCGCCGCAAACCCGGGCGCGAGCTCGGGGCGGAGCGGCCGCCGGTGCGCATCTTGGTGGTAGTAGCAAATATTCAAATGAGAACTTTGAAGGCCGAAGAGGAGAAAGGTTCCATGTGAACGGCACTTGCACATGGGTAAGCCGATCCTAAGGGATCGGGGTAACCCCGGCGCACGCCGCGATCTCGCGTGTTGCCCGAAAGGGAATCGGGTTAAGATTTCCCGAGCCGGACGTGGCGGTTGACGGCGACGTTTAGGAAGTCCGAGACGCCGGCGGGGCCTCGGGAAGAGTTATCTTTTCTCGCGGAACGGCCCGCAACCCCGGAATCGGCTCCGCCCGGAGGTAGGGTCCAGGGTCGGAAGAGCACCGCACGCCGCGCGGTGCCGGTGCGCCCTCGGCGGCTCCTTGAAAATCCGGAGGACCGAGTACCGTCCACGCCCGGCCGTACTCATAACCGCACGTCTCCAAGGTGAAATTTCCTCGGCCAATGGAACAATGTAGGCAAGGGAAGTCGGCAAAACGGATCCGTAACTGGGAAAAGGATTGGCTCGAGGGTTGGGCCGGGGTCCCGGCCCCAACCCGCTCGGGCCGCCGGCGGATCGCCGAGCCGCCACGCGGCGAGCCGGGCCGCGCGTGCCGAGGGACTGGACCGGAACGGCTTCTCCGGAGCCTTCCCGGCGTCGAACAACCGACTGTAACCGGTACGACAAGGGGAATCCGACCGTTTAATTAAAACAAAGCATTGCGATGGTCCCCACGGATGCCGACGCAATGTGATTTCGCCTGGCTCGAATGTCAAAGCGAAGAAATTCAACCAAGCGCGGGTAAACGGGGCGGAGTAACTATGACTCTTTTTTAGCCAAATGCCTCGTCATCTAATTAGTGACGCGCATGAATGGATTAACGAGATTCCCACTGCCCGGTCTACTATCCAAATAAACCACGCCTGGGAACGGGCTTGGCGGAATCAAAGAAGACCCGTGAGCTTGACTCTAGTCCGACTTTGTGAAATGACTTGAGAGGTGTAGGATAAGTGGAGCCTTCGGCGCAAGTGAAATACCACTACTTTAACGTTATTTTACTTATTCCGTGGGTTGGGCACGCCCCTCCTTTTGGCTCTAAGGCTTGGTTGTACCAGCCGATCCAGCGGAAGACATTGTCGTGGGAGTTTGGCCGGGCGGCACATCTCGTTAAAAGATAACGCAGTGTGTCCTAAGATGAGCTCAACGAGAACAAATCTCGTGTGGAACAAAAGGGTAAAAGCTCGTTTGATTCTCGATTTCCCGCACGAATACGAACCGTGAAAGCGTGGCCTATCGATCCTTTAGACCTTCGAGTTTGAAGCTAGAGGTGTCGAAAGTTACCACATGTGGATAACCGGCTTGTGGCAACCTAAGCGTTCATAGCGACGTTGCTTTTTGATCCTTCGATGTCGGCTCTTCCTATCATTGTGAGCGTAATTCACCAAGTGTTGGATTGTTCACCCACCAATAGGGAACGTGAGCCGGGTTTAGACCGTCGTGAGACAGTTAGTTTTACCCTACCGATGACCGTGCCGCGATAGTAATTCAACCTAGTACGAGAGGAACCGTTGATTCACACAATTGGTCATCGCGCTTGGTTGAAAAGCCGCGGGCGCGAAGCTACCGTGTGCCGGATTATGACCGAACGCCTCTAAGTCAGAACTAAGCTAGCAACCGGCGCCCGGCCCGCCGCCGCCCGACCCACATTAGGGCGTTCGCGCCCCAAGGGCCCGTGCCATTGGCTCAGCCCGTCCGGCCGACGCGGCGAGCCGCCTCGAAGCTCCCTTCACGGCGGCGGCCGAATCTTTGCACGACTTAAAACGCGACAGGCATTGTAGTGGCAGAGGGCCTTGCCGCCACGATCCACCGAGATCCAGCCCTTCGTCGCACGGATTCGTCCCTCCCCTCAACTCAACTACACAAGGGCCACGTCAGTTCGGAACCGCGTGACGCGCGGCGACAATCCGAAACGAGCGAGAGACGGAATTTGGCTAAGTCGAAGGCAAGTCGTTCAACCTCCGCGTGACAAGACCACGGCGGATCGCAAAGCCGCGAACTTGGCGAAGTCACACGGCACGTCGCCGCTAGGAGATCCGCCGACACGGTCCGTCCGTCCACCGCCAAACAAGGGATTGTGAATGAAGGATCTCATTGCATGAGTCTGGTGGCAATGGTGACAACTTTAGGTGAGCTCACACCGAACTAGCTCACGTGATGGAGCTCATTGCATATAGGAAGCCACACAAGGCATTCCCAAGGTTCTTCAACGGGGCCTAAACCGACTAGTAACGGCCAACGGGACCCAAGGTGGGACGACCAAGCCGGCCTTAGCCAAGTTCGGTCCATCTCGTGAAGAAACACGACTCTTCGCAACTTAGCGGAAACCATCCGCTGAAAACGACGCGCAACTTGGCCGAAACCGAAAAACGACGCGTCGCGCGCCAAGTCCGTAAATCTGTGAAGAAACACGGACTGAAACCATGCGGCGCAAACTTAGCGGAAACCATCGTTTCTGCTGAAAACGACGCGAATTTTGGCTGAAAACCGCGTCGCGCGCCAAGTCCGGTAAATCTGTGAAGAAACACGACTCCCAGGCGCAACTTAGCGGAAACCATCGTTTCTGCTGAAAACGACGCGAATTTTGGCTGAAAACCGCGTCGCGCGCCAAGTCCGGTAAATCTGTGAAGAAACACGACTCCTGCACTGGAAACCATCGCGCCGAAAACGACAAATTAGCTGGAACCATCGGCGCAACTTAGCGAAACCATCAAGCTGAACGACGCGAATTTTGGCTGAAAACGCGCCGCGCCAAGTCCCGCAAACTGCGGAAGAAACACGACTCCCAGCGCAACTTAGCGGAAACCATCGACGACGCCAATTTTACGAAACCGCGTCGCGCCAAGTCCGGTAAATCTGTGAAGAAACACGACTCCCAGGCGCAACTTATGGAAACCATCGTTTCTGCTGAAACGACGCGAATTTTGGCTGAAACCCGCGTCGCGTCCGGAGCAAATAACTGAACGCAATACCACATTTTTGTCCGGTAAATCTGTGAAGAAACACGGGCGAAGTTGTTTCCCGGGAGTCGTGTTTCTTCACTGGACAAGTTTTCGCCGCCAGCGGAACGATGGCGCTACGCGAGTCGTGGTTTCACAAAATTTCGCCGGTTTCAAAAACGATGGTTTCCGCTAAGTTGCGCCCGGGAGTCGTGTTTCTTCACAGATTTATCGGACTTGGCGCGACGCGGTTTTCAGCCCAAAATTGCTGCCGTTTTCAGCGTAAACGATGGTTTCCGCTTGCTTGGGCCAGAGTCGTGTTTCTTCACAGATTTACCGATTTATGCATGCCGCTTAAGTTGCGCCAAACGTGTTTCGACGCTTGGTTTTCAGCCAAAAATTAGCCCAAAGCTGCTTTCGCCAGAACGATGGTTTCCGCTGTTGCGCCCGGGAGTCGTGTTTCTTCACAGATTTACCGGATTTGGCGCGACGCGGTTTTCGCCCAAAATTCGTCGC
>JAENPR010001934.1:0-32500 GCA_018135685.1 Themeda triandra | reverse complement strand
GTTGTCACCATTGCCCTTACCGACTCATGCAATGAGATCCTTCATTTCACAATCCCTTGTTTGGCGCGGACGGACGGACCGTGTCAGCGGATCTCTAGCCCGACGTGCCGGTGACTTCGCCGTGCTCGCGCTTTTGCGATTCGCCGTGGTGCCGTTACGCGGAGGTTGAACCCGACTTGCCTTCCCGACTTAGCCAAATTCCTCGTCTCGCTCGTTTCGGATTGTCGCCGCGCGTCACGCGGATTCCGAACCTCGACGTGGCCCTTGTGTAGTTGAGTTGAGGGGAGGACGAATCCGTGCGACGAAGGGTCGGATCTCGTGATCGATCGGGCAAGAAGGCCACTCGCCACTTACAATGCCCCGTCGCGTTTTAAGTCGTCTCGCAAAGGATCTCGGCCCCGCCGCCCGTGAGGAAGGGAGCTGAGGCGCTTCGCCGCGCGGCGCGTCAGTCCGGACGAAGCCGAGCCAATGGCACGGCCCTTGGGGCGGCGAACGCCCTAATGTGGGCTTTCCGAGCGGCGGGCACAGTGCGCTGTTGCTAGCTTGGATTCTCGACTTAGAGGCGTCAACTTCTCATAATCCGGCACACGGTAGCTTCGCGCACTGGCTTTTCAACCAAGCGATGACCAATTGTGTGAATCAACCTTCTTCTCGTACTAGGTTGAATTACTATCGCCTACCACCCAATTGTTCGGAAAATATTTGCTACCACTCCGGGGTGTGCATGGATTTTGTAATCCACCCGTTCTAATCCTAACCAGCCCGTAAAAAATAGAATTGATGATCATGGGTTGGTTAACGAACTTGTGGATGCTTTTTCTAAGAACTTAGTCAATAAAAAGTTCAACTTAGGAAAAAGTAAACTGAACTGTAATTTAAGTTTTTTTTTTGAGATTATGTAATTTAAGTATTTAACTCGGGAAAAAGGTGAGCTAAACTGTAGCTGAGCCAAAGGATGCACGCGAGATGTCTGCGTATGCCCAACGTAGCAGAGTGCACATGCTCCGCATGTCAGCAAAGGCCACATCGGTCGCTTGACTCAGCCTAATCCAAAATGGTAACAAGAGGTCTGCCTAATAAAGAGACGGCTGCACAGGGTACACAAAGCCATCGCTGCAAATTAAACATGGAGCTCGGCATAATGCGGCTTCGCTGTGGACACCAGCTGCCTCCAAACACCAGTAAACCACTACCTGCTAGAGCGATCGTCAGTGCTGGAGCTTGGCGTCTCTGCAGCAGCCACCACCTCGGCGTTCTCCCAGCTGGCCGCCGGCCGCTTCCCGCTGCGCAGGCGCTCTCCAGGTCGCTGCTGCCCCGACTCCTGTCCCCTTGAGACCATCTGCGCAAACAACATCGTCCAGAAGGGCACAAAACTGAGGTTCTCCCGTGCCCTTGGTTCTTATTATGTGTTTGCTTTCTCATTAGGATCCAAAGCGTAAGTGGATATATCCTTGGACCTTGGTTGATGCGATATACAGGGAGGACAAGTTTTGCCTGGTGGAGATGGAGGTCCGTGACTGCGAGCTTAACCAGAACGGGCTTGTCAACAGTGCTGTATACGCGGATTTCCTCGAAAATGGTCCGTACACTTTTACGACCTGGGATTTATTAACCTCTCTCTTGTACTGTACTTGGCACGTACTACTACCTTGCACAATGAGTCAATGACATTGTCCCATGTCAATCGCTTCTCAGCTCGGGAAGAGGTTGCTTCGAGGCTTGGCATCGCCAGAGACTCGATCGCACGCACGGGTAACGCTATGGCGCTCTCCGAGCTGAACATCAACTACTTCACGCCTCTAAAGGTACGCAACGCAACAACGATGCACATATTTTGCAGACAGATGGTGAGATGCATGGATGCCTCTAAAGGTCGTCGTCAGCTCACACAGTTTGCTTTTTTATAAACAACTCTTCATCAGCGTGGCGCTAGGTTCGTTGTGATGGTGCGGGTCGTCCAAATCAAGGGCGCGCGGATGGTCGTCGAGCACTTCATCGAGACGCTGCCGGAGCGCAAGGTATGCGTGCATGCACATAGTAGGCATACTACTCGCACCTCCAACGTAGTAGTGTTCACATGCCTGATCCACTTAATTTGGCTCGGCAAGCAAATGCAGCTCGTCCTGGAAGCGACGGCCATCGTGGTCTTCCTCAACAAAGACTACCGTCCGACGCGCGTGTTCCAGGAGGTGGCGTCTAAGATGCTGCTGCACTTCTTCTAATCCTAGCTAGCACATGCATGTTCCATCTTCGTGCCTGCTTTTACCGTGTTGTGTTCAAATAGAGTATTAGAGCATATTTGATCCAAGGAGCAAGGACACTCAACTGAATGTCCAAACCTTTCACGAATATGTATTAGCTAGTGTCAATGTTTTTTTAAAAAAAAATCATGAACGCTGCGTTAGCACGTCTTTCCATAAGAGGAAAAAGCAATGCAGCGGCAGCCCGGGCGTTTACATGTCAATGTTGTATTCACATGCTAAAGATAGAATCAGATGATATATTTATGAGATTTATATGGGCTACAAGAGATGAGAACGGAGTATTTGCCCTTAGAGAAGCATGAGTCCAATAACCTGTGGTGGGTGTTTTTTCAACTTACATTGCTAGAATGAAACAGGAAACTGAATTTTTCATGACATTTGTGGTGGGTGTTTCTTCAACCATTTTCTAGAAATATCCTTTAATCATTGGACACGTCTAGAAACAGGAAACATGAAAGAAACAGAAAACTGGAATTTTCTTGACATTTGTGGTGGGTGGTTTTTCAGCCACTTTCTAGAATAGGAAACATGAATTTCCCTTTCAGGGTTCGAAACCATACAAGAAACAGAAACATTCTAAATAACCATCATAAACTTGCATATAGATCTTGTTCAATGAATATCTTATTACTGACGACACCATGGCTTAGCAACCAGACACAGGTTCGCCTTGAGCCGCACGATCAACCGTTCAGCTCGTCCATCTCCAGCTTCGACGCCCCTCCAGCCGGCAGTTCCCAGTCAAAGTGATACAGCAAGCTCGCCAGCGCCAGCTCCATGGCCGGCGCAGAGAACCCCACCCCAGGACACCCTCTTCTCCCGGCGCCGAACGGCACAAACCTGTAGTCTTGCCCGACCAAGTAGTCCGTCGTGAGGTCGTCGCCGGCGAACCGCTCCGGCACGAACTCGTCGGCGCGCTCCCAAGTCGCGGGGTCCTGGGCGATGGCCCAGGCGTTGACGATGACGCGGGTGCGCGCAGGGACGTGGTAGCCGAGCAGCTCCGTGTCCACGGTCGTCTCACGGGGCAGCAGGAGCGGCACCGGCGTCCGCAGCCGGAGCGTCTCCTTGATGACGCACCTGAGGTAGCGTTGCTTCTCGAGGTGTCCCTCAGTGACGCGGTCGCCGCCGGCGACGGCGACGGCCGCGCGGATCTCGTCCTGGACCTTGCGCATCTCGTGTGGGTGGTTGATGAGCTCCGCCATGGTCCATACCAGCGTCGTGTAGGTCGTGTCCGTGGCGGCGGCAAACATGTCCTGGATTGGATAACATGAACATACAGACATGCATGTAAATTTCTGCTCGCGAAACTTCGTACCAGGATTATGGCCTTGATGGCCACGTCGTCAAACTTGGCTCCACCGGCGTCCGCCTCGTCCTCGTTCACGTCCAACAGCACGTCGACAAAGTCCCGGTGATCGTCGCCGTCACGGTGGCCGCCACGGCGCCTCTGGCGGTGGTCCGAGATGACCCGCTCGAGGAGAGCGTCCATCTCCGCGGACGTGCGCGTGGCCTTGGCGTCCAGCCCCATGAGCGCGTCGACCCACGCCAGCCCGGGCACGAACTCCCCGATGGTGAAGGTCCCGAGGAGCCCCTCGAAGTCGGCGAACAGCTTCGTGAGCTTCTCGCCGCCGTCGGGTCCGTCGTAGTAGCTCCCTCCTTTGTCGCCGAACGCGGCGCGGAGATGATGCCATTGGTGTAGGAGATGATGTGGGCGGTGAGGTTGATGACGGCACCGTCGCTTCCGGCGGCGTGGCGGATGCGGGCGAGCATCGCGGCGACCTCCTGCTCCCGAGCGTGGCGGAATGAGCTGACCTGGCGCTGGCTGAGGAGGTGGAGCACGCAGACGCGGCGCGCCTGGCGCCAGTACTCGCCATAGGGGCGAAGGCCATGTCGCGTCCGTAGAAGAGGCGCTCAGCCATTCGTACCCTGGGGCGGCTCGCGAACGCCAGGTCGTGGGTCTTCATCACCTCCTGCGCCGCGGCGGCCGACGAGGCCACCACCGTGGGCGCGCGGCCGAAGCGGAGGAGCATGACGGGCCGTGTGCCTGCGCCATCGCCCACAGCTTCCGGTGCGGCAGGGGGCCCAGAAGTGGCAGGTGTCCCAGGATAGGAAGACCCCGAGGCGATGGTGGCAGCCGCCGGCGGCATCGCCGCCGCCCAGCGTCTTCCTGCCGGTGAAGAGGAAGAGGAGCAGGGAGAGGAGGGCAATGAGCAGCAGTGCAAGGAACGCTGACACGTCCATGTTTGCACCACTGCTGTAACGTATGGTACGGATGGACCAACGATAAGCTAGCAAGATAATTGTAGTCCATGTTTGCACCATTTTTCTCACGTATGGTACGCGTTGCGTCGTCCAATGACGACAAGTGTCTCGCAGGCAACAAAAGCAAGCAAGACAACATTATTTGTTGGCTTTGACATGCAAAAGAAGTATGAGAATTTTAACATTGCAAAGTATTGTGAGATGAAATTGTAGAACCTGGTATGTAACAAAACATTGGTGGTTGGGGGATTCGTCAAATATATGTTTATCAAGATATATCGACCTTGGCAACAGACAACAATGGCTAGAGATTAGAGAACCACATCAATTTAGTCATGAAAATACTCATCAAAAAATGTAGTCATGAAAATGTAGATAGTGTTTGGTGTTGTGGGCACACTACTTTGCTTTGTTTTGGATACAGAGTGATAAGTCTTTTTGAGTTTGACAGAGAGAATGGAGACAACCTTCTAAAGGCAATTTTTCATATTTTAATCTATCCCTACTACTAAAACATGAATTTTTTTGTCCACCGGCTCCTCCCACGCCCTCATCCCTGGTCGTCGCCGAAGCTCGACGTCGGCTGTCCGGCGACAACAAGGACGGCGGCGGCTGGGTCTCCTCTTCGCGGCTTCTCTTCCTCCCCTTTCCTTTCCCCGGACGGCTCTCGGGGTGGCATGCGACCGGCGGCCGGTGGCAGGATTCAGGTCCCTATGCCCGGATCCGTCGCCCTTTTGGCCGGATCCGCCCGCCCGCGTGTGGACTGCGCTGGGGTGGAGGGGAAAGGCTTCGGTGGCGCGGTTGCTCCGGCCGCCTTGTTCTGCGGCTCACGGGAGACGATGGTGCTTGATAGTTTGTTGGTGATGTCGTGGTGGCGTGGCTGGCCCTCGCTTGGCTGGATCGATCCTAGCGGCACCATGGTGGCGCCGGCTAGCGACGACTCGGTCGTCGATGCCCGCGCTGCCTTGGTGGTGCGGCGGGCTGCGCTAGGCCAGTGGGGGCTGCTGTTTCGCTGCCTCGACTCCATGTGGATGGCCAACTTCCACGCGGCGGTAACAGCCCGGTTGGGCAGCGTCTGGATCCTTCGGTCCGGCGGCTTGATTTGCGAGTTTGGCGGCCGGAGACACGTGTGGGGAGGATTGGTGTGACCTGGGGTTGGGGTTGGCGGGCTGTATGGTCGGGGCTTCTACCTCCACTTCCCTGGCTCCCTTTTCTCCCCATCACCTCCCCTCACCCTTGTCATACGTGTTCGGCTTGCTGCTCCGGCGGTGGCCTTCTTCTTCGGCATGCTTCGTCCGGCTCCTTCCTCGGCGTGCCCCCTATGAATTTGAGATAGAAAAGGGCGTCAAGATAGTGGTTAAAACACTTGAGTAGCATACGGCACAGGTTTAAAATTAAAAAAAAATAAGTTGGGGCGTTTTTTAATAAAAAAACCTATAAGTTGAGATAGGCTTATATGTGAACTTTAAAAAATTGTAGAACCTTAAATTCTAAGCCAAATAGTCTAATCCATTGCATAGATTTCAATTCCTCCAAAACGAAGGGACCTAGAGTTCCCTTATATATGTTTTTCTGGTTATGTATTTCTTAGTCCTGGTGGAGTTTTACACGCTGTAATGGATGCTTGATCTTTTGATATTAGTTGAAATGCCAGATCTCGGGCTCGAAATCTTTTTTTTTTTTTTTTTTTTTTTTTGGGAACTAGAGGAGCCGGGACCCCTACGTAAATTTATTTTAAATAGAACAAAAGTTTACAAACGACTAAAGAAAACTTAACACTAAAATGGCTAGGAAAAATAACAAAGCCCAAAGCTAGGCTAAACAACTAAGGATCCTATTCTATTCTCCTGTTTAGTCGGGTAAGGTTCACTTGATTCTATTCTCCTGTTTTTGATATGGATGAGTAAAGATATGAGATGAATGAATTTGGATTGGAATCTGAGAATTATGTGGCTGGCTGAAATTGACGCTTTAGTGAAACTAATATTTGTCTCACATTAACAATTTGTGTCCTAGAACAAAACTGACTTGATTCTATTCTCCTAGTACTACTATTTGTGTCCTTTAGTGAAACTAATCTAAGACTTAGCCTTACATTAACAATTTATTTGACAACATCTAGAGACACTTGATTTCTAGCATAAGACTTAGCCTTATATTTTGCCTTCCTGTCGTTAGCAACCAAGATCTCAGGGGGTTGCTGGTTCTTCTCGAGATCTTCTCAAGGTGTTGCAACATCTCGAAACGCTAGGCGGTGCTAGCTTGTTGGCAGGAAGGGTGCTGGGAGTAAACTTGAATGCTTTTGGACTAGATGCCATCTTATGGTGAATTAGATGCTATCTTTGAATGCTTTTGGACTACAATCTGGTAGTTTGTGGATTCAAACCTGATGGTCATAATGTGACCACTTTTGGATGATGATGACTTAGCTAGATCATGTATTCAGCTACTATATATGCATGCTTGAATGTTGGCTACTTTTGGATGATGATGACTTAGCTACTCATTTGATATGGATGTATGAGAGTATGATCGATGTGCCCATTTGTGTATCATTCAGCTTTGTATTTGTTATGAATGTCGTCCCGTTTTAAATATATGTGAATTATTTTTTTACCTATTTAATTCATCTCGATGGACTGTCGGTTGCTAAAAGTTGCTACTGTGATGGACTGACCGTTGCTAAAACTACTACAGACCGTCCGTTGCTAAAGTCTGGGGCGATGGATGATCCGTTGCTAAAGATGAAGTCCGTCGCTGTATATATACAACGACGGCTTCAATAGCAACCGCTCGGGTCCGTCGCTATAACTTTTAGCCACGGACCGTCCAACGCTATACACCCCTTACAGCAACTTCAAGTCAGTCGCTGATTAAGGGTTATGGTATAGTGGGAACAAAGAAAGAAACCAAAAAAAAAAAATGAGCCTAGCTTTAAGAAATTAAGCAGGTTCTGAATCCGTTGCTCAAATAACTGAGTGTTGTCTTTACTCAATGCAAAAGCAGGTGCATTTGTTTGTGGAAAAGGCTCTTGGCAAGTTGGCATTGTCCACTGATGGCCCGGACTCTAAAATTGGACGAGACACGAGAGAACGGCGAGCGAGCACGATATCGGTTCGCCGCGTGAAAAGGCTGGCAAGCAAATACGTTGGACTGCCAATTCTTGTTCACTTTCTCAGTAGTCCTTTCTTTGTTTTCCTCATCTTGTGTACTGTATTTTTTAAAGGTCGAACTATATAATACCAGATTTCTCGGTCCTTTCCAAGCTCCATTGACGACCTGCGACAAGGAAAAACACCTAATCGAAGCCGTCGCAGCGTCGCGCACCGGGAAGGTCTCCGGTATTCTATTCTGATTTTCACAGCTAGCTGACAGCCTCATCCTTTTGCATAGCATAATGTACATATCCCAACCAAATCTTGTAACTGACGGTTGGCTATCGCGTGCAGCTGAAAGAGAGTGCGCATGCATGTATGCATGATTTAGCCTATGCTCTTGCTAGTTGCTACCTTGGATATGTAGATTTCGTGGGTGTCTCATGTGGATGCAAAGGGGACGGCAGCCTGTCCTTTATTTTTATCATCATTATGAAAAAAAGGAAATTTATAACACTGTTGACGTGCCTCGACAAGTCGACCTGTCCAGAATCTATGCAGTTCCTGCTCATACTAGGTACAGCTGTGGAAGTATCTGCTTTCCTACACGACATTTCCGTGCGCTACAATTGCGCCGCATACGTACTTGGCGTCTGGTGTGGCAGCGGCAGCTTTCATGTGCGTGGCGAGATTTCTATATAATAAGTCGTCGTCAGAGACGATAACGGGTGAGCGAGCCCAGCAGGCCGGCCTCAGGATATAGGAGAGGCACAGGCACCGAGAGCGCCGAGGAGGAGATGGAATTCTGCGCGCGGCAGCAGCAGCTTTTCAACCTGCCGCCGTCGCCTCCGACGGCCACCAAACGATGGCCGCCGGCACCGTCGTTGTCGTCGGTGAGTAGCTCTGCCTCGGCCACGACAGTCCGCTGGTGGTCTCCTCTGCCGCCGGTCGTCGTCACGTCGTCGTCCTAGCCGCCTGGCACTGCAGGTCACCGCCGCCGCCGCCACGACCGCGAACGCTGCCGCTCGTCCGTCTGAATCTGAAGTAATCCGCCTCAACGACATCATCCGGGACACGAAATTACCAAGGTGGGGTTTCACTTCTTTTTGAATCATGTGCCTGATCTTATATTACTTCGATGATCGATCTTTGGTACGGTGCGAAATACAGGCAGGCAAATTTTTCGAGTTGGAGATGACGGTCCGAGACTGCGACCTCGACGTGTACGGGGTCGTCAACAATGCTGTATATGCTGATTACATCGAAATAGGTCTGCTATACCCCATCGAACAGCCCCCGTATTATACGTAGCAAAAAAAATTTACCAGACTGTTATACTGTCTCTCGATATTCATTTCCAACCCGGCCTGATCCGTACTGGTAACCATGATGCATATATGCTTGCAACCAGCTCGTCAAGAGATGGTTGCAAGCCTCGGCGTCTGCACGGGCTCGATCGTGCGCACAGGCCGTGCCTTGTCGGTCTCCGAGTTGAACGTCAAGTACTTCGCGCCACTCAAGGTGAATATACTGGCAGAGCTTTTTATCGATGAATTTTACCACGCGCGTTGCATACTTTGCATGAAATATATTCTTCAGCGCGGTGCCAAGTTCGTCGTCATGGTGAGGGTTGTCCAAATCAAGGGTGTGCGGATGCTCATGGAGCACTTGATCGCCACGGTGCCGGACCGAAAGGTACGTCGTCGTCGGCATGTATACTTGGTGATCACAGAGCCAGCAACCACACATGTGCACGTTTCTTGCTCCTACTCTTGTGTGTGAGCTGATGAGCATGATTATATGCATATATGGCAGCTCGTGCTAGAAGCGATGGCCACTGTCGTCTGCCTCAACGAAGGCTACCGTCCAACTCGCATGTTCCCGGAGATGGCGAGGCTGTTGCACTTCTTCTCTCATCCTAATTAGCAAAGATCAATCATGGCAAGATGCTTTAGCTATTGGTATATGCTAGCTGTGAAAAGCTTTTGTGAGCTATATATGCTATAGAAAAGTCGTAAGTTGTTTAGTTCAAACAAGTATAAAAGCTATTCTTTTCTTTGTCCCCCTTCAAACAACCGTGTTACAACTCTCTATTTCCACTCATTTCGAAAACAGGGAGCCAAAAGTAAAAAACATGGTCCAAGTTGTTTTTGAAATTGTACTACACGAAGATAATTTTTTCTGAAAAAAATTGGTGATAAAAGTGGGGTCAATGGGAGCTAATTAAAATTCATCGCTGAGAAGAGCTTGGTCTATATATCAGGAAAACCCAACACACCTTTCTTCTAATTATTAAGTTCAGACAAGCTACTGACATATCGACCATAGGAATAGTTAGGAATATCTTAAAGTTGTGCAGAAGCAAAATGGCAAACCACGTATTACGCTTTTTTCTCGAATACACAAAAGATTTGCACATATATTTGTAGTTAAGTAGAAGAAAAATTTTACAAACACATCGTAGCGCAAGTTTTACAACCACGTATTACGCTTAAAAACTGCTCAACAAAGGCTCTAACGAGCAAGCAGAATATTAAACTAAGAGCTACTTCCTATGACGTTTTAGAATCTCTCATGGAAACCAACACTAAGCCAAAAGACCAAAATGCTTTTTCAAGGAGTAGAAATATACTACTCTGTCTAAAAAATAATGCAATTCTAGGTGCATTCTTCTCAAAGTTGGACCAAATATATAGTTGAAAATATTAATTGCTATATCTCATCACAAATCTAATGATACTTATTTGACAAGATAATTTATAGATTTATTTATTGTTCCTTCAAAAAAATTATAGATTTATTGGCAAAAGAGAAATGTGCATTGGGAGGGATAATATCGGAACAAAATTTAAATGGCTATAAAGTCGCCTATTTTGGGAGGAGGAACAACACAAGCTGCTGGTGAACTGAACTGAAAAGACCAAGATTACTAACCAATTAATGCTCCTGTCAAAACACAAGATAGCAGACTGTTTGTTCAGAGTACAACTAACAACTAACACCATGCAACGCGGAAACAAGCCAACGCCAACAGCTAGAAAAATGGTGCTTGAAAGATCGCCATCAAGTCTGTGAGAAAAACTGTCATGCAAAAAATACAATACTCAAAGAACTGTTACTGTAGCTGGACAAAGACGTTTAACGAGCAAGAAAATTACTGAGATACGCACTCGGTGCTGACAGAGTCCATACAATGGAAGAGAAGCTACAGAGTACAGACCGAGCTGAAAGTACCGAAAATCACTGCTTCTGATCTGAACAAGAAAGATAGATTCTCTGAACTGAATTGGTGAAGCTACATAGGGCATGCTGAATGCCTGCTGCTGCTGCCGTTGCCATATAGCACATGAACATCGGCTCTGAATTTTCCACGGGAACAAGAAGAATCAATTCCAATCGACACAAGGTTTGATCTGCAGCCTGGCGTCAGGATGTGTGGGCCACTGCAACCGAGAATAACTAAAAAGTTTGTATCTTTAGTTCGGATTTCAGAAGAACGAAGAACCCTACCTAGGTGAGAGGGAAAAATTCAAATTTGTGGTGCTCAAGAAAAAGATTTGTTACGGGATCACCCAAGCCTTACTAACTCATGCCCCAAAACCAATTTGCCCTAAATCACAGCCAAATAAAAATAATAAAAAAAAAAATATCTGAAAATCACACACAAAAAATCTTCGATTTGGGGAGGACAAAGTGGAGCTCAAAATTAATCTTCAGATTATATCATGAGGTCGGATTAGAAGCTACTGCTAGGAGATCAAAACTTAGGATGACAAAAACCTTAATCAAAGAGCCTCTCCGCTCTTTCTTCAAAACCTAGCGTTCTCTCACCACCACAATCCATACAAAAGATACTCAAAGGCTTGATCTCCACAGCATCCCTTTGAAGGTTTTCTTTGTTGATTCCAACAGATTCGGCGTCTTCAACTTAGTTTTTCCTCGTATGCTTCGAAATGCCATCACGTGTCCGCCAAATCCATCACTGCCCCATTTTGAGGTTTGATCAATAAAATGTTTGGACATACGTCCTCTATCGTGGTGTATATACAGTTGGAAAAGAGGGAAGGTATCGTTGCGTTGTTGTCAGTCACCAGCGAACGATTTGTAATGTTTGTACGTGCTTTCCCATGGCGTTGATACAAATCTAAGAAAAGGAAGTCATCGTTATTACTCAAAAAAAAAAAGGAAGTCATCGTTGAGTTGTTGTCAATCACCAGCCCACGATTTGTGTGCCGCGCGACCTCAGGACCCCAACTGTCAACTGTGCGTGCCTGCGACAGCAGCGGCCAGCGGTGGATTTCATGTGCGAGTGCACGCTGAAATGCATGCCCCTGATGTATTACGACCAATTTAGCCAGAATAGTCTCTGTCTTGTTTCAGAACTCAGGCAAATCCTTAGAATAAGGGCTTGTTTAGTTGATACCCTAGATTCCAGGAACTTTTTTTGCAGGCATAGATTGTACATTACACACTATAGCAGTGCTCTGCTTGTGCTGCGCTTAGAGCCTTGGACTTGGGGTTTTTTTTTTAGAATCACTTCGGATGGTAATTTTTTTTTTTTTGAGCAGACTTCGGATGGTAGGTAATTGGACTGATGTATTACTGACCTCCTTTCAGTCCATAAGCAGGCCCAAGCCCAAATGAACCTAGCCATCGGCCCATTATCTTACTATTAGTAGCCCGGTCCATGATAAATAGTAGGTGGACCGTGGTGGATGGCAGAAGGCGCTTCCCTCCTACTCGTGTTATTTTTTTTTCTGCGACTTTCCTCCTGCTCGTGCTGTGATGGATACGAATTTTTTTTTTCACGAGCAGGCTTTAATGCCGTATTTCATTAAGAGGGAGTGGTGGTCAAGACCGAATGGATATGAATTTGTAAATCGTAACTATGTACAGTACAGTAGTATTATACGATACTCCGTTACTGGATACTACCTTTGCTTGAGCGGCATCCGGGTAGCGTGTTGTCATTTACCTAGAGCAATGATGATGCTATAGTAGCTTGTTGCCCGTAGAGGAGCAAGGTATCGTATCCACCTGCCTGCTGCCCTGCTGCCTGCATCCTGCATCCTGCTAGGAGCACTGTATGAGTCTCGATCTTTCATATCCATCTTTCATATCCAGTGACGAGAGCGCCGGTGAGTGGTGACTCCACAACCAGGCGTTCAGAAACGAAATCATTCCCGTTCTCTGAACTGCTCGCCCGAGTGAAGAGCAAACTACGATGCGTTCTCCCAGTCTGTACCGCCTGCTCTGTAGTACGAAGGATGCGATGCAAAGCAGATGTCACTAGGAGCAGGCACATGGACCACTTTGTCGTCTCATACGAAGACTCCTCAATCCTCATGATGCTATTTAGGCCTTGTTTAGTTCAAGGCCAAATTTGAATTCTTGAGAGTAACTTTCCACATCATCATTGACTGTAGATTTTGTTTATATTTGGTAAAAATTATCCAAATTTTGACTAATTAGGCTTAAAATGTTCATCTCGCAAAGTACAATAAAACTGTGCAATTAGTTTTTGATTTCATCTACATTTAGTACTCCATGCATGTGGCGGCATTTTTGATGTGACGAGGAATAGAAATTCTGCATAGTGAATTTGGTGGCAAATTTAGGAATATAAACAAGGCCTTAGAGATAGAGAAAGAGACGGAGAGAGTCAGATTTTGTAACCGCAAATGCATTAGCACACATGCATACTCCACTCACTTCATCCCATCCTCATGATGCTAGTCAGATTTTGTAACTGCAAATGCATTATCACACATGCATACTCCACTTACTTTTGTTGGATTTATTATATTTATTTAATAAATCAATAAAACTCTATGGTTTATTATTGTGTTTAATTTATTGGATGAACCATTTTATATGGTACATGGACATGATGTAGCACGGGCAGGCGAACGGATGGACTTTTCATTTCTTGTCAGTTATGATAGTTGAGTATGGAAGTTACTTTCATTATCTTTAATTGACATAAATGAATTGTTTTCTCCATGAAGGCAAGTGACGTGTGGCTCTTTGCCTTCTCATTCTCACGTGGAGGATCGGGCCTTTGGCTTGCTTAGAGCATCTCCAACAGGTTATGCAATTGGATTATGCATTCTAGAAATTTGCCAAAAACCTTAAAATTGCTCTCCAACAGTTATGCATTTGACTTATGCATTTTGGCAAACTTGGCATTTGATGGACCAAACTTGGCATTTTTGCATAGGCTCAATGGCTTGGCAATTTTGATATCCCGTGAATCTTGGAGTCCACTGTCGTGCGCGAACCCCCCACGCCTGCGGTAGTTTCACGCGAACTACTCCTCCGAGAAATAGTTGGGTCCACTATTTTGGGAAAATGGCAAGTGAAAAATGCCAAACACTTGGAGATGAACTTTTTTTTCCTTTGGCAAAAGGTTTAGGGACTTGACAAACTCCAACAAATGGCAAATAAAAATGCCAAACTGTTGGAGATGCTCTTAGGCCGGCCTCAATGGCTAGTTTCATCTCACACTTTTCAAGATTTGAAATTTTGATATGAAACAACTCTCTCACTCAATGCATAGTTTCATTGCACGGTTTCACATACTATTTAAAGTTTCTATGGGTCCACCGTTGTCTATTTCTCCTCTCTTCCACCAATGTCCTTCTCCATGCATGCGAGATGAAATGAAATAACACTCTCAATGAGTTCACACACTTTCCAATGTTTTGCAAACACCGCTATATAGTTTCACCATGGTGAAACGAATTCCTTCTCTCTCCTCCTAATTTCACGCAAATGCTGACATGACAGTCTATTTAATGTGCATGACACTCACGTGAAACCTCCATTGAGACCGCCTTACCGTGAGGCTCCATGCCTTCTGTTCTTTGTCCATTGTGTACTATATATTGTATACCCCATGAGAGTTTAAGGTGACTTGGTTCATTCTTCTTCTTACACAAGAGAAATTCATAAGCACAATTTAGCTGTAAAGAAGGTTTCCCCATCTCGTTCCTCTGCGCGCACGAGAGGGCGAGAGGGCGAGTGTGCCTCCGAAGCCCTTGTCGTTCGTTATCCTTGCACGAGAAGGACGGCAATTAGGTTTTTGGAGAGCGACTACGCGACTGCCCGAACCATCGTCTCCGCCGACCAACATCATCGTCTTCTTCCTGAGGTGCGGTAGCGGATCGCGGTCTTCATCTCCTTCACGCCGGAAGGAGCAACGTCGCCGTCTTCATCCTTCTTCATCCCGGTGGAGAGAACTCCTTCCACTGCATCATGACGAAGGAAGTTGGACATTGATGTGTTACAAAGTTTCTCGTTCCTCCCAAGCAGACGGAATCCTTTTGCGGATTCATCCATTTGCTGAGCTGAGAGGTGAGCGCGGTCTCCGGTTACTCGATTCGTCAGAGCAGACTTGACGAGTCCGCTTATTTCCTGCTGATAGCATTGTGTCCAATTCAAAGACCAAATCCTTCCAAGTTCTGCTGCTGCACTCCTTCCCCTTCCCAAGCCCGATCAAGAGATGCTTCCTGCTTTTGCTGTGCTTTGCCGATTCCAGCGTCGCTAACCCGTCGCTGTCCCAGTTTTGACCTTAGGATTCTATTTATTTATAGTAGTAGATAAGAAGAGCAAACACGCATGCCGCTTGCCGTATCCAGTGTTCCGATGGCTGCTAGCAGAGAGTTTACAGAAACAGAACAATGTGCATCCAGTGTTCACCTGTAGGCTGTAGCACGGCCGTGGTAGTAATTGTGAGGTAAAATATACTTTGGTTTAATCTATGGAATGCCCTTTTGCATGCATGATCCCCGTTAACTGCGGATTCATCCATTTTCAGGCTCCATTTGGATCAAGTGATTTTTTATAGGTGTTTTAAGAAATAGAAATTATTTGGAGTGTTTGAAACGAAGTACTATGTTGAGTGTTGAGTTTCTTTTCTTTTTTTTCGCGACCAGGACTTCACCCGTTTTTCATTAAGAGGAGTGTTGAGTTCCTTTCCAAACAAAAACAAACCAAAGACGTGCAGAAATAAAACAACTTTGCTCTCTCTCTCTCTCTCTCTCTCTCTACATGCTCATGTTCCTATACCTTTTTCTCAAATTTAAACCCCTTTGAAATAAAGGTTTTACATAGGAGTTTTGTAGGATTTTAATCCTATAGAAACTTTTACTATGTGGCCTTTTGGAATAAAGTATTGGCCCTTCTTGAAATCCTACAACATTTCAATGGAGTGATTTAATTTATAGAGGGTAACATTACTATAAAAGTATATTCAACAATTCATATAATCTAACTAATACTAATTATGCACCATAAATATAAATATTTATTATATAGCGAAGGGCTCACGGCTGTTGGCGGTCCTTAACTCGATTCTAACCCCGCCAACTTTAGCCTAGGCAACATTAAGTTTCACCTAGAATAGAACTCTACTCTAACCATTTCCACAAAATGTGGCGCAGAATTCTTGTTTTGCGGGTCAACTCTAAAATACACTTAAAATGAGCCAAGAACTGGAGAAAAACTATGCTATGAGAAGGTGGCCCACTTACCGGATAATTCGGGTCTCAAACATAGTCTAAAATGCCAAGCATGAACCCATGAGGTGAAGGGCCAAAGTCTAGACCAATTCTATCTTGGGCTGCGGGACCATGTCTCAAGAAATTGGGCGCCACGGATGTATCCGGACTCCGATTTGGGCAAAACCCCGGCCGATTCGAAGCCGTGAAAGGCCCATGCACTTGGAGGCAAAAGCGAGGCCCAAATGAAAGGTCACAATGGCTAGAGGGGGGTGAATAGCCTAATAAAATTTCTAGCAAAAGCACTCGACACCAAATTAGATAGCAAGGCGGCAAATGTGCAAAGCTAAAGCTTCGACTACTCTATGCAAGCCGTCCTAAACAATGCAAGCCTACTCAATCCAAAGCACAACAATCACGGTGATCAAACTACACAATGTCGGTTCACCGAAACCAACCAAGCAATTCTACCCACGGGATTAGGGATGAAAACAAATCGGAAACGATCGGAAGGAGGCTAAACCATTTTCATTT
This sequence comes from Themeda triandra, assembly GCA_018135685.1. Classification (NCBI taxonomy): domain Eukaryota; kingdom Viridiplantae; phylum Streptophyta; class Magnoliopsida; order Poales; family Poaceae; genus Themeda; species Themeda triandra. The sequence goes on along the minus strand of JAENPR010001934.1, from coordinate 15,844 downwards.
TCATAATTTTTTCTTGAAAACGAAATCGATACGGTATTGTCGGAAATGAATACGGCGCCGGTATTACGGTAATTTCGAAAACGATACGGCGCCGGTATTACGGTAATTTCGAAAACGATATTGTCGATCGGAAAAACACATCGATAACGGTAGGAATTGACAAAAACGATATACTAAAAACGATAAACATACTAAACCTTAGTGCTAAAGCCACACAGTTCACACCAATCTTAGTCTCAAAAAGTGACAAACCACGCAAGAGCACGATAGTTCTTAGACTATGACACAAATAAATGATCAAGTTCTAAGTGGACTTGATATATCATATTGATAGAACACATGAATTATTAGATCGAGTTCCTTCTCCAAAGTGGGCTTGGCATCAATACTTCCCTAATAGTTAGTTCCTTTGCAATAATAAAAAAAAATTACCTTATGTGCTTGTGAATGGGCTTGGCCGCTTGGGCATGCTTATTTTTTTTTGAATGGGCTAATTGGACCAAAATTATGTGTTGTGTCGGTAGTTACCAATGGTAAATTACGATTAAATACGAAATTCTTCGGAAACGGTCGGAAGAGGGTTAAATCATTTCCACTTTCAGTTCCAATTATTTTTACCATTATCATTTTTATTATCTCGATTACCGCTTCCAATACCATTTATGTCCAAAAATCGGAAAAAGTTCGAAAACGATTTTCGGAAATCGGTGATTACCATTTTCGTTTTCATCCCTACACGGATTTACTCTACACAATGAGTGGTTCCCGACCGACCACAACAAGTAGTTCTACCCACGGGATTTAAACTACTCAAAGAGTGGTTCCCGACCGACCACAAGCAATTCTACTTTGCGGGATGTAAGGAAGTGATGGAAGTTTATACCACCGCGAAGAATAGAAGATGGCCAATCACCGTGTAGTAGCCAATCACCTAGGGAGCTCAAGCACAATCACAAGGAGGTCGAAGCCTCGGCAATCACAAATCAACACAATGATTTTTTACCAAGGTTCACTTGCTTCCCGGCAAGCTACTCCTCGTTGTGGCGATACACTTGCATGGCGAGTTGCCCGCTCAATTGGCTCGGTGCCAAAGACCCCAATGGGGAGCCGCAATCTCCACACAAGACAAGGATCCACAAGCCACGAGCAATCCACTAGAGTATCCTTTCGCGAACTCCCGCGGAAGGATCAAGAACCCCTCACAAGAACCCGGTGTGGCCTCGAACAATCTCCAACTCGAGCTCAACCACTACCCGCCGCTCCAAACCGTCTACGGTGACGGGAATCACCGAAGAGTAACAAGAATCCGCAGCTCACTTGATGAACAAGTGCCTCTAGATACAACTCTCAATGCAAATCACTTGTTCTCACTCAAATCTCTCTCAAGATTAGCAAAGGAATCAAAGAGATGAGTGGGAGTGTCTCTCTTGCTCAAAGTATGCTCGTGGTATGAAGAAATGGTGAAGAGACCTTCCCAAGACCGGCCAACCTCTATTTATAGACCCAAGGTCGAAATAGAGCCGTTGCCCTCTTGCCGACGCTCCGGACGCGCGGGACGCGTCCGCCCCGCTCCGCCGGACGCGTCCGGCGCTCTTCAGCGCGTCGCGGAGTCGACCGTTGCGTTTGAAGTCTGCTGACCTGGCGCGTCCGCCGACCGCGTCCGCCGCGTTCCGTCGGACGCGTCTGGCGCCTCCTGCGCCCGACCGTCGCGAAAGAACTGGCCGCCACGCGGCGTTCGACGCATGCGTCCGGCCCGCGTCTGGCGCCAAAGTCCAAAGAGAGCCCAGCTCTGGAAGTTTCTGGTCGGCGTCCGGGGCGCGCCGGACGCGCCTCCTCGGCGTCCGGCGCTCGGCCCGAGCCCGACCCGAGGCCCACTCCGGCCCGATGCATGCGGACGCGTCCCGCCCTTCCGGCGTCCCGACGCCCGCGTCCGGCGCGCTCACTGAAGAAGATTTCTCCGTAGAATCTTGCGCCGTCTTCGCTCCAAGTCCAATCTCTTGCCTTGAGTACCAACTCCACCAAGTGTAGACCTCGTCTCAAGCACCGGAGTTAGTAGTACAAGCACGACCACGTCGGCAAGAGTTAGCCCTCTAGTTAGTCTCTCATGCATCATGCAAAGTCGCAACTAGAGGCACTTAGGACCGCGAATGAAACCGAGGAAACCCTCTTGATAGTCGGTTATCGATCCTAAATGTGGTCACACTCGCTAAGTGTCTCGACCACCAAACCGGAAAGCCCTATCAAGTATACCTTCGTCTTGATCTCCATGGGCCTCCGTCGGAGCTTGATCACTTCACATGTCCACCATGTTCGTCACCGTGATCACCATGCTCCATCATCCACCTTCACGTTGCTATGTGTCTAACCACACTTAGAGCAAAGCATTAGCAACGTTTGAGTGTCATTAATTACCAAAACCAAACCGGAGCTTTCAATCTCCCCCTTTTTGGTAATTGATGACAACCCCTCGACAAACTCACAAAGATATGGAAATTGAATTCAATATGAAATTGAATTGCTTGCCCAAGACATTTTGATCATGAATCTTGGATTGGACAAGCATTTCAATTCCGGTTTTGGTAGTGGTAGCTCCCCTACATGTGTGCATCAAATGTTTGGTCGATTTTCAAGCACACATGCATAGATGAAACTTTTGTGAGAGAGTTACCACAACCAAAATGGTACTAAGGTTTATAGAATTGACCTTTGAAGCGTGATACCAATTGGAGTGCGATAACAAACCTTCCTTAGCACCATGGGAATCTAGACATCATCAAAAACTCAAAATACCTCATGAGATCACATTATAAGCAAGGTACTTGAACAAGAGAAACTCTATGTCTAGAAACCACCTATGCATGCTAGTACTTCATTTCATCAATCAAGTTTTATACTAGCAATACACCAAACAAGCATGAATATTGAATTTAGCTTGCAATGTTCGATAACACCATGTATGCTCACACAATATGCAACAAATAGTCTATGAGCTTGCTCCCCTATTTGTGTGCTCATGGTTGGGTCATATCATAAAAATTGATCCCCTTCCATCGCTCTTTGTGACTTATTTCTCCCCCTTTGTCAACAATCACCAACAAGGGTGCATAAGATGAGAGAAACAAGTCAATCAACTATGGCCAAACCTAAATCACATGCCTAGAAAATGTATCTCGATTTGAACCAAGGGCAAGCTTCTTCACACCTCATAAGAATAAGGGTTATCTTGACCATGTTGAGATACACATCATGAGCAAGTGCTAAAGATTCAACACTAGGTTCACAAGCTCACAAACAAGTCATATGCCATCACTAGATCAAATCAAGCATAGAAACAATAGTGATGCCATATATCCTTCAAAATCATTTGATTTGCAATGAATGAGCCTAGCAAGATGCACATGTATACATGTCTACACAACTAGCAAAGGATGCATGAGATGCAACAACCAACTTTACCATGCTATGTTGGAGGAGAGGCATGTCATATATGGGGTGCATCAATCCATGTTGGAGAAGCTAAGTATGTTCAACTCATTCCTTAACTTGCAAAACCTTTTCTCATCAAGAGGCTTGGTGAATATGTCGGCTAGTTGATCTTCGGTACCAATGCTTTCAATGCTCACATCTCCCTTTTGTTGATGATCTCTAATGAAATGGTGCCTCACATTAATGTGCTTGGTTCTTGAATGTTGAACCGGATTGTTTGTCATCTTGATTGCACTTTCATTGTCACAAAACAAATGCACATGCTTAAACTTGATCCCATAGTCCTTCAAGGTGGTCACGTAACATGTAACCGACCAATTAATATAAACATAATGTACTAATGAGTCACCGAAGCAACTTAATTAGCACATGGTGGCTATATCAACCCGTAGTCCGTGAAATCTCGAAAGATTTCGAGCTTTCAACAATACGGCCCAGATCGAATTGAGTTCAACATACAACAGTTCATAGTAATACATAAGTTCACAAATAGTAGATTACATCGGAGTACGAAATAGTTATTACAATACCAAGTTCAAATCCAAATTGTGGAAGCAAATAAAGTTTTGGTTCACAAACGCACACTTAGTTGAAACATAGTGCCTGGTCCAACATCACATCCCACAACAAAGATAGAGGTACGATAGATAGATTGATCGTGCCCACGATCTACTCATCCCCATACGCGGGTAGAAGCAAGTTGGGCAATAGCCATAGAACATCTCACCATCTCGCAACAACAAGGGGATAAAACCCCGAGTACAAGAAGGTACTCACTAGACTTACCCGACATAAATGAAAATAAAGTGACACCAAGGAGTATGCAAGGCTTTATAAGTGGGGTAGCTAACTCATTTAAACTTGCGATAAAGACGAGCTTATTAAATAATCATTTAGTGATAAAGGACTCTCTAGCTTATCATCTTTTAGGTTGGATCCGACATCACTAGGTTAGCACCCGTACTACTCCATCTCCAGGGTAAGAACAATCAACACTATCATATCCTTCAGGTTGAGCATAACAGCATCAACAACATAGAACCATAACCATCCTATTTTTCATAACAACAATGATTTGCGACGGCCGCTGCTTTGGGTCAAGTGTTCACCGTCCGGAACGATGGCGATTATAATCGATTGCAAACCAACAAGGCGGGTATTCCTCACACAAACCACACTCGGCGCGTAGCGAGTGACGGTCACCTTGGTCTATTCGGGTGGAGACGCGGATTTCAACAAATACGATTGCACCGGGGCATGCCCGGCTACCGTACCTCCGGCGCGACCGGCCACCGGCTTTAATACCGCGCTGTGGGCAATACACTCAACTCGCTGAAATTCCGGCCCAAACATCCTCAAGGCTTCGCGGTCGGATGTCCGCATCCTTCCCGCCTATCTGTGAGGCATTGTTCAACATGATCCGAGGACGTACAAAGCCATATTTCCTTAAGTGACATCGCCGGAGTTTCCGTGGTCTAACACACCACAAACTCCGACTAGTCGTGATTTAACAAGGCCACATGGTTATGTTCTCTACACCAACCTCCATAATATCAACCATAGGGTAGTAACCACCTACCTCGCGGATGAGGGTCAATCACCCGTCTTCTACCGATCTAATTAAACGGTGCTAAGCATATGAACGATCCCGAACTTAAAAAGGGGTAAAGGTATTCCGGTGGATCAAGGTACTCATAATGCGATGCAACGGTTCCAAGTCAACTCCTATTAACTTAATGCATCATAATAAATAAATGACTCAAGTAAAACATTTTGAAAACTCAGGGAGTAATGCTCCGGGCTTGCCTTTCACAAAGGAGCTTGGGTGATGGTTAGGGCACTCGGGCAAGCCGGGCCTGGTTCCTCGTCCCGTGCCGCCCCGCTGCGACCGCCCCTCCCTCTCTCCTCTCCTTCGGCTCCTCGGGAACTACTCGGCGTCACTCCTTCCGGCAATCCCGTATGATGCATCGTGCGTATGAATATCGAAAATGCAATATGAAATTAAAGCGTATGATGATGATAATGATGAACCAATCATGAAGTTATAAGGTAGTCAACATCATCCTAACATGTTACACCTTTTATAACCCTAATGAAACATAGCAAGGACACTAATTAACCTGGACTTCGACGATTAACCGATCATGATTACAACAGGGCATAACAGCAACCTATAGCTAGACCAAGCCAGAAAAATCTACAAAAATTACGGTAGCTTAGCTAGGTAACATGAAGCCTATCATAAAATTTTTCAGGCCAAAACAAGAACCCATTTATCCTATACAAAAAAGACAAGGCAGCAATAAATCGGGCCTAAAAATACTTTGTATTATGAAAAGTGCCAAACAACAGATCTTAGATGATTAACAGCTACTTATAAACATAGAAACACCCTATAAAAATTATCAAGCATTTTCCTTGCATAAATAGTTAATTATGAATTTCCTAAACTCTAAGCAAAGCAAGCACAATAAATAAACAGGGCATTTTCTACACATGATATAAATAAATAATATTTTTCATAGATAAAGCATCTCCTAACTAGAGCAACAGAACAAGAACCACATTTTTCGATAATCCTACAATTACTTATGCATTTAACAAAATATAGGCAATTAGAGACATTAAATAAAACTACGTAAAAGTATTTCATAAAAATAAACCAATATCCTACATGCATAAAGCTCATCATAAGAAAAATATGGACACTTGAATCACCCAAAATGGACCTATAAATAAGGAGATATGATTTTTGAAAGATTAATCATCTTTTTAAAAAAATCATTTTTAAAACCGGAATACCCTAAAATGCTACGCGCACCGGGATGATCCCCACTGCGGGGCCGACGCGCGGGCCACGCTGCACGCGTACCCGGCGCGCGCACACAAGACACAGCACACACACGCCGGGCTGGCGGACGCAGCGTGGGCCGGCCGAGGCCCCACGGCAGTGGTCGGCGGCCGACAGGCACCGCCGTCCGGCGGCGAGAGCTCGCCGACGGCGGCTCCTCCCGTGGACGCGAGTGGCACCGGCGTGCTCGTGGCGGCGGCGCGGACACCGGCGTGGTGAAGATGGAGGCTATCGCGCACTAGAGCATCGCGGCGGGAGCGAACGGCGGCGAGTGGCGGCGCGGCTCGTCGGCGAGACGCCGGAGCGAGGGCACCGCGGGCGCTTGGCTATGCCTACGGGCTTCGCGAAGCCATGGCGGAGCTAGCGCGCGTGTTTGGGGAGGAGATGACGGCGGGCGCGAGCGGGCGACGACGCCCGAAGCGGCTCGCGGAGCTCGGCTCCGTTGCGGGGAAGAAATGAACGATTGGCCTCTACCTTGGGTCAAATCGAAGCACGGTCACGCGGTGAAGGTGAAGGAAGGCGAGGCGGACTCGGTGACACGCTCGGGAGTAAAAATGGCGGAGGGGGTGGCGGCTGGCCGCGCGGCTTCGCGCGGCGGCCATGGCGGCCCGCGAGCTCGGCGGGGGAGAGGAAGAGGGACTGAGGGAGGGCGAAATGCGCTGGGGGTGAGCGAAGCTTTTAAGGCGCGGGCGCGTCAATTTGGATCGGGGAGGAGTCACGGGCGCGGCGGCATGATGGCCATGGCGCGGCGTCCATGGCGGTGGCGCGCGCGCGCGCGCAGCGGCGAAGCGAGCGTGCGGGCTGGCGGCGGCGCGGGCGGCGCTGCGGCGTGCTCAAGTGCCTCTCGGCGTGCCCGTTACGGCGTCGGGACTCGCTTGGCCGCCGTTTGGCCGGGTATGGTGTGCGGCGTCGGGCGGCGACAGGACGCGTTCCGGCCGCGGCGGTAGGGTGGCGCGAGCGGCAAAGCGACGGCGAGGGACAGGGCCGGACGAGGGGACAAAAGCGGCATCGGCGGGCGTTGCGGCGGTGGGCAATGCGAGCGGCAGCGCTGTGGCCGGGCGTCATGGCTACGACGGCGAGGGGAGAGGAAAAAGATGATGACAAAGGGGCCCGGGTGGGTCCCACCGTCAAAATCCCCTCTGAAACGTTTGACTGCTTCTAATTTGAAAAATCTTGCGAATTTGGAAATGGTCCAAAAATGAAAGTTGCTCAAAATTAAAAGATGAATAACTTTCATGAAGGAAGTTTTTGCTAAATCGGCCTGGATTTAAAATACAATTTTGGGTCACAAAAATACATTTAAAAATCAATTTTTGGAACTGTTTTTGCCATTTTTGAAGCCCTAAAAGTCATTTTCATAAATTGGGATCAAAACAAAAGTTTCTCCAAATAATTTTCTCTACAAACTTTGTTAAAGCTCCATTTTGAGAAAAACACCACAAATATGACTTCTAGAAATCATTTGAAATCCCTATTTTGCAAATTTTAAAACAAGCACTCAAATAATTGCTACAAAAAATGCAATAATGATGCTAATGTGATGATCATGCTCATGAGATGCAAGATTTGGCTAACCCTAAAACTGGAGTTGTTACAAACTTTCATCCATAGCAATTGTGCAAAACAATTCCCCGCACTAATATATTCGGCTTCGGCGGTGGAAAGGGCCACACTATTTTGCTTCTTTGAAGACCATGACACAAGAGATCTTCCTAGCACTTGGCATGTTCCACTTGTGCTCTTCCTATCAATCTTGCAACCGGCATAGTCGGAGTCGGAGTATCCAATCAACTCAAAGCTTGACCCCTTGGGATACCATAGACCAACATCTTGAGTACCCTTCAAGTATCTCAACACCCTCTTGGTTGCCGTCAAGTGACTCTCTCTTGGAGAAGCTTGATATCTTGCACACATGCACACACTAAACATGACATCCGGCCTTGAAGCGGTCACATATAGCAAGCTTCCAATCATTGATCTATGTAGCTTTTGCTCAACCATCTTGCCACTATCATGAATATCCAAGCCACCATTGGTTCCCATTGGTGTGCTAATGGCCTTAGCATCTTGCAACCCAAACTTCTTGATCATGTCCTTGATGTATTTGCCTTGACTCACAAAGGTGCCATTCTTCATTTGCTTGATTTGAAGACTAAGGAAGTAGCTCAACTCTCCAAACATTGACATCTCAAACTCACTAGCCATCATCTTTGCAAACTCCTCACAAAAGAATTGGTTGGTTGACCCAAAGATGATATCATCCACATAGATTTGCAATACAAACAAGTCATCTTCTATCTTCTTGGTGAAGAGAGTGGTGTTAACTTTGCCCATCTTGAAGCCTTTGGAGATGAGAAAATCCCTCAATCTTTCATACCATGCCCTTGGAGCTTGCTTCAGTCCACACAATGCTTCTTGAGTTTGTAGACATGGTTGGGCTTCTTGTCATCTTCAAAACCGGGAGGTTGTGCAACATACACTTTCTCATTGATGAAGCCATTGAGAAATGCACTCTTCACATCCATTTGATAGAGCTTGATGTTGTGAGCACAAGCATAGGCTAATAAGATTCTAATTGCCTCCAATCTTGCCACCGGTGCATATATTTCTCCAAAGTCAAGACCCTCAACTTGTGTGTAACCTTGTGCCACTAGTCTTGCTTTGTTCCTCACAACCAATCCATCTTGATCTTGCTTGTTCTTGAAGACCCACTTGGTTCCAATCACATTGTGCTTCTTTTGGCCTCTCAACAAGCTCCCAAACTTCATTCCTAATGAAGTTGTTCAATTCCTCATGCATGGCATTTATCCAATCCGGATCCTTCAATGCTTCTTCAATCTTAGTTGGCTCAATGAATGACACAAAGGAGTAGTGCTCACATATGCTAGCCAATCTTGATCTTGTTTGAACACCTCTTTGAAAGTCACCAATGATACGATCTAGAGGATGATCTCTTGCAATGTTTGAAGGTTGAAGAACTAGCTCATTTTCATTGCTTGCTTGACCTTGTTCTTGATCTTGATCTTCATGTTGAGTGCCACTAGTGCTTGCCTCATTGGAATCATCAATCACAACTTGAGTTGGCACTTGCACCTCATCACCATCATCCACTTGCCTCGCCTAATGTCACCAATGTCCATGTGTCTCATTGCATTGCTCAATTGATTTCCACCCACATCATCTTGATTTTGATCTCCAACTTGAGAGCCTTGGGTTTCATCAAATTCAACATCATGAACTTCTTCAACTAGCCCACTAGCCAAATTCCACACTCTATAAGCCTTGCTAGAAGTAGAGTAGCCAAGAAGAAATCCTTCATCACTTCTCTTGTCAAACTTGCCAAGTCTTTGCCCCTTTTTGAGTATGTAGCACTTGCAACCAAAGACCCGGAAGTAAGCAATGTTGGGCTTCCTCCCATTCAAGATTTCATATGGAGACTTCTCTAATTCCCATGGCAATAGAGGCGGTTGCTATAATAGCAAGCCGTGTTGATGGCATCACTCCAAAACTTTTCACTCACATTGTACTCAAGTAGCATAGTCCTTGCCATCTCAATCAAGGTCCTATTCTTCCTCTCAACTACACCATTGGATTGGGGTGTGTAGGTTGGTGAGAATTGATGCACAATTCCAAGCTCATCACACAACTCTTCAACTCTTGTGTTCTTGAATTCACTCCCATTGTCACTTCTTATCTTCTTGATGGTAGTGTCAAACTCATTTTGCACCCTCTTGACAAAAGACTTGAATAGATCATAGACTTCACTCTTGTCATAGAGAAAGAACACCCATGTGTATCTTGTGTAGTCATCCACAATCGCAAAACCATACTTGTTGCCCCCAATTGATGTATAGTGAGTTGGGCCAAACAAGTCCATGTGCAACAACTCAAATGCTCTTGATGTTGACATCTCATTCTTCTTGGGATGTGAGTTCCCATGTTGCTTGCCGGCTTGACATGCACTACAAGGTCTATCCTTCTCAAATGTGACATCATTCAAGCCTCTTACTAGATCATGCTTCACCAACTTGTTCAATTGCTTCATGCCAATATGTCCAAGGCGCCTATGCCATAGCCATCCCTTGCTTGACTTGCCAATCAAACATGATGAAAGTTGAGCTTCACTAGCATTGAAATCCACTAAGTACAAGCTTCCATGCCTAAACCCCTTGAAGATGATATTTGCTTGATCCTTGCTCACCACCTCAACTTGCTTGTCATCAAATATGCATTTGTAGCCAAGATCACACAATTGTGCCACCGACAAGAGATTGAAGTTCAAAGTATCAACTAGCACCACATTGGAGAGATCATTCTCATTGGAAATTGCAACCTTTCCAAGCCCCATGACATCATCCTTGCTATTGTCACCAAATGTGATGGAGTTGAATCCACCATTGTCATTCCTATCAAGAGATTTGAACATACTATCTTCACCGGTCATATGATTTGATGCACCACTATCAAGCACCCAATGCCTCCCTCCGGCTTTATAATGAGCCAATTGCTTATTTGGCCCTCGAAAAAAGTTGCGTTACTTATCCGGCCCAAATTTTTTCAAAGTTGCTTATTTGGCCTCGAAAGTAAATTTTATTTACTTTTACGGCCTTCCGTCGGCACAAGGTAACGGTGTTAAGTGGCGTGTAAGATGACCATTTTACCCCTGGGGCCAAAAAAATAAAATAACGAGTTACGCTTGTTTTGTGTATATGTTGGATGTGTGTGTGTATATATATATATTCTCAAATATTCACATCGGGAACATAGATATTCCCAAATATTCACATCGGGAACATAGATATTTCCAAATATTCACATAACCAACATATATATTCACAAATATTCATATAAGCAACATATATATTGAAAAGCACACAATTATATGGGAATTCTCACATAAGCAACATAACCATATAGTTGACAAATTTAGCATAGTTTCATTGTCACATTTGCCACATAGTCTACAGATCACCATAGTCCACAGATCAAGTTCACATAAAAGTGCTACATTGGTCTCACATACATAGAGTGAAGGGAATAAAATAAAGAGCTCAATGAAATATATCAAAGACTCGAGCCTTCTTTTGCTTCTTGTGCTCATGGCAGGGCCGCTAGGAGTGTCCTTCTTGCTTCTTGTACCCATTGATGGGCTATCGAGTGGCACCGTGGGATTGTTTATGGTTTTTTTCTTTGGAAGGCCTAGCTTCTTTTGTATGGCCCGCTTCTTCTTTACTTGAACAAGTTCATGTCCAACATTAGCACTAGAAAGTGCTTCTCAGCCGATTTGACCCACTTCTAGACCTACATTGACAAATGGTTTAGATGAGAAGAAAGATTTGGATGACTACAAATTAATTTCAGAATTAGTAAACATACAATTTTGAACGGCGAGTTGGAGTTACTTTGGTTTCCCTTTTTCTTCTTTGTCACCTCCAAGCCGTGGTCATTTGTCACAATAGTCAACTAATTTAGGTTTTCAAAGGAAGCCGGGATGGTACAGACTAGAGAGATAGGGCCATGTGACATACCTTTTAGAGGATTCAGTGTACAGTCCTCGGTTCTCCTCCTTTTATTATTAGATGTTGTTGCCAAGTTTTCACTACGGTGACAAAGATGTATGAGCATAGAAACAATATTTGTTACTAAGATAGAAAGGAAGGAAGAACAAACCTAGGGGGCATTGTCATTGTCGCCGGTGGTGCATCTTCCAACAAAGGAATAATGGAACTTTGGGCACCTTTGGTGATCCTTGCCCTCTTCTTTTCTGCTGCCCGAAACAAGAGTTCAATGAAAATAATGAATATCATAAACTAACAAAAAAAACAAATTGTAGACAAGACTAGGCAAATTATTACTTGATGGCTTTCATAGCTTCAATATCTTCTGGGTTGCCCCTCTTGCAACTCTTGAAGTGATGTCCAAAGTCCAAGCAAATGGGGCACTTGCTTTGTCCTCTTTTCTTTGTCTTGTCACCATGACCCTTGTGCCTTTCGGTTTTAGGCCTACCGGCCTCTTTTGTTGTCAATAAAGGTGGGTGCATGAAAAATCCATGGTTAGATTCAGCCCTTGGGACTTGTCCGGCATAGCTGGAATAAGCGACTATATGCAAGTCTAAATTTCTCAACCGAGTAGTACAAGTCAACATAACTCTCTATTGATCCATCTTGGTAGGTGATGAATGCTAGGGCATGCTTGCAAGGAATCCCGAAACATCCCATTTCCCGCAACCACATGTCCTCTCTCGCTAGGTTGATAAATCGATGTGCACTTCCTCCCATTGCGGTAACCACGCAATCTCTTCCGAACATTCTTCAAGTTCCAAGTTTCCCTCCTTACTCTCCTCATTCAAATTTGTAATGATGTGGGGTAGAATCAAGCCCTGGAGTTTCTTTCCTACTTTCCTTCTTTTGTGCCACTTCGACATGAGCATTTGTCTCAGCTTGTCCAAAAAATCATCCAAGTTCATGGACTTGTGAGGCTTGATCCAGTTGTTGAAGCTTTCTACAAGGTTGTTGGTCACATAGTCTACCTTGCAAATGGTTCCGAAATGGCTCCTTGACCACAACTTTTTATGATTTACAAGTAGCCATTCTATTGCAAATTGGGCTTTGCAGAGTGATCATAACATTCATATGCTTTCCATACCAATACATGCTCCATGAGTAAGTGCTGCCCATAGGTGTTCATCAAACACCTTACCACGATATCTTTTCTTGAAGTTACTCACCATGTGGATCATGCATTCTCTATGTTCGACGAGATGGAAATACGACCCACCCCTCGCCATCACAAATGTCCCAAATCGGTGCAAATGGTTAAGCCCCTTGGTGATCCTATGGCCTGTTTGAGCTGAGTCATGAACCAAACCCAGTTATCTATAGTTTCTGAATCAAATATTCCAAAGCAAACAGGATACATCCACTTGTGCCCATCAACAGCAATAGCACTGGCCAGTTGTCCCTTGTACCTACCTGTCAAGAATGTACTGTCTATTGCAAGGTATGGCCTACAAGCACTAAGGAACCCATCTATGCACGGCTTGAATGCTAGAAAAACCTTCTAAATCGATCTTTTCATTTACCATGTGATGGTCAATAATGACTAAGCTACCAGGCAACTCTCCTCAACTTGTGCTTTGAATTTGAACAATTTGTTAAAGCTGGCATCCCAAATCACCATAAAGGTGTTTTAGTGCTAAGGCCTTACCTTGAAACACTCTATGGTACGGTATGGACACCCCATGGTGTTCTTTCAATTTCTTCTTCAACTCTATTGGACCCAAAGTTGCATCCACTATGAGGAAGTCCTTTGAACTTTCACAAATCCAATATTTTGTTGCATTCTTGGCCTTCTTAGACAACCTTTGACTAGAGCACTTATGATCAATATCCGGGCTTCTCACCCGTACGAAGACAAACATTTAGTGATGAATAGAAACAATATCAAGTCATATTTAACAAATGCGCAAAGACTTACCACTACGGTGGATTCATCCTTTTTGTAGAAGCATATATCCACCATGGACACTTTTCTTTGTCCCTCATTGAACAATATGCTCGTACCGCTTTGGCCCACTCTTTACCATATTAAACTCGAAGCGGTGTTTGATTGCATACTGAGAAAGTGACACTTTGAAGGTGTACATATTTGCATAAGTAGAGCCTTCTATCATTGGTGGATCTTTGGGATGATATTCTACACTTGGAGCATAGCTGTGCTCATTGCATTCCTCCTCTTCCTCATCATCATCCTCTGACTCGCCTCCTCCAATTTCATCCTCATTATCATCAACAACATATTGTGCCTCCTTCTCAACTGGCCTCTGAACCGGTTGTACAGTGTTGTGTTGGGGGACAATGTCAAGGTACATCTCTTCCTCATCAACACCTACATGTTCATTCTCTGGTTCAGGGTTCCTAAGATACTCATCATCATCCTCTTCCTCAGCATTATCATTCTCTTCCTCCGCATTATTATCCTCTCCATTAGGCTGTTCTTCCTCACTAAAATCCCACTCTGTGACAGGTTCATATGCATCGAGAAGGACCACGGTACACAACAAACATGATGATGAACTTTTTTCTTCCAATGTCTCTCAAACATATTCATCAAGTCTTGGTCAGTTTTTACTTCTCAGAAAAGATTTCAGTTCTTCATCATAATATTGAAAATGAGCTACTTCCAAATAATCAGTGGCGCTCTCTACCACCGAGTTATAAAGATCCATAAAATTTGCTTTGTCCGAATCAATATCCATGTCAAAGGCATAACTGTGTGAACTCTTGTCTACACTTTTTACGGTTCCCAATCAATTTAATTTCTAACTTGAAACTTGTATTCACATCCATGCCGCATTCAAAATCGATTTAGGGTTTTAGATTGACATACATTCTCTTGTTAATGCTTCTAGGTTTTGACACGGAAAGAAAAGCACCTTGGGATGAAGAGACTTGGCGCCGGGATGGGGCCGGCCGCCCCGCCCTGCTCCCGCGGCCGCGATGGGCCGGCCGCCCTGCGTGCTCCTCGCGCCGCGGGCGGGCCGGCCGCCCCCGCTCGCCGCTCCCCGCGGGGGGGGGGGCACCGAGCCATCCGCTCCCCCCGGCCGCGGGGAGGGCTGGCCGCCCTCGCTTCCTTTTTCCTTCGCGGTGGGCGGCGGGCCGCCCCCGGCCGCCTCGCTTGCACGGCGGGTGCGGGCGGAGGCCCCGCACCGGGGCGCGCGCGCGCCGCCGGGTCGCCTCCCGGGTGGTCGCGCCGGCGGATCCGGGGCCGGGCGGCGGCTGCGGATCCGGGGAGGGAGCGGGGATCCGCCATGGGCGGTCTTTTTTTTCCTCGATGAGTGTCGGGTCGGGGAAGGAACGAGAGATGGGAAGATGGACTTAAATGCGGGCGCGCCGTGTGTTTACATAGGTGGGGGTATTTTTGACTTTTCGCATGTGCTTGAGTGGGAACCCTAACAAAGGAGTGGACGGAGGTAACGGAAGGCCGAAAAGTAAATAAATTTTACTTTGAGGCCGAGATAAGCAACTTCGGAAAAATTTGGGCCGAGATAGGTAAGAGAACTTTTTCGAGGGCCAAATAAACAATAAGCTCCTTTATAATTGACTTACAAGAAGACATCAAGCTTTAGGTACCCATTTTTGCTTGGGTCCTTGAAGGTTAGTCACTAGAGTCTTTGGCACCCAAATAGCTTTCTTCTTTGAGCTCATCCATGGTGTACCAATGAATCTAGCACTCACACCACACTCACTCTTAACAAGCATGTAAGAAGCATTCAACTTGTAAGAGGAAGCACTAGTGTTCTTGTTCTTGCATGCATGCTCTAAATGACCCACTTACTTGCAACTCTTGCAATAGCTACCATTGTTCTTCACAAAACAAGTCTTGTGAGGAGCAAAAGGCGGCCTTGCCTTTCTTGGGGGTATAGCCCAATCCCTCTTTGTAGAGAGAGACTCTTTGGCTACCCAAGCACATAAGCAAACGGTCCTCACCACCATAAGCCTTAGCCAA
>JAENPR010002024.1:0-85055 GCA_018135685.1 Themeda triandra | reverse complement strand
CATATTGCTCATGATTTCATCATTTTTATGGATTAATTTAAACATGATTTTGCCTAAATTTCTAACAGTAGCGAGGTCATTGAGATCGATGAGGCCATGATCCGTAAATTTTGATTAGTCATAGTCAGCGCTCAAAAGTAGTAGCAGTCGTTCGCGTCCTTGAAGGCATATATTTTCTTGATTCATCCGTCTACGCCTCTCCGGTGAGAACGTGTCAAGCTTATATATTTTAGTATTATACGTCTCCGGTGCGAACGTGTTAACATTTATAGCTTACTTATACATAGTATTATACGTGGAAGAGAGAACATAGCTAGCCTTTAGTTATTAGGATTACAATGTATGGGATTAATCTCCAAAGTTAACATTTCATTGTTGGTTTAGTTGAACAAACAATGGGTATATTGTACCCTAGGAGTAGGCATAATTACCCAAAACTGAAAAAAACCAATCAAAAAAAAAACTAACATGAAAATAATCTAATATACTTTGGTCATAAATTCGTCCATTGTTTATAGCTGAGTAGGTCTTAGGCTCTTGAGTAACCGAGTTAACCAAACTAACCAAAGTAACCATTATTTGCTTGGTGAATAAATTGTTTGCATGTCCATTACATACTATGTTTGAACATTCAATAATTGGGAAATGCTTTTTGCTAAATTGCAACAACTATATTGATATTGATACTCCCTCCGTGTGATAATGAATGCAATTCTAGCATTCCAAGGCATAACTAAGTTAGGGAAAAAATGATACATGTGCCCCTATGAACTCAATCTCTGCAGTGCACAACCAGACGCGGTGGATGACATTCATGTTGTAGAATGTGTGGTGGGGAAGGCGGTGAGGGAGGAGAATTTTAGGATGCTAGGACAATCAGACGCGATACTGGAGTCACGTCAATAGACCCAAAGTCTTTTTGCGATACATTTGCATTCTTTTAATCTTTTGTGACACATTTGCATTCTTTCACGAAAAAGAGGAAGCATTGATGTAATACATTATCTGTATTGATCTTCTAATATTTTACTATCAAGACATTCTTTAAGATAGAGAAATTAGTGCCAAAGTCTGCTGTCAAAACATGTCTCAAAAAATTTGATTAGTTATCTAAGACCCAATTGTGTAATTATGTACCGGTCTAAATTTTTGTTAGAGCATCTCCAACAAATTATACAAACTTTTATGCTTTGTTGTAGTTTGCCAATTCTCAAAATCAAATGGGGAGGAGAAAAAGGAGGTGATCTCCAACAGGTTATGCAAAATTTGGCTTGCATTTGAGAAAAGTGTGGACCCACGAAGTCGCAAAACTGAATGCATAACTATTGGAGAAATCGATTTCGTGGAAAATTAACGATAACATTTGAGAAAGGAGGTACTCATGTTTGCTAAGTCGCCCGGCCTATGCATATATGCCAAGCCAGCCATGGATTTGCAAAGTTTTCCAAAACGCAAAACTGTAACGCATAACTGCTGGAGTCGATTTCGTGATTTTTTTGCCCAGAAAAAACAAGAATGCAAATCCGCTTTATAACTCGCTTGGAGATCTTTCTTGTGCAACTATTGACTGGTTCTCATATTCGGTAATAAACTTTGAGCAAAAATTTTTCCATATCGACATCTACATATTTAGGATCAAAAGGAGTATTTAACCGCGTGCAAGAACTATGAATGGATTGGTCCAAGCAGAGTATCGCTTTCATCATGTATTAAGTCCTTGTGTGATGTGATGACGTGCATTCAACTTTTTTTAATTGGTCTGGATTTTGAAGCTTCTTCCTTCTCCTCAAGTCACGTTCACGTATCGAGTTAAACCAATCAGCTCGCATTCCAGGGCCACACACCACACCAGGCACCACAGACACCACACGGCATTGCACAGGCCCGGAGGAGGAGCCCCACACGCCCGGCGGCGGGCGGACGGAATGCGGCTGCGCCTGCCTCAGTACGCCTCTCTCACTCCCCCTCCCCCGTCCCTCCCCCCCGCTCCGTTCGTCAGATCGTCTCTCGGGACGGGGCGCACTCGGTCCTCCAGGATCTGAAGGCACAGGCACGCGTTGGCTTTTTCAGTTTTCCTTTCTTTTGCTTTTCTTGGCAACTGGCGTCCAAGAAATATGCAGAAATCATCAGGCAAATTGGGATTTTGGGCCCAAATCTATCCTGATGCAGTTGGCAGGTGATTGGCCGCGTGGTTAGAGCGCCAATATTTGCCCAACCATTTGTAGCCCCTCCCCGCTTGTTGAAATCTTTGTCCAGTGTGGACTGGAATAAGGTCGGTCGTTGAAACCTGTCACCTGATTGCTTGTGTTGTTTTCCTTTGCTGTTGTTTAGCTTTGTGATGTGAAGCCGCGAATTGTTGGTTACATTTTGGAACTTTTTACTTCCTACTAGTGAGCGAAACGCTATATCTTCTGTTTGGAGTTTCAGCTACTTGGGTGTGGTTCGTTTCTCCATTGGAAGATTTATCGATATTATTATTACTATTCGTGTGCACAGAGGTAGTTCTATTCATATATGGACATACTACACACATCTGAGTATGCAATGTCTAGACAAAAACCCAAGAAAAAATTGCTAAGGGAGTGGGATATTGCTAAAAATCTCGACCTAAGCTCCACGGTGACTGAGTCAAAAGTTCTTGAATTATTTCTCTTTCCTGTCCAAATTGGAGCGTCGCTCCTTACTCCCGAGCCATACTTTAAGTAGACTCTACTGCTCTGAGGAGCCAGTAAAGTATGGTGGATTAATAATCTCTGATCTGATGTGGTATGAGTTGCATTGTAATCTTGTGTTACAAGTAGGGGTATTAATTTCTTTTGTAGATCTGTTGATAAATTGTCTGAAATCTCAGATAATTGGCTTCAAATCTGGCATTCTGTTCTGTTGTCCACTCCAATTCTCCATGTTAATGTTGGTATCTTGGAATTTTTGTAGTAATCAGTCAGCAATTCAACAGAATGTGTGTTCCAGTGTTATGCGCCTTGTCTTGCTTTATTTTATTTCAGAAGCAAAACAGACTGCTGAGCAGTTGGACATTCTAGTAAATAAATTCTTGTCGTTTAGGCATTAGTTTTCTATTTGAATGCTTTGCTAACACTGAACCTATTGCAGGTGAACATTCTGCTCTGATGGCGAAGCAGTATTATGCTACAAGCAGCCTTGTGGTTGGGTATGCTCTGTGCTCGAGTTTGCTCTCAATCATCAACAAATATGCAGTGACAAAGTTCGGTTACCCTGGCCTCCTAACTGCTCTACAGTACTTGACATCTGCCGGTGGTGTTTGGATCCTTGGAAAGCTAGGCTTTCTCACACATGACGCCTTCAACTTGGAGACTGCAAAAAAGTTTGCACCAGCTGCTCTTGTCTTCTACCTAGCCATATCCACCAATACAAATCTCCTCTCCCATGCCAATGTAGATACATTCATAGTTTTCAGATCCTTGACCCCGCTTTTGGTTGCTATTGCTGACACAACTTTCCGGAAGCAACCATGTCCTTCAAAGTTCACATTCCTATCCCTTGTGGTCATCTTGGGAGGAGCAGTTGGCTATGTGATGACAGATTCAGCATTCAGCCTCACAGCATACTCATGGGCGCTTGCTTATCTGGTGACCATAACAACTGAAATGGTGTACATCAAGCACATTGTGACAAACCTGGGGCTGAACACCTGGGGCTTTGTGTTTTACAACAACCTTCTTTCCTTGATGCTGTCTCCAATCTTTTGGTTCCTTACAGGGGAGCACAAGTCAGTCTTCGCAGCGATAGAATCAAGAGGCGAAGGCTGGTTTCAAGTGGATGCCTTTGTAGCAGTGGCATTGTCATGCGTGTTTGGGTTGCTCATTAGTTTCTTTGGTTTTGCAGCGAGAAGAGCTGTATCAGCAACCGCATTTACTGTGACCGGGGTTGTGAATAAGTTCCTCACCGTGGCCATCAATGTCATGATCTGGGACAAGCATGCAAGTGCATATGGTTTGGTTTGCTTACTGTTCACTATTGTCGGTGGAGTACTCTATCAGCAATCAGTTACAGTGAAAGGAAACAGTGTAGCGCAGCGTGAGCTGGTAGCTGAACAACCTAAGGAGGGCAATGATAGCAAAGAGTTTGATGAGGAGAAACAAAGCTTAGTTTCTTCAGCTAAATAATACAGTGCACGAATCACTTGCATTGATAGGATTCGTTTGCAGATTTATTCTTTGGCCTTGAATAGGCTCGTTTATGTGTCTAAACCTTGAAATGAATCAAACATGAGGGAATACTAGTGGAAGTAGTACTTACGTCAAAGGAAATTCTGTTGTTGTTGAATTGCACTAAAGTTGTAATATTTTGTTCACTACTACTGATACGTAGGTTTGCTACTATAGCTGATAAAAGCGGTTCTTGATATTGCAGTTATGTGCTTGATGCCTCTCAGTTTTTCTATAGTAAATATTGCTCTTCAATATTCTTCAGTAAAATGACTTAACATGTAATTTACTGATTTACAGTGCTTGATGCAGCCCTGTGCCACCCCTCTCGTCATACTTGATCAATGCCTATTTCTGTTTTCACTTTAAAATTAGCAAGTACGTTATCATATTTGATCAAAATTGTTACAGTACAACATTTATCCTTTTCAATCTTTGTACGATGCTGTCCCCACGTTTTATATGCAACAAATATGTTGTTGGAGGTATGCCCTACTTTTTATCTGAATAAGCATCTTAAGCCATGAGAATTTCATGCTTAGGGGCAACAAGAAATTTGTGGAATGGAAGTATGCATATGCCTGCAGACATTTATCACGTGCCGGACAGAATATTTGCCCAGCAAAAGACATATGCAAGACATCTTCGGCAGAAATTTAGGTCACCGTTTACAGTTTCAGAGCACTCAAACATCTGGAACAATTATCATTGTGTATGCTCCTGAAAACGAACAAAATGCTCCGCCAATCATATCTTGTTGCTCTCCGATCTCCATTGTTGATTCTCATGTCAAACTGAATTGGAACATTGGTAGCCAAATTATTACAGTAGCAGCCCTTTATAGAAAACCAATAACAGTAATAAACTCCACTCCACCGAAGATTATTATTATCGTGCTCGTAATCTTTCTCCACAACGGTCCAACCAAATTTCATTACCGAACAGCAACAAAATTACTGATTTGAAGCGTCACATGGTGTTTGGGAAGTTGTGTGCAGAATTATGCGAAGGCTATTTAGAAATCAACTTCTCTGGGCCCCACCTTGTGTCAGATCTTTTGGCAGTGACATGTAAAGTAGACTAGACTGCGTGACATGTAAAGTAGACTAGACTGCATGATCGGACTGGTTACACATGTACAGGAACCAGAAGAAATCATATTCTCCGAGTGAACAAATTTTATCAGTTCGTATGAATTCCAGTTCACCGCAATTATGCAAGAAACAAGAAACCCAAGCTGTTACAAACATTCAGACAATCCAGTTCTTCCCAAAGCAAAACTGCATAAGCAAAATCATATGCCTGCAGATTGCAAACTGTGGGATCGAATATTCATTCACCCAACACAAGACTGACTTGCAATGTGTACCATTAGTGGCTAGTAAGACATTTGGAACATCTGTCACCGTGTCAGCTCCCAAAAATATAGCAAAATAGCAGGCCCGGTGCGTGTGATTCTATCTAGACAAGCACAACCGAAATTTCAAAGAAAGAAAGAACCCAAATGGAAGGAACTTTACTCAGTTCCTGTTAGTAACAACGGAATATCTCAGTATATACAGGGCAGAAATGGGCATCCTGCGCTCTCCACCTTTGTTGGTTTCTCCTGATTTCACATGGTTGAACATCCACATATCACCAGATTTTTGGAGCCAAAATTCAGAAGCAATTGTTCTTTTCACATCAATGTACAGATTATGTTTCTGGTGGCATGTTTGCGTAGAGGAACGTGTAGAAGAGTTCCACTTCAGGCATACTTCGGATGATCTGAATGTGTTTGTTCTTGTTTGGCTCCTCAAGCAACGGGGAACACAGGTGACCAACTTTGGGCAAGAGCGTCGCTAAGGGCAATGCCAATCCTGGAACTCCAATCTGCACACCCAGATCCTCTACCACCACTTCCGCAACCTTCCTCAATGACCTCTCAATGATATTTCTGAAATCATCACTGCAATAACACAGTTCCAAATGGTTATATAATATACATACTCATGGAAGCAACCACAGACAAGCCATTAGATTCACAGACAAAAACCCCTACTAAAAACTAATGACTGCATTTCACAACATCTTTACATACAAAAAGAAACAATTTTCTCTTGAAATTTGCCACATAGTAACTGTCTCAATGGGAGGATACCTTGCACGTGGTTGTCATTATCCACATCTAAATGTAATATACTGATACGAAGTTTTCCATATCACCATTTCATTCACAGAAAGGAAAGGCAATGCACACCAAAACTCCACTCCCAAATACACAGAACCCGTGTTGCTCCATATTAGATTAAAAAATAATGTTAAATGCTACCAATGAAGTTTGGTAAATACTACAAAGGAAGTTCATAATATCATGGCATAAATAACTAATGTAGAATCTACTTGTATCAATTTGCTTTGACTCTTTTCTCATTTTGAGTCCCATACATATATAGTACAAAAGAAGAGTAACAAATTAGGCCAATACAAATCACATGGCATATAGCAAGGATTACAGAGTAAACACTATGCAATCTAATAGATAACGATAGAAGTAGTAATGAATTCAAAGCTAGCTGATGAAAGGAAAAAAGATAAGAAAATTGGTCATAAAACTGATTGAGTAAAGAAAAAAAAAATGCACTGTTGGGATGCAAATTATGAACTTGCTACAACTGAACATAATTCAATGCATAATGCAATATTACCTTGCCAGTACTATTCGTGGTCTCGGACATTAGTTGGTCTAGCTTTCTGAAATCGTTTAGGAGTGATGAATCATCAAAGCCACTACTGGACGCAGCCATCAACTGTGCATAAACAGGGGGATTCTCAGGTACAAGATAATTTATCCATGATTTGTCTTCACAAAGACCCATGAACGTGTCCAATATTTGTAATACTGTCTGCAATACTTGGTCCATGTTCATACGGTCTTTCAGTTGCTTCCTGCAAAATTTTCACGTGTCAGTACTCAGTATCACTAGGCCTAATTTGGAAACTCCAATCCCTGCGGGATCCCTAGACTTTTCCCTGGGTGAGTAATCCATAGGGATATTATTTTAATTATCATCTTAGTTCCTAGTGGGTGGTTTCCCATCCCTGGGTTTTGCTCCCCTTGCTTCCAAAAGGGCCCACAACAAGGAAAGCAGGACAAGTTTCCCAATGGCAGCCAGATGGTTACTTCTGGGAACAAGCCAAAGCTGTCATGCAATGTATCACTGATTTGCCTTCACATTTTAGCAGATACCCTTATGAACATTGTACTAACATTCATAAATTGTTTAAGACAAACTGAATATGATGGAACGAAATCTAAACTAAGAAACGAAGTAGCTGGAAAACCACAGGTAACCAGTTCGTTGACAGGCACTTAACCTAATGCTGTAACGTTCACAGTTGGATTTCCAAGAAAAAGAGGACGCATATTCCATGATTTGTTAAACGTGCTGGTAACAAATATCATAAGGATAGGAGAAGATATATTTACTCTTTAGGACTTCTGTTGCTGCACGTTGCATTTGAGTTATGAAAGCAGTGATTTTATCAGTGACAAGATAATCTGCCATTGCAAGGAAGCTCTTGTGTCCATTGTCACTAAAGGTGTCAGATTCTGCCTACAAAAGAAGTGAGACATTTCCATGTCAGGAAGCAGCTCGAACCCAAGTTAAGCTAGTGTTTCTAACAGAACATAATTTCAAATTATTTAACCATCTCAAGTGTATCAATAACTGGAGAAATAAATACATGGAAGTATTTCACATGGAAATGCTTGAGCATAGAATGTGGAGCCTGGAGCATAGATCTACCTGTAACTGTGCACCATTGGTACCCCGAGCAATATCTAAGTAGAGATGTCTGCCTAATATGGTGACCTGAACTCTAACATACAAGCTAAGCAATGTCACTGCCCACATTGAAGAAACTGTCTTTGTGAAACCTAAGAAATTGGAGAAGCCAGAAAACAATAACATCGTTAGGAATGCATATTTATGATTAGACACTGAAAAGATCCAGCAAGTCATGCATAGCATAGAATAGATAAGATAAGAATTTGCATACTCTTAATTTTAATCTCCTCCCAAGTATCATACTTCTCCTTTGGTGTCAGTGCACTTGAGTCTACCTTCCCATGCCGTAGCTTGTCAGTCAATTTTGAAATATCCAGTTCACTCATTATCTTATCACTGAGATGATGCATGGCCAAAGGCAATGTGGTAGTGTCGCAGATCCTCTTCACCTTCTCAAAGTGTGCCTGAGCCTACAATGAAATGGAAGCATTCAAAATAATTAGAATGCAAGCTGGTTTACCAAATATGGTGCCACTTGCTTATTCTGAAACAGGTGCAGTTTCCATGATTAATACTAGTAGAACAGAACAAATAAGAAGTGGATTGGATGTTTCTCTAGCAAATATTTGCCTATCATGTAAATGTATTGGTGCCAGTTATTATGATCATTAATATCAATGAGCAACATGTGCAACACTGATAATGGTCTAAACAACCTAAATAATAAGGTGGGAGTGGGACGAGAATCTCTGTCAGCTGGTTAAAGGATGTGTAAAACATGTGAGCTTCTGGTCCAATTAAGCTGCGAATTGAATCAACCCTCAACCCAATCGAGCACAACCGACACGCTAGACAGAATCCACGTGGAGCCCCAGCCTGAGGCTTGTGAATTGGGGGGCGAATCCCCCACCTCTCAGGCAGCGGCAGGCAGCGGGGGCAATCAAGAACAGGAGCGCGCAGCCCCAAGGGCCAAGGCAATGCAAGAAGTAGAAGCCAAGTAATCCAGCCTTGGGCGAGGGGAATGGGGGGGAGTAGACTAAGCCCTTACTGGTTCTTGACGAGGTCCTCGGCGGCCTGCTCCTCCAGGGCTTGCAGCTGCTGGACCCTCACGAGCTGCGCGCGGCGCGCGTCGTAGAAGCGGTAGGCCGCGTATCCCACCACGGCGACGCCCAGGGAGACGAGGACCTTCCGGCGGTGCCGCGCCCAGAACCCCCTGCACGCACGCCACGAAGAAAAGAAGGGGAGCGCCGTCAGGCAATCCGCCGAACGCCTTGCCTGCTGTGTGCAGCGGGCGAGACGGAAATTCACTGACCGCCGGTAGAATCACTCACCTTGCCGAGGCCAGCATGGCGGCGGCGGGGGATGAGGCCGCGCGGGGGCCGAATCCGGCGACGGCGAGGATGGGTTGGTCTACCGGCGGCGGTGGTCGGGATCAAGAAGACTGGAGAGGAGAGGAGGGGCGTTGAGAGTTGAGACTTGGTGGAGACTGCAGAGCCCCCAAAGGACTCCAGACGAATATACAATTCCTGCAAGGGGGTAAACGCAAAAGAAGCGAGGGAGAAGCGAATGACCGTGGTCTTGTTTGTGGGCCCACCGGTCGGCGAGGTGCCCTGGCCTGTGGGCCCACGGCCCAGCGCGACGAGCGAGCGCCGGAGTGGATAGCGACGGTTGTGCTTGGAATTCGCAGATAACATGACCCATCTCGAACCATGTGTTTAATTTCAATTTTCAATGATTAAAATAGATGGGACAGGTGATAATATAGGAGTATTTGAGTTTGAAAAAGGATTGGCATTCATTGAGATGAAAAACATAGAATGGAATTGTCCCCTCTGTGTTCACAAAAAAATGTCCGCTCTAAGGTATAGGAGTATACTCTATCCATTGTTTTTTTATAAAGCATTTTCTATATTTGAACGACGGTATATAAATATGCTCGTTTACAATTAAAATAAGTAAATCTATTGGATTTTAGAATAAACTAGGAAAAAACTTGTCTCACAAATGCATAAGAATAAAGTAATCCTTGCCTCCCTTTCAAAGAAAAAAAGTAATCCTTGCCCGGCTCGTGAACCTTTGTATCCTGGCACTTGGGCCAGCCAAGGACCATCACCATGCAATCATCTAGGCCCGGCCCCTGCAATCACTCAGTGAGCTTCCTGAAAATGGATGACAACATAACTTTGTGAAAGAAGAATCATCCAACCTGAACCTGTTTTTTAAAAAGAAAAATCTTTGGGAAAACCGTGCTTCATTTGTGCAGTGAACCGTATTACTACTTTTGAATTCCTTTTTAATCAGCCAGTATAATGGGAGCACCGTCGGCACATGGAACAAATGGATTAAATATACAACCTTTGAAATAATAATGAAACTTACACAATTAGTTTCTTGTATGTATGCATGTGTCAAAATTGATTGTAACATGTTGAGGGAGAAGGGACGAATTAGCATCTGCGCAGCAGGAAAATCCTAGGGGGAGGAAGGAAGTTTGTGTGGATGAGCACTTAACTTCAGTTGAAACTTAAAAGATTTGATAACTTCAGATGAAACTTAAAAGATTTTGAGAAATCACCGTTTGTAGTGGAAGTTGAACCTTCAGTTTGGCTAGTTGTAGTAATAATGGGATAAATAAGTAGTGTAAATTCGACAAGCATACACGATGGTTGATGTTTCATGATGGCAAACACGGAAATAGGCTACTTTCCAACCGAAGTATTTTTCCCATTCAAAAGAGTAGCAGGGAGAAATCAGCTAGATCCTCTGGCTGCTGGGAGGCCCTATAATACAATTTCTTCAGAAAAAGGACCTGCAGTTTCATATGTCCTGACATAGAAAATTTCAGCAATCTAGCAGCGTAGAAAAGCAAATCATGTTGATCAGACAACATAAAAATTTACTATGATACTTGACCTAACACATAATAATTAGCAAGTGCAATAGAGCGTTCAAAGTGATGATAATTATTAAGTGCAATACAACATTTATAATACAACAAGATGACGATCGTTCTAGGTTCCCGTACAAAATATTAATAAAATAATATAAGAAGGCCAAGTAGTAAATCAATGGCTTCATATACTACGTAATTTTATCGTGGTAAACTAGCAGAGGACAGAAACTCTTGCTCCAAGCTATAGCAGCCTGAAGATGCTGCATTGGCTCTATTATTTCCATCAGTTGACAAAGATTGACGGTGATGTGTTGCAAGTCTTATAGGTACTAGTGGTTGTATCTCGTAATTGCTTTCTGTAGCACCATTGGATGATCTCAAATCTTTATTTCTCAAAAGTTGTAATTTCATCTCCACTTGCTTCATAGTAGGTCTTTCTTCACCTCGGAGGCTCAGGCACTCCTTGGCAAGAGAGGCAACTGTCATAACCTCATCCTCAGTGGCTTGCTCAAGAACTTGAGGGGCAACAATTTCAGTGATTGGCCTTGATCTCATCTCCCAAAGGAAGTAATTTGACAAGTTTTTCTTTGATCCAGAATCACTAGTAAAGATAGGCTCCTTTCTAAGAAGCAACTCTAAAAGAACAACACCAAAACTATAGACATCACTCTTCTCATTCAATTGCCCAAAGATGGTAATACTGGATCTAGGTACCCAAATGTGCCCTGTACATTTGTAACAACATGAGTTTGATCAATTGGAATTAACCTTGAGGCACCAAAATCTGAAACTTTTGCAGTATAGTTTCCATCCAAGAGTATATTAGAAGACTTCACATCACGATGAAAAACCGATGCTGATGCTGCAGAATGAAGGTAACAGAGAGCGCCAGCAGCTTCTGTAGCAATTTTTAAGCAAACATCCCATGACAACGAGAATTCATTATTTCTCTGACAACCATCATGGATAATCTTGTATAGTGAACCATTAGGGATGAAATCATACACCAGTAGAGGGACCTCGGTTTCAAGACAACATCCAAGAAGTTTTACGATATTTCGGTGATTTATCTGAGAGAGTATGGCAACTTCATTGATGAACTGATTAATCTCTCCTTCATTGATGACCTTAGGCTTTTTTATGGCCACAACACGCTGGTTTGATAAGATGCCTTTGTAGACTGTACCATGTCCACCGCTACCCAGAATACGTGTAGGATCAAAGTTGTTTGTTGCCTTTTGCAGCTCCTCTAAGGAGAAAATTTTGTCATCGCTTTGGTTTTCATCTGAAGATATTAGTTGCTCTAAAAGAAGACCCTTATTTTTCTGAAAATATTTCTTTTGCAATTTTCTCTGGAGATCTTTTCTCCATCTTCGGATAAGGAAAACCCCACTTAAACAGACAAGTAGAATTCCAAGGCCAACACCTAGGCCAATAGCAATACCTACAGACAAAAATATAGCTCGTAAGTTCTCTTCCCATTTTTTAAAACTAAAATACTAGCAGTTTAATTTGAAATGGGTTACCTAAGAGAAGGTTTTGGTGCTTTCTAGTGCAACGCCTTTGCACTGGATCATACCCTGTCCCGTAAGGGCATTGAATGCATGTATAGTTCCCAGCGGTATTGTTGCAAAGCTCGGGACAGATATTTGGTTGAAGGCACTCGTCAATATCTGCGGGCAAAAGGTGCAGGTAGTAATGTCAATTTGTTAGAGCGCGCAGCAGAATTTGGCTCAGCTTGTGCGTCCACGACCCAACAGCCCTTTGGGTCCAAGTTCATCGGAGCCCAAAAAAATAGTCTAATAGGTGAGAACTTTATTCGCCTTATATGTCGTGTTCCTTCACCATCTATAACCGATATAGGAGTAAACCCAACATAATTAAACTTTGATTTACTTCAGAGCCCAGGCCAGAAATGATTGGGGTTCTGGTCTTAATAGTCGTAGCGTCCTAGGCGCAACAAAACTTCGATCTCCAGAATTGCCTAAAGCCAATTATTACTGACTACGTTCTCCGTTCTAAATTATAAGGCTTTTCTAATTTTTTCTAAATACATATTAGCTTTAATCTAGTAATATGTTGCATCTAGATACATAAAAGAAAACCCTGTGAGTTGGCAATGTAGATTGAAGTGAGCGAGGACATGCATGCATACCGATACAGCCGCCTTTGATGTATGGATTTCCGTGGTATCCACGTGCACATCTGCAACTGTAACCAAAGTAGTCACCGATATGGATTGTTACACACTCACTTTCGGCACACGCATACTCGGACTTATTTCGTTTTGCTTCTTCACAGGTTAATTGGGCAGCGACCCATTGCACAGAAACGGTGGCGTTACTCCCAGAAGAAGTAATGTAGAGACTTCGCAGGATATTTAGTCGTGGGTCCAATGTACTAATATCAGTTTCAGGATTTGTCTCCTCCGGGCTAATGTACTCGATAAGCCCTTCCTCAACATTTATATTGGTCATGTGATAGTTCATTGTAGAGTCCAAAAGGAGGGTGGGTGATGCCGTGTTATTGCATTTGAGGTGAAATTGTTCTCTTGCAAAGCAGCCTTCTTCCAAGCCAAACGGAAATGGAACATCTATACTCCCACATTTGCGAGTACAGTTGCTCTTTTGTTGAGATGGGTTGTAACCTGAGTCCATGGAGATGAAAGGGTGATAAGTATCATACATATATATATTAACAAGAAAGTCATTCGTGACACTAGTAGTTCTCTTATGTGTTTGTGCCTGGGCACCGCGTAGATTTGTAAAAAAAAAACTCTTCTCTCCTGTTAATGAAACACATGAGGATTCTAATTTACAAAAAAGTAGTTCCCATATGTTCTTACAGAATATTCCACTTCATTAAATTAAACTTTCTATATTTGATTACTACTCCCTCCGTCCCGTAAAGAATACTGTTCTAGCATAGTGTCATTATGAAATGCAAATGCCATTATAAAATGTATTAGAGTTGTTTCATAAAAAAATGTATTAGAGTTAATGTGAATACTATTTATAGGAATTTGTTCAAATGTGAACCACTTTGACCGGCACACAACACGTAATTATACTCTTTTTGGGATAAAGGTAGTACTAGAAGAATGCTCGTGCATTGCTAGGTCAAATATTAATTACTCATTTAATAAAAAAACTAAGAGTCTTTTTAATTTCCATCATCATTTTTTTCTTAGTACTCAATAGATCTCTATTTGTTTGCTAGGAAATCCATATACTTGACTTGATATATTTCGTTCCACTCCAATATAGGGAGGCCTCCCAATAATAAGGCACGTAAGCAATTGATTATGTCACTGTGCTGGTTTTTTTTTCTTTTGACAACTATCGTGCTTAGCGCTCACCATTGTGCCACCCAGCACTAGCTGTTACTACACAGATGATAAGATGGGCCAGGGCCAATTGTAAGCATGGTCTAAAAAGCATGGCACTATCACAACCTATGAACTATATATGGCGGGTAGAGTGCCTAGGCCTCACCCAACCCATATGGGAGAGAAAAATCGTTCCCATGTGTGGCCGCACCGCACCAGCTAATCATTACCATCCATTCAGTCAATAGCACGGACCTTGATGCTACTACATTGCCTCACTATGTTGTGTTAGTTTTAGGGTTTAGAGATTAGGGATTAGCGATTAGGATTTAGGGTTTATGATTAGGTTTTAGGGATTAGGGTTTAAGGTTGAAAGTTGAGATAATGGTTTAGTAAGTTGAGCACGAATCTTGATGTAACTAGGACACTTTGACGACCACGATAAGTAGTGCGGCCAAACATGGAAACGATAAATTCACTTTCCACCCTATAGTTCTAGTCTAGCCATGGAACAATTTTGGTATAGGCATTATATCAGTTGCCCGAGTCTTAATTGTTGGATAGCTTAGGGCCTTCTCCAATAGTTGCCCTTTCCTAGCTCTCTTCCATCCTCTCGTCTAATCCCATATCGGCGGTAGCTATGCCTGCAGCATGTTAGGATGTGCGAATGCCACACCGTTTGACTATCTATATCAATACTTTCTTCATCATCGATCTTCCTCTCTTGATCCCCTTGTCTTCTCTGCTTCTGGAGACTTTGAATCCTCAAATATATCCCTAGATCCTAGTCCCATATCATCGCCTCCAATATCTATGGTTCATCAATGTCATTGTCGCTCTGGTTATGTGGATTCGCTGGTAAGAAATCACTCACACTCCAATCACATCTAACCCAATATCTAGGATCTCTTGAATTCATC
This sequence comes from Themeda triandra, assembly GCA_018135685.1. Taxonomy (NCBI): domain Eukaryota; kingdom Viridiplantae; phylum Streptophyta; class Magnoliopsida; order Poales; family Poaceae; genus Themeda; species Themeda triandra. The sequence goes on along the minus strand of JAENPR010002024.1, from coordinate 69,957 downwards.
CCTTTGACTTTTGATTTGCATAGGTCATGGGCCAATGAGAAGCACTATAGAGAAATCGAGGGCTGGATCTATATGGTGTATTGACCTTGCATTGAGAGGTAGGAAGGGCACACAACACACACATTATGTGATTGGGATGGGTCGTGCCCCTTATTGTCAGATGGCGTGATATATGAATTGATGACGGGCTAGACACCAATTACCAGTAAGCTATTGTCCCAATCCTGCCACTGTGCGCTCCTACCCTACCATGCTAACCTTGGTGCTTCAACACTTCAACTTCCCATCCCGTAACCCCTTTCCTAGACCAATGACGGGCCGATGACTCCCGTCATCGCGTCATGTGGGTCTCTTTCTTATAGATGATGCAGCCTGTAGCACGATAGGATGGCCTATATCACGATAGGACAGGCGAAAGCATGATTTTTGGCCAGCCCGAGCACAACATGATCCGATATTTTATGGTCCCAAGCCGGAACAACCTGATGCATAGTGGTGTGCTTGGGCTACTCCCTACGCATACAAGGTGACACGACATGAAAGATGAGCCATAAAATAGCCTTGGCATGTATCAGGTTTGATAACAACCTAATGGTAACAAATCAACATCTCTACAACCCAACACCTTAACTCCTAACCCTAACTTTTTTCCATTGACTCACTTGGCCATTCCACGACTTCCCATCCGCACACCTCCTAGCCATGGGCCGCAGGCGTCACCATCTCACGTTTCGCACACCCTACTACTTAGTTGAATCACAGCAAACTCGTGGGCTATGCCCGTGTTGCAGAGTCAACCACCGGTTTGCTGCCTCCTCTTGCATCCTATTCACCTTCTTCTTCAATATCACATGGATGTCGTCCTCTACCGTGGGGTGCATGTATGGCCGTATCTTCTCCTTGGCCCCCTGCCCTGCTAGCATGCTACCTGTCTGTCTAGCGTCATGGGCAAAGAGCCGTAGACCTGCAAAGGCTGGGGCCTCCCCCTCAACTTTTTCTAGGCATTATGTCACTGCCTCTCACCCTCATGACAACTTCCTATGGAAATGTTCTATTGATGGTGCCCTAGATGCTACTTCGAAGGCATAGAACTAGTGATGACCGCACGGGTCTATCAGGCGGGCCTGTCGTTAGTCATGCCTCTTGGGCCGGTAGGCCCAAAACATGGCCCATAGTGTTTATCGGGGTCAAATAATTTTGGCCCTGTCAATCACAACCCATATTGCTTCACCCGTCTAAATCGAAGAACAGATGATATCTAGCCCAACTACGGGCCAGTACGGGAAGGGCAGAGCATGCTTTAACAAGGCTGCACGGCCCAATCGCCTCTAAGGCGGCCCGAAGGGCATCCTGCCCCCAGACAGCTAGCCATCGAGGGTCTCGATAGCTTAGGAGATTCCGACTTGCCCAACCCTGTGGAGGCAAGGATCGAGCAAGCTGAGAAAAACTACATCCTATCTGTCGTAGTAATGACCTCATAGGCTCCTCCATATATTGGTGTCACATATGACAACCGACCAAGAGACAGAGGAGGGCGCTGAACGCCATGCTGCAGGACATGGCGAAGTAGTGTACCTCCGCCTAGAAGGGTTGTGCGTCCCCCGCCGGGCTGAGACATGACACGACAACGTAGGGAAAGACTTCAGAGCCTTGCCCCCAAGTCGAAGGAACCTAGGACTAGGAGGAAGAGTCATCAACAAGGAATCATCATTTCTTCTTCAACACCACAATACAACTTATATCAGGGGCCTCTACCTCTCCTTGATCTATAAAAGGAAAGGACCCTCGAACTCCTAAAGTAAGAGGTTGAACTCTTACAGATCGACATCGTCATCTACTCTCTACACAAACTCACATTCACAAATATCAGAGACTTGAGCTTTCCTTCGAGATCTCTCTCGAACCAATACCACTATTTGTAACCTCCTATTACAAGGCTACGCAAGAGCGGACAACACACCACTATTTGTACCCTCCTATTACAAGGCTACGCAAGAGCGGACAACACACCAGCCTCGACTAGACATAGAGACATTTCCTTGTGTATATCTTAGCTCTATCATCCGGAGCCTAAACCTGCATTGATGAAGAATCACTGTAACTCGGTTTTTAAAACACCGATAGTGTTGGTACTGGGTCATTGCTCATGCTCACGACCCTTCAGACATAGCCCGATGTAACATGACGAGCTCGGGCTTTGATGGACTGAGCTAGGCAGCCCAAATGGCCATTTATACCACCTCTTTCCCACCCACCACCCTCTTGTCATCTGTGTCTTCAACACCCCCTAGTGCCTTACCGCAGTGGTGCTGCTTTAAGGCACAATGTTGTAAGGCACAACATGCAGCACATATGACAAGGGGCACCTCCCACATTGATTATCTATTTATTTTGCCAAAGGATGTTGGGTTCGGTTGGCAAGTCCTGCTAGCCCAACACTTCGGCGGCACCCTTTAAGTCCAAAAAGGCAATAATGTCTACGACACCAGGAAATTTCATGGAATCTACCATGAATACGTCTTAAAAGTGTATGTATTTGTTTGGTGTATATGCTGTATTTGGTATATTTTCCATAAAGATCGAAGTAAGAAAATCTTTGACTAGAAAAAAAAACTAAAATAACATGCATTTTGAAACTCAGAGGTTACATAACTTGGATGGCATATTGGTGGGATGATATTGTCTTACCACTGTCCAGCTTGCAGCCGTCGATAATATATGGATTTCCTCTGTAGCGGGTCTCGCAATTGCAGGTGTAGCCATAATAATCATCAAAACTGTCCTGACAAAGGCTATTTCTGCTAACGCAAGCATATGTTGTCTTGTATTTACGGGCACTTTCGCAGGTTAGTTGATCGCTGATTTTCCATCCTATACTCACCCCATAACCATTGGTAACATTGATTGTATTCCACAAGAAGCTCCGGTTGTGGTGCAACATGGGATTGGCACTATTGCCCCAGTGAACAAACTTGAGTTTGACAGAATGAGTTCCATCACCAGAATAGAAGATCTGGCAACATCCAATTCCATCACCAGAATGAGTTCCGTCGCCACAGTTCCGTGTAGCATTTGCCATGTCCGTGTGCTCACCGTCAGGGCAGGTAGCTCTGCAGCTGGACGGGTTATAATCCGATCCGTTGACCGGAGGATCAAGCCAGTGTACATCGAAATCACAGCCGGAGAATCTCAATCCGGACATCTCCGAGTCTAGGGAAGATAAAGGGATGAATGGTTTCCCGGGAGATCTAATAGGCAACGACCAGATAACCGGTGCAGATGAATTCATGGAGACGGTGTAGGTGAAGTCGAAGCTAACCATTTGACCGTCTTGGCTGCTGAAACTGTTCTGCGTGGTATCCATGACAGTACTGGTGATAACCTCATCCTCAGTAGCTTGCTCAAGAACTTCTGTTGCAACAATTTCAGTGATGGGCTTTGATCTCATCTCCCAAAGAAAGTGATTTGACAAGTTTTGCTTTGATCCAGAATCACTGGTAAAGATAGGCTCCTTTCTAAGAAGCAACTCCAAAAGAACAACACCAAAACTATAGACATCACTCTTCTCGTTCAATTGCCCAGTATGGTAATACTCTGGGTCTAGGTACCCGAATGTGCCCTGTACATCTGTAACAACATGAGTTTGATCAATGGGAATTAATCTTGAGGCACCAAAATCTGAAACTTTTGCGGTGTAGCTTCCATCCAATAGTATATTAGAAGATTTCACATCACGATGAAAAACCGATACTGATGCTGCAGAGTGGAGGTAGCAGAGAGCTCCAGCAGCTTCCGTAGCAATCCTCAAGTAATCATCCCATGATAACAAAAAATCGTTATTACTCCGATCACCATGAATGATCTTAAACAGTGAACCATTAGGGATGAAGTCATACACCAGTAGAGGTACCTCGGTTTCAAGACAACATCCAAGAAGTTTTACAATATTACGGTGATTTATTTGAGAGAGTATTGCAACTTCATTAATGAACTGATTAATCTCTCCTTCGTCAATGACCTTAGGCTTTTTTATGGCCACCACTCGTTGGTCCAGTAGGATGCCTTTCTAGACCATACCATGTCCTCCACTACCTATAATACGTGTAGGATCGAAGTTGTTTGTGGCCTTTCGCAGCTCTTCCAAGGAGAAAATTTTGTTATCACTTTGTTTTTCATCTGAAGATATTAGTTGCTGCAAAAGATTCTGGAAATATTTCTTCCGCAATTGTTTTTTAATATCTCTTCTCCATCTACGGACAAGGAAAATTGCACTTATACAGATAAGGAGAATTCCAAGGCCAACACTTAGGCCAATAGCAATACCTAAATATTAGTTAGTGTAAGTCATAAGTTCTCTTTCCATTTCTTCAGCCACAAAATAAGTTAGGAGGTATACGAAAGAGTTACCTAGCACAAGGTTTTGGTGATTTCGGATGATGCAACGCCTTTTTATTGGATCATAATCTGTCTTGGTAGGGCATTGACTACATGTGTAGTTTCCAATTGTATTGGTACATATTTCAGCTTCGGGACATATGTTTAGCTGAAGGCACTCATCAATATCTGTGAACAAATATTCACTTGTTATTAATACTTAACTAACACTATGCTAATATGGTGAATAATAGAAAACACATAATATAAAAATTCTTTACATTTTTTTGAACAAAGACACTCAAAAGAGTGCCTCAAATATGATATTCATCAAGTAAACAATTGGTAGTAAAGATGGAGCAATTGACACAAAATGACCTCCTAACTTATATATAAGTAAAGTGGAATTATACCTACCTATATATATTACTACCTTCATTCTAATTTAGACGTTTGACTTTTTTCACCCAAAGTTTGATCATTCGTCTTATTCAAAAAATTGCATGTTTTATTAATAAAAGTTCTTCAAAAATAACTCAAATTTGATAATATGTATACAAATTTTTTGAATAAAACGAGTGGTCAAATTTAAGATTCAAAAAGTCAAATGTCATATAAATTGGAATGGAGAAAGTATCTTACGACGTTGGAACTAGAGAGATAGCATACCTACACAGCCGCTCTTGACGTACGGATTTCCACGGTATCCTCGTGCGCAATTGCATCGATAACCAACGTAGTCTCCATGTTGGATCATTACACACTCACTGTTGGCACTTGCACATGCATACCCGGACAGATTGCGTTTTGCATCCTCACAGGTTAACTGGGCAGCAACCAATTGCACGGAAACGTTATTCCCATAAGTAAGATAAAGATCTCGTCCGTACAAAAGACGAATGATACCAGTGTCGACGTTTGTATATTGGTCTGGTCTAATGTATTCAATAAGCCCTTCCTCAGCATTTATATTAGTCACGTGATAGTTATATGGTGAGAATAGGAGTGTGGCCGGTGATGCCGTGTTATTGCATTTGAGTTGAAATTCTTTCCTTGCGAAGCAGCCTTCTTCCAAGCCGAATGGAAACGGAATATATATAGTCCCACATCTGCGATTACAGTTGATCTTTTGTTGAGAGGGATTGTAACCTGCAGATTCAAATCTGATAAGATAAAAAATGATAAATACCGTAATTATTACAACAAAATTAGATCAAAGAGATTCATTAACATAATCTCTTATAATTATATAACATGTCATGGGCCAAGGGGCCCATGCCGCACGCCAAGGGGCCGAGGGTGCCGCCGTAGCTGCCGCCTTCGCCGTCCATGCCACGTAGACTAGGGTTTTTAGATCACTTAAAGGCTAAGTAATCCACGGGCTATAAATATATCCCAGATGTAGCCAGATTGTATCAATAAAGAGGTAACCTCGCACTTATTTCAGCTCTGTAACTCTGTAGCTCTCTTCTACCCCTGAAACCCTAGCCGCCACCACGCCAGCGCCGCCTCCTGCGCGCCCCAACCGCCGCGCCGCCGTCGCGGCATCACCGCCGGCCGCCCAACACCACCGTCGAGCGATCCCTAGGGGCCCCTGGTATACGGAGCGAGCAACGATCCATGGCCGCCACCACCGCCATAAACATCGACGGAATCTGCAACGACATCCGCGCTCTACTCGCATGTGCAGTCCAGGAACTCAAAATTTTTCCTGCAGCACAAGAGCAAGGTTCAGATCGGATCAGATCTGAACGCCGCCGACAACGCCACCACCAACATCGACAACGAGATCGCCGAACTGGATCGGCGTCTCGCTGACAAGGAGAGGGAGATCGTGCGCACGCGCGACGCCTTCACCGCCGAACCCGTGGCCACGCCAGCAATGGCGCCGCCGCCAACAGCCATCATCATCACCAGCGCCCCCACCATCATCATCGTCACGATGATCGCGAACGCACCAGCAGCGCCGCCGTACCATGTGGCCATGTTATCGGGCGTGCACGCCCTCATCACCAGTGCACCCGACATCATGCCGGCGTCACGCAACAGTGTCGACACCGCCGATGACGCTGTTCAGGAGGAATAACAGAAGGACAACAATGGCTATCCCCCGGCCGTCATCATAAAACAGGCCTCTTGCACGCCCCCAACCGCCCCCAACTCCGCCGTCGAGCGATCCCTATGGGCCCTGCATTAGGCTCCTTACAGGTTGATTATTCCTTCCACATTAGCGTTCTTCATTAAAATGTCGAGTATAGGTGTTATCTTATTTTAATACACTAGCAAATACTATGCACGTGTGCCTTGCAACAATACAAAATAATAACAATACGCCCTTAGCCTACAAATATAAATACGAACTAACTTGATTTATGACCAACATCGATATGTTTTTCTTGTTTTGTCTCTGTTTATCACTCCTATTTCAGACCCATTTCATGCTCTAATTTTCCCTTGTTTGTTTTGTGATTGCCTCGTGTGATTCCTAATGAAGTTGGAGCATGTTTCTTATTGAACAATTTTCTCATGGAGTAGGAATATTAAAATGGTAAATGGATAAAAGCTTCATATATATATTTTTTAATTTGTTCACCACACATCCTTTGATTCAGAAACACCAAACTACTCTCAATAAAATGCATATATTATCTATAATTTGCGTACCCACTGCAGTAAGTACTGTTTAACGCGCCTCTATAAAAGGGAATTTATGTGGCCTGGTGGCCCTGTGTATGGCATGCACATGCAGCAATCTACACTTATGGTTTGATGGCTGTCGTAAAGTAAAAATGTCATGTACTCCCTGTTTCAAATTATATAAGTTGCTTCGACTTTTTTAGTTCATTTATTTTTCTATGTATTTAGATATATTTTTATTCTTATATCTAGATGCATAGTAAAATGAATATACCAAAAATAATCAAAATAACTTATAATTTGGAACAAAGTATGGATATGTTTGGTTTCCATAACTAAAACTAAAGTGGGCTAAACTTTAGTCAGTTTAGGGACTAAACAACCAAGTAGAATGACTAAAAATGACTAAACACTTTTTTTAACACTTTAATTGGTTCCATTAGTCACTTAAGATAGACTAAAAGGTGACTAAAATATTTTAGTCTACTCTAGTTTTAGTCATGAGAACCAGACATGCCCTTGTAGGAAAATAGTTTGGAAATAAAGATGATATATACCTTTGCCTCTCTGTCTCTGTTGGCAATATCGTCACTAGAAACCATATATATACCTTGTCCCCATCGCCATGGAAATGAGAAAATTTCATAAGTTCCCTTCCTATATATTTCCTTTTTACTTAATCACCACACATCTATCCTTTCATTCATAAAACCACATCACCTTTCCTTGTTAATACCCTAACTCTAAATAAAGTACACTATCTATAATTTGAGCCGCTTGATCACAGATCATTTCTGACATGATTTTGTCCCAAGGCACACTTATTTTACTCTATCCGTGTTCTAAAACTTAGGTTATTTTGGTTTTGACACAAGTCAAATTTATCTCATTTTGGCAAGTTTAAGAAGAATACATCAACATATGTAGGACATTAAATTATTTTTATTAAATTTCTATGAAATATTTCTTGGTATTGTATTTATTATTTGGCATTAGAGATGATGACCTTTTTAGGCCTCATTTGGAACACATGAATTATATAGGAATTTCACATATTCAGTTCATTTTTCATTTTCACAAGAAAAATGTTGGAACGGGGAAGAAAATCATGCATTCCAAGGAGACTATTTAGCGGACGTTCACTAGAAGTCTAACTAGAGACCGATGAGACAGTAACAATATGTTTCTATTTTAAGAAACAAATCAATGCTACAACTTTCCTCATTTAGCAAGCATGCATGCAAAACACTACCGCTGTTTAATGATGAAAACGGTGTCGAAAAACTCATCCATTGTTTTCTACATTTATATTTAAATACGAACACGAAAATGAAAACGTTATGGTCGAAAACGAAAAGAAAACGAACTTACGGTATTTCGAAAACGAAACCAATTCGAGCGTGAGAAAATTCAGTACGAAATACCAACCCACTTTAAAGATTTGCATGACCAAACTAACAAATGCATGATTTAGTTCAAGTACACATAATAAAATAAGGGGTGCATGACGTAGTGGCCAACACACAAATACAAGTCTAGAACAAGGAATTAATAGGACATGAATATCTACAGTTCATCGGCATCATCCATAATGTTAGGATCACTTTCCATATCATTTGCTTCATCGTGGCTCCGCAATACGGAGTGGAGGACGGAGTCACGGACTCACGACCGTGCGGCGCCGCAATACGGGAGTGCAGGGAAGGGGATACGGGAGTGGAAGTGGGATACGGGAGTGGTGGTGTCTAGGGTTGTCAAGTTGGGCTGGGCTGTACAGTAGGCTCTACCGAATTTCTACCGAATTTCGAATACATACTGAATATAACGTAGAAAAGTAGAAATCGGTCGAAATAAGCCCATTTCGAATTCCGCTCCGTTTTCAAAATGTCTGTCCGAATTTCATACCGTTTTCGCATTCTTCCGAAAAAGTGAAAATGACCGAATCAAATGTAGAAAACGATGCGATCGGTCAAAAATTTTCATTTCCGTTTTCATGCTTACCGCTGTTGTAGGGCACGCAGAAAACTTCCCTTTTTGGCAAAAAAAAATCCCGTAACTTTCTTTTTTTTTTTGGAAAGTTTTCTAATTATACATCCTTTTGGAAAGTTTTCTATTTATACATCTGACTTAGAACACATAACTTATATATCTAGTTTAGAATGTATAACTTACGTAATCTTTAACGTTGCAAAGTTAGAAATAAACGTATAACTTACGTGATCTAACATGTTACAAAGTTAGAAATGTAACTTATACATAGGACTTACGTGATCTTACACGTTTTAAAATTAGAAATCTAACTTATACGTATAACTTAAATGGTCTTACACGTTGCAAATCTAGAAATCTAACTATACATCTAACTTATCATGTCAGAACACATATCCAAAGTTAGAAAATCAAACATATACACATAATTTTTACCTGTAACTTAGGTGCCATAACATAGAAAAAACTTATACACGAACAACATTACTATGGGGAAAAAAAATTTCGAAACATATCCAAGTGAGATCTAGTTTTATTTGTGTCATCGCGTAGAACATATCGGTACAAACGAAATTAGAAATGGATACACAGCTTTGAAGTTATAGCAATTTAAAATAAATATTTTATCTTTTTAGTATGACATCAGCAACATTAAAAGAGAGCTGGGAATGGGGGCAGACCACCGGCATGCCACGGGATCGTTCGCTTAATCCCGTTCTGGGCGAATGAGGCCAAATCGGAATTGTGCCTTAAACTAGTGGAAGTTTGGGAAGTTCGAGTTAGGCCAAAAATAATATAAAATTGACTATATTTAAGATAGAGGTAGAACCCATAGAAAAAATTTCATTATATTGGGCACGTATAACTGTGTACCAATTAATAATTTTAAGTGGAACTTATATTTGAGAAATTTTGATTAGATTTGATTTTTGTATCACATGTCATATTAGCAGAGAATGTACAGCCCTAGGCGGACAAGATAAACTAAGGTTGTTTATTGGGACGTGGCACTGAACTTATATATAGAGAGAGATATATATGATGGTCATGTTCCATGACATTCATAAAAAAGATCTACCGCTTTTTTTTCTCTCAACTTCGGAACCATAACACTTTTGCCAAATGGAGGCAATTAGCATTGGACATCCATAGACCTATTTTCCTTTTAAATGCTGGCTTCAAGATTTTCGCAAAGGTAGCAACAATTAGAATAAATAATGTGGCTCTTATTAGAACCTTCTCAAACTGATTTCTTTTCAGGTTGATACATTTTAGAGGGAGTGAAGAATTTATAGAAACAATCCATTAGTTGATTAGGAAAACCCTAAATGGCGTAGTTTTTAAAGTTGACTTCAAGAAAGCATATGACAAACATTATGAACGAAAAGGATTCACACCTTTGTGGTGCCAATGGGTGGTCCAACAATTGGCTTTCGGTTGCAGTGTTGTTGTGAAGTAGGCAATAATGTCAGTGGTTACTTTCAAACCAAAAAAGACCTATGACAACCCTTTCACCTCGTCTTTTTTAATCTAGTTGTGGGTATGTTAGCCATATTCATCACTAGAGCCAAAGAGAATGGTCAAATTCAATGCCGGATTCCCCATTTGGTCTGGATGGTGGCATCTAGGTTTTGCAATATGCCAATGATACTATACTTTTCATGGGGCATGATTTAGAAGAAGCAAATAATATGAAAGTTATTTTTATGTTCCATTGAGCAACTATCTGGTTTGAAAATTAACTTAAAAAAGAATGAACCTTTTTGCTATGGGGAGGCAAAGGAGCACATGGAATAGTATTCACCAATATTTGGATGCGGATTGGGTCATCTTCCTTTCAGATATTTGTGTATATAGCTATGAATCATAAAAAACTTAATGACAAAGACTGTAAAATGGTTGAAGAACGCTTTCAAAAAATTGAGTAGTTGGAATGGTAAACTTCTAAATATGGTAGCCAGTTTGTTTTGACAAAACTCAATGTTGATTCCCCATATGTGTATGATGTCTTTTTTGGAGTACCCAAAGGCATTATTAGGAAAATAGATTTCTAATGTTAGTTTTTTTTTTCCTAGCAAGGTGACAACCATAAGAAAAGGTATAGACTAATGCAATGGGAAATTCTTTCTTTACCAAAGGATCAAGGAGGACTTGGTATTACGAATATTTGAAGTTTAGAACATTTGTTTACTTAGCAAGTGTTTTTTGCGAAACTACTTAGCAAGTGGTTGCATAAACTAGTTAATGAAGACGGTGTCTGGCAAAATCCTCTTGTGAAGAAATATTTTAAAAATAAAACCGTCCGGTGAAGTTCATTGGAAATCGAGAGATTCACACTTTTGCTCCTTTGATCTCTCCATTTTTAACAATCACAATGATAGTCAAACCAAGTTTTGGGAAGGACAAGTAGCTTGGAAAACTTCACTCTCAAAGAACACTACCCTGTCTTTATACAATGTTACGAGGAAAACCATATATCATTAGGTAATGCTTTTATTTCCATGCCCCTTAACATTTTCTTCTCATAAGATCTCTAGTGGGGAAAACGCTACTTAAAATGGAATGAATTAGTGGATAGAAAATGCATTGGGATGATCAACACAAGATTCTATAATTGGAGCCTTACAAGACAAGGATCTTTCACGGTACAATCAATGTATAAACATTTAATAAAGTAGAAGTGTTGCATGATGGAGTTGATTCCAAATTATATTGTACACATTAGGTGTTAATAATAAAGACTTAATAAACTATCCAAAGACAGCTTAATATAAACACAAGAAAATCAATGTATAAACACTCAATGAAAGGGGTAGTTTTAACCAATGACAACTTGCTAAAAATGAAACCAGAAAGGAGATGATAAATGTTGTTTTTGGAACAATAAGGAAACTATCTAGCATTTGTTTCACGGTACAACTTAATTATGTGTAAAACACTTGCAAACAGGAATAATTCCTTTTTCTAAACAACACATATAGAGAATATACTTGGACTAATGACTTAATATATTGAGTGTGTATAGAGAGAGAAAGAAACAGAGAGAGATGGTATATACTCTCCATCCTTAAAATATTTATCGTTGTTGATTTACGTGTCATAAGTTTGACTACATTTTTTGAAAGTATTAATAATATTTCTATCTCTAAATAAATTTATTATAAAAAGAGACTCGACGATTTATCTAATGATTAATTTGTATCATAAGTATTAACATATACTTTTATATAAATTTAGTCAGAAAGTTATTTTTTTCGGTAAGCGAGAACAATGGATGGAAGGAGTATACCTGTGTCCGGTTTGCAGCCGTCGATAATATATGGATTGCCTATGTAGCCTGTCTTGCACTTGCAATTGTAGCCATCCACTACTGCAAACGCCGTCTTTGAAGGCAGTCGGCTAAAGGCCGAAAGCAGTCGGCAAACCTCTTTGCCGCCTGCTTTTCACGTGCCAGTCGGCAAAGAGCAGGCGGCAAAGGCTGGGGCGGCAAAGGCCTTCTTTGCCGACTGCCACGTGTCGGCAGGCGGCAAAGGCCTTTGCCGACCGCCTACTTGGCAGGCGGCAAGGAAACGCGCCGACCGTCAACTGACGTCAGGCGTTTCCTTTGCCGACTGCCGAGTTGGCAGGCGGCAAAGGGCTTTGCCGCCTGCCGACTAGTGGCAGTCGGCAAAGAAATTTTTTTTTTTTGCCATTTTGACAGGCCATATCCGGTATAAAGAAGGCAGTCGGCAAAGGGCTTTGCCGACCGCCCTTGCTCCTAGGCGATCGGCAAAGCTGGGAAAATTTGCATCATGAAACCCGGCTTTGCCGATCACCTGGCAATCGGCAAAGCTGGGTAACCTGCTTTTTTTTGTGGTTTTTGCTGCATTGCCTCACGTATCGCACTCTCCAAAGCACATATATGAATATACAACAGAAATACACATAGATATCGCACAAATCCACATTTATATAACAAATCCACATATATGTCTCATAAATCCACACATAATCCATAACCACGTCGATCATCCATCTAGTCCTCAAACGAATCCACACAAAATAGCAAAGTGGCATCCATGCACCAACCGCCAACCTAACATGAAGTCACGGAGCCACTCACTCACTCGCCTCGGTACCAGGCCGTCTCCACCCGAGCTGTGGTGGTGTGAGGAGCTCCCTGTCGACCACGTAGCCCACCCGCTCGGTCCGGCTGTGTCGCGCCATACCCCCACGCATCGAGCGTGGTGAAACGCCCGGACTCGGACTTGGGTGGTGTGGAGAATGTCCATCTGCCGGAGTTGGGTTCGAACCCGCCAACCGCGGCACCTAGAAGCGATCTCATTAGTACCTAAGGGATGGCCGCACAAGAGAAATCAATGGAGAGGCCGCTAGAAACTCACCGGGTCCGTACGGGTACGGTGGAGGAGTGCGGGGAGAACAACCGGCGGCGGTTGAGGGATGCTCACTTGCGGCGGCGGTGGTCGTAGTTCGGGATGTCCATGCTCGCAAGTAGCCGGAAAACGACTTGGTGAACTCGGACCATTGCTTCTGACCGCTTTGCAAAGTTGCAATCACTTGCTGATGGGTCTCCCGCTTGCTCCGCCGGGCCAGCTGGCGATGGGCCGCTCGCATGGCCGCCTCTCTCTCCTCTGCGGCCACCCCGTCGGCCTCACGTTGCCTCTGTATCTCTTCCCTGGGCTCGCAACAATCCACAAGCGATGCTTAGACAATGCATATAAGGCTTCGGCAACATATGTGAAATCAATGAACGACGAATAGTTACCCGAACCGACGCCATCATCTCATGTGGAGCTTGCCCGTCGAGGTTGTATGGGGACGGCGGAGGAGGAACCCGCGGGGTGGCCTTACGAACCTCACGAAGGGAGGGACGCCGGCCGGGTCGATGACGCCGTGGGCAATGAGGTAGCGGCCGTCTTGCTTCCCTCCTCCCGTCCTCATGAGCGTGTCCGTATCCGGGGCGCGGTCGAAGGGTCGTAGGTGTCACCATGGCGCGCGCGAACCGCCCGGGTGTACTTGGACCGAGGTTTTCGGCGATGTTCGAGTTGGTGATCGCCTCGGTCCCCCGCGCCGGGTCGTAGACGTTCTCCGGATCTGTCGCCCTGCCCTGGTGAGCCAGCCAGAAGCCCGTGAACTCGTTGATGACCCGGCCATCATGCGACCGCTCTGCGAGGAAAACACAAGGACGATTACACGTAATGAGAATGAATGACTCGGTAAATGAATAAACAAACAAATTAATGCGAATGGTACCCATGCGTCCATGAACCCTCCGAGGCCGCGGCTCCCCGGTGGTGTGACGGCCCCGCCTTCGACTTGGCATATCCGGATTTCTTCCCTGCGCTCCTCGTACGCCGCCGGCGTTCTCCACCCGGCCACAATCGCCTCCCGTGATCCACGTGCGATTTGCACCAATCGGAGGAAACCGCATTACAACGTGCATTTAGGTAAGTAACAAGATGAATCAAAATGGAATCAATTATTGTTTCCTACTTACGGCGTAGTGCTCATAGGGCATGTCGGTTTCGGGCGACCAGCATCATCTGTCTGGCGTCCTTCTTGTCAAGCTTCTCATGGCGGACTTCGGCATAGTAGTCGATCATGCACCGGATGTGCGCCTCGTAGAACATGTTCTTCAAGACGGAGACGCGAGACCTTGTCTGGTGGACCGACGCCTCCGCCTCGTGCCCCGGCTCGCACGTGAACCATTCCTGCAATAATCAGATATCACGTATCAGTTCATTATTTGAAGGACATTTGTTGAATGCGTAGTATTGGCAAAGCGGAGGGATGAAGACTCACCCAGAACTCCCTCTTGATCTTCTCGGCCAGGGTGACAGTAACTCCTCCATCAAGCTCCAGAACCACCTTGGAGTAGTCCGGCCAGTGCTGGGGCACCTTTTGCACACCGTCTACCCAGATAAGGCCAGGGAAGTTCTTCTTAATGATGAGGCCCTGCATGCTATTAGGATGACGACTTTGCAAGCCTTTATCCACACGCTTCCGGCACGCACAAGCCAACAAGAAGAAATGTTAGTCCGAAGTTCAATTTTCAACATGGAATATGAAAAAGAAACCGAAAACATGAATGGTTACTTACCTATCTCCCTCGGGTCGAAGCACCGGACGGAAGGCTAACGTGGGCTTGTCGCGCGGGAGGCGCGTGATCCCGCGCTTGTAGGGCTTCCTCGGCTCGCGCCCCCTCCCCGCCCCCGTCCTCCCCGCCCCCGTCCTCCCCGCCCAGGTCCTGGTCGCCAACCTCCTCGTCAAACGGGGCGTGCGGTAGCGGGAGGTCTACCCCCGCCCGTGTGCGGCCCACCGTCACGTGCTCGTCGACCTCCTGCTCGTCGACCTCCGGTCTCCTCGACCCGTACGGCCGACTTGACGTTTCTCACCGGTCTCTTCGACCGGTTCCTCGCTTCGCCGGCATTTTGTCCTACACCCGCAATGACAAACATTAAACCAATTAGCTCAAATAATCGATAAGTAATTGTGAAGAGATGCAAAATTAACGAAACATAAATGCAAAGTAATAATAATAAGAATAATATTGTATTACATGAACTAGAAACCGAAGTACTCATCTACGCATCCGCGGGCTGTCCAAGAAACGTGGACAATCCGAAAGAGATACCGTCGCAGATATGCACTGATCAGCATACCAACGACCGCGTATCCCTTTCGGACGGGAGACGCCTAACTCGTTTACGTCATCTACGAGCAACAACTATAAGGAAGAGAGGTGAATATTTATACCTAGGGTGGCGGTGGAGACAGGCTAGCGGTGCGATGGCGAGCGGGGGCGTGGCGGGCGACACGGCCCCGACGAAGACAATCGGCGTCGCCAAGCTACTCCGGGAACACCGCAAAAGAAAGAAAGAGAAAAACAATATCAGCACAAAATTTCGCGTAACCTCCCCGCACGGGAGGTTCACAAAACCTGCAAGAAAGAAAGACGGCTCGATGGCCGACAACACATATACGGCACGAAGGCCACACATCCACATACTCGGCACGAAGGCCATAAACAACACATACACGGCACGAAAATGGACAGTGATTAGAAAGAAACCATGATCTGCATATGTATGACATCAAAAAGATAGAGTAGCATGACATATCTTCCTGGTCAGGTTCTAGTGTTACTGCTAGTAGCCTATATTATGTACAAGGCAAGCATTATGACCCAGCGAGCATGATAATAAGAAAGGCGAGCATTTACTCCTTAAAGTAGATAATATAGGCACTAACATCAGAAAGTAGATCAGTGCTTCCACTTCACAAACATGAGTAGCACATGCTAACAAATATTTCATTGCAGTAAGATCAAACTTCATATCAAACGACAAAACAATCCCAATGTGATTTCCCACTCTTCCCCGTTCCAAATCAGCAAACTTCTCATCCCAATCTCAAATTCCCTACTGACCCATCTACTTTATATCAACAAGAATATGCATCTATGTAATAGCAACATCAAGATCAGAAGGTAGAGGGAAGGATAGAGCTCACAGTGGAATACGCACCGCCGCCGGAGGGCAGGACGAAGATGTCACGGGATCCTCCTTTCTGCCCCTTCTCTTCTTCCTCCTTTTCTTTCTTACTGCTGCTTCACCTCCTCCTCCCACTGGACGGACGCGGGGCAAGGGGTGGCGACCGCCGCCGGCGCGGCTAGGCACCCCCGACCGGCGGGATGCAGCGACCGGAGGCCCGACTAGGCCCCCCGGCGCGGCGGCGTGGCTAGGGCGCCGGCGCCCAGCGAGAAGAGGACGGTCGGACTTGGGGCGGTGGCCTCGGGGCGGGGGCTTCGCGCGAGGCCTGTGGACGGCGGGATCCGGCCGGGGGCGCTACTCGTGGGCGAGCTCGGGGAAAAGCGGCGCCACTCGCGGCCGGGCTCGGAGCGGCGGTGACCCTAGGCGCCGCGGCCGGCGGGCGAGGCGAGCGCGCGTGCGAGGAGCCCGAGCGTGCGGCGAGGCGCGGGCTATGGCGGGCGCTGGCGCGTCGCGGCGAAAGGGGTGGGCGGCGTCGCGCGAGGCGGGTGCGCGTCGGCGCGGCGGCTGGGAAGCGGGTGGCGGCGCTGGACGAAGTTAGGTTTGGCCGCGTGGAGGAAATGGGCCGGTGTGCCGGCCCACAAAACTGGTGGACATCTTTGCCGACTGCCTGACCTGGCAGTCGGCAAAAGCTTTGGGACTGAGCTCGGTGGGCCAACGTGGGCCGCCACCGGAGCCTCTTTGCCGATCGCGACTGGCGGTTGGCAAAGGCCACCTATGCCGACCGCTTATCTGGCGGTCGGCAAAGGACCCACTTTTGCCGACGCCGGACCGAGCGATCGGCAAAGAATTTTCTTAATTCTTTAGAATTTTGGCTCCAAATTTTTTATTTGGCCTAAATAAATAATTTTCAATCACATATCATAATTTGGGGTTTTTTTACAATATTTTGCTATATTCCGTTGATTTATTTTGTTTCCTTGCATTTTCCGGCATAATTCAAGTTTGAACTGCAGGTGCATCAAATATCGGAACGTAGCCATTCGAAAAATGATATTCATGTTGGAGAGTGTATTTTGAGGCCGTGTGCGAAAGCTCACCCAAAAGTTTGAAGTCCTTGTCCATGGAACAGGAGTTTCCCGACGTGTTAGAGGTGTTTTTTAATTATATAAAATCCAAACGAAGTCGGAAAATCACGAAACTGGTCGAGGTGTCGTGTTATCGTATGTGCAGGCTATGATTAAAATTTGGAAAAGTTTGGAGCAAGTTGCGACGTCGGATGTTCAAAACCCAGACCTCTCCACATGTGATCACGGCGGGCGGGGCGGCTAACCTAATCTGTTAGGTTTGCCGCCGCTTGTCTTTGCGATCGGCAAAGACCTCCTTTACCCCGACGCCCGGATTTGCCCTGCTGAAACCAAGTGGCAGTCGGCAAAGAGTGCCCTTTGCCGACTGCCTTACTTTTCCAGCTGCTGCAATCCGGGGGATCGGCAAAGGGCACCCTTTGCCGACTGCCCAACTCGCCGCTTGCGCGGCCGAGGGAGGCGGTAAATCACCTCTTTGCCGACTGCCCTGGCCTTGGCAGTCGGCCAAATGCCACGGCAGTCGGCAAAGAAGCCGTTTCCCGTAGTGATCCATACCGCCATCTTCACAGAAGCTACTTCTGCTAACACAAGCATAGGTTTTATTGTCTTTAATGGCTTTTGCGCAGGGTGCATCAATGATTCTCCAATTGGCAGACAAAGAAGTAGCAGCAACATTAACAGTATCCCGCAATAAGCTCAGATTGTGGTGTAATTTTGAATCAGCTCCACTATGATGACGAACGAATTTAAAACTTGCGTCAAACCAGCCATCGTGACCAAAGAAGATGGTGCAACATCCATTGTTGTTGGAGCCACAGTCGCCCGTTGCAGCGGCAGCCATGTGTGTGAGCTCACCACCGTCAGGGCAGATAGATGTGCAGCTGGACGCGGACGTCGCCCGAGGTTTTACCCAGTGTACGTCGAAATCACAGCCGAAAAAGATAAGTCCCGTGCAAGATATATCGGAATAAGAATTCCCAAGAGACATCGAAGGCAAAGACCACGAGAAAACTGGTGCAGATGAATTCAAGGAAATGGTGGAGGTGAAGTCCATGCTAACTGAGCTCTCTGAACTGGTGCCTATATTCTGCGTGGTAACAATGGTGATGTTGTCGATGACCTGGGTGGTGCCATCACGCATGAAGAGCTTAGGAGGCTGAGTGGTGTCATTACAGGTGAGCTCGAAGTCGGAGCTGCGAGAGCAGTTGGGGCCGATACCGAAGGGAAAGTCGAAGGTTAGATCGCCGCATCGGCTAGGGCAACCGGCGGCGGGGGTGATAGACGGCGCCCTTTCTCCGTTGCCAATTCGTCGCTGCCTTCCCGCAACATCGGAAGCCTCCGCCCCCAGCGTCGTAGTCGTCGCCAGCAGAACGCCAAACAAGTGCAGAAAGATCATGGCGTTCACGTAGCGGGCGGGGTGATCACCACGCTTACGGCGGACCATTATTGAGAGGTGTATCATTATCTGTCAGGGTTCGGATGAACTCTGACGATAACGGAATAGAATTTTGGGGAGATTTGAGAGGGATCAGCCACGCTTCACGGCTGTCGCTGCTTCTATTGTCGCACACGCCACAGTAGCAGCCTTCGCAGGTACCCTGAGTCCCTAACGATATCCTAGCTATACTCGCATACATCCTGACTGTTTGCCATTAGTAGCTAACTTATAAGGAAGAGCGGGCGGTGAAACGGTGGTCACAGATTAGACTTTCTTAGAGCATCTCCAAATAAAAATGATCTTAAAAATCGCTTGGTTTCATGTACATGTATTCATCTCAATCCACATATATTTGAGTGGATTAGAGTATAAATTAACTAAGTTTTATTTCAATCTACTCCAACACATGTGGATTGAAGTGGATAGACATGCATCTAAACAAGGCCAATGGTTATTTTATATATCAAATGAACAAAATGGATAATAAGTTTTTGTTTTTATTATTTCTAAAATAGTTTCGAATAATTCGCTTTCAACCGTGTGACAATCAATGGCAAAGGAGGAGGTGGCTTGGCGGATACCAAACACACAACACATGCACATATTTGTGAGTTCTGAGTTGAGGAGATGTACCAAGTTTTTTTTTTTTTTGGACTAAAGTCTTTTGCTCGTACTTATATGAAAACAAAAAAGGTAGCTGCTCGGGACACCAGCTTACACCAAGTGCTTATTTTTAGAGAGTTTGGATACACAATTCTTAGAGGGACTGTTGTGGAAATTTTGTGGAAACTAGCTTTCACGTCCAATCAAAACTAATGGCCTTTTGTGGAAACTACGCATGCCGTGGAGTTTGGAGCGGAACCAAAGTCAACATCTAACCGGCACCACATGTTGTTCATAATGTCAAGTCAACTCTACCCCATACCCATCCTTGCCCACAACACACTATTCAACCAAATGAATAATCAAAAGACTTACTATTATAAGTCTACAAAGCGCTTAATTAACCAGCTGTTCAACGTACCGTGCGGCCGTGCGGGGCATGGCAAGCATGACAAGTATTTGGATCTATCTCTGAAAGGAAGATGACAATATTTAGAGATCTACTGAGAAATTATGAATAGAGGATGACAATATTTAGAGATCGGATTGAAAAAGCTAACAAAAATCTCTATTCCTATTTACTAATATGGAAGAATGCAAAGTGACTCCTATAGTTGCTCTTAATCTGTCAATCGGTTTAGGCCTTGTTTAGATGCCTTCAAAATTATAAATTTTTTATAATCTCTATCACATCAATCTTTGAACACGAGCAGTAAATATAAATAAAAAATAACTAATTACACAATTTTGTTATAAATATGAGACGAATCTTTTGAGCCTAGCTAGTTTATAATTGGATAATATTTATCAAATACAAATAAAAGTGTATAGTGTTGTGAAATTTTTCGGGACGCATCTAACAAGGCCTTATAGGTGGTCGTAGAAACTACATTGTCACGTCCAATGCCGCAATAGTTGATTTATTGGTGGTTGTACTACGCTTCCACGTCAAATCAAATTAACTGTATGTCTTGAAATTTGGAGTCAAACTAGAGTCAACAGTTTTGGCTGCACCCCATGTTATTCAAGGACCAAATATACCTGATCAGAGGGAGTGATCCAAAATACGGTTGTACCTCACACTCATTGATGATTTGGCCACTCCCCATCATGGTTAAGCACATTATTGATTATTCAACCCATAGAAGAGAGTGACGGACAGACACGCTAACCTACCAGGAGTGTTTGACTATGATTTGCGTGCGGACATTTTAAAATGATTATGAAAATACTAACACATAAGCACATGGTGATGTACACTTGGTGGTGTCGGCATATTTACAAAGGTGGTAGAGTTTGCAGGGTTGAGATGGATTCGGCGCTTTCAGGAAAATGAATACCTATTTTCTATTACGCCGGATGCAAATTGTAGTTGAAAATATGCTAACTCTCGGGCACAATATGGTACAGTTGTTGGTTAGCATGTTTGTGCATAGGTGGAAAAAGAGGCAATGTCGGCGGAGTGTTTCTCACGGAGGAACACTCGTCAGACGCTGGCCCAGCGTCCGACGCGTTGTCGGTTGTGCGGCGCAGTGGAGGTGCGTGTCTGGCGCGTCCGACGTTGCTGCATTGGACGCATGACCTCAGCGTCCAACGGTGGTGAAGCTGGCGGTGTGCGCGTTCGGTGAACGTGTCGGGCGCTTGGCTTTAGCGTCTGACGGTGGACTGTGAAAACACCCTATCTGGACTACGTCCGATGGTGTGGTGCCGCGTCCGACGGGATGTGTTTAGCGCGTCTGACGCGTATCTGTGGAGCTCGTTTGGGTTTTAGCCGTTGGCGGTAACGGTCGAATTCAAATGGCTAGGACACGTGGCAGTTGTTTGTGGAGTGTCGGACGACGCTGGGGTAGTACGTCCGACGGTAGACGTGTGGCGCGCGTCGACGCTTACGGTTTTTGCCTAGTGAAGAGGCAACGGCTATTTCAGCACATGGAGCTATAAATAGAAGTGTTGGTTGGGTTAGGCCGGTTGCTGAGCACACTATGGCCTTGGCGGGTTGTATGGTAGTGCTTGGGAGCCCTCTAACTCACATATACTTGATAGTAATCATTCAATAGTGTGTGAGAGAGATTCTAGTGCGTTGCATTGCGAGATTGCATCGAGTGGCACTAGGTGTTCGTGTTGCAAGCCGGTGTGCTTGTTACTCTTGGAGGTTGCCACCTCCTAGATGGCTTGGTGGCACGCGTGGAGATTGTGCGGTGCTCCGGAGGAGGATTTGTGATGGGTTTTGTGTTCACCTCGCAGGAATCGCAAAGAGTAACTCTATTGGATTGCTGGTGACATTGAGTTACCACACTTGCGCATGTGGGTTCGCTTGCGGTGCCTTTGAGGAGGCGTGCCTTGAGGGGCATTGGCGTGGAGCGCCAAATACCGGAGGAACCACCCAAGGTATTGGTCGGCACAAGAGGACGTAGCTTGGTGACAACCAAGTGAACCTTGAAAAACATCACCATGTCATCTTGTGTCCAACTTCACGGTGGTTTGCAATCTTCTTTACAAGCTTGTTTTTACATTCTTTACATTCATACATAGCTTGTGTAATTGCTCTAGTGATTAGTTAGTTTGTGTTACTTGCTAATCATCTTCTTGCTTATGTAGCTAGAAGTAGAGTAAGTTGTTTTGCTTAGCTTGTGTAGTTAAGTACAGCTTTGGGTTCGGCTTGTGTAGCCTTGTTCTTGAGCATCTAGTGAGCTTAGATTGGCTTTGTGCTTTTGCTCATTAGAATTGTGTAAGTGCACACCCGCTTGCCAAAGTCCTAGTTGCTTAGGTTTGTGTGACCTTGTAAGCTGGACTTGTTTAGTGTGCACTAACTAGATTGGTACCTTGTTTGCTTATTTAGGATCTTTTACAAGGTGCATCTAGAGTCATAGTTAGAGGGGTGAAGTGTTGGATTTATTATGGGCTAGGCCCCATTTATAAAATTCAATAAATCAATAAACTCTATGGTTGGTTAATGTGTGGGTTATTATTTGTACTGGATTGGAATC
Source organism: Themeda triandra (assembly GCA_018135685.1). Classification (NCBI taxonomy): domain Eukaryota; kingdom Viridiplantae; phylum Streptophyta; class Magnoliopsida; order Poales; family Poaceae; genus Themeda; species Themeda triandra. The sequence continues at coordinate 47,354 of JAENPR010002024.1, read as the reverse complement.
CCAAACGTCATTGACTTGACTTATATGGTGGAAATTATTCCACTTAATTTGAGAAGTCAAGGTAGGGACCAAGGTGTGCCACACGCGCGCGCCGCCGCCGCCGGCGGCCGGCCGGGCACGGGCTCGGGCTCGGGCTTGGGCTCAGGCTCGGGCTCGGGCTTGGGCCATGGGCGAGGCGAGGGCGAGGCAGACAGGCAGCGAGCGGGCGGGTGTTCATTTTTTAGCACTCTCTTGCTTTGATGAAGATTTTGTCTCTTCAGCTGCCCATCTCCTGAAGATTCACCGAGACTCTTCTCCTTCCTCTTCCTCCTAGCGGCGCCCACTCTATATAAGGAGACCTAGTCCCTTCGTTACAAGAGTTCGATTCACATCCAGTCCACATCTCGCAGCGACAAGAGTTTCTCCATCTCGTTCACCTCGCGCGCACGGGGAGACGAGAGGGCAGGTGCCTCCGAAGCACTTGCCGTTCGGGACCTGGCATGGGGGATCGGCAATTAGGTTTTTGGGGAGCGTCTACGCGACTGCCCAATCTCCGCCGCCGCTGATTCGTCTCCGTCTACTTCCTGGAGGCGCCGTCGTCGTCTACTTCCTAGAGTCCTTGCGTTCTTCATCCTCTTCATCGACATGGAAACAGGACAAGGATCGGGATCCTCTGGAGGGTATAAACCATTCATCTCCTCTCTGTTTTTCATGATGCAGTTTCTGCATGTTTCGTGAGTCCATGCCTGCTGTTTCGTATGCTATGATGGGTATGTCTCATATGCTCTGATCTTTTATTTCGTCAGTTTACTGCTGTCTGAACTTCCTGAAATTGATCTGTCATATCTGCATGTTTCGTTAATGCTGTCATGTTGTTTCATATTCTACTGCCTATATGTTTCGGTAGTCCAGTTATATTGTTTCACTTGTTTTCCAGAGGCTATAATCGTCATGAGTTTTATATCATGCTTTGTTTCTTTAGTAGACAAATCATGTTATCATGCTTGTATGTTTCACATGTTCATTGGTCACATGGTTCATATGGTTATGGACATTTGTGACATCTTGTTTACAATGCCTAATTATCTATTACATGTCATCATCTTTATGTTAATTTATGGAATTAAAATGACATGGAAATTGCCTAATTGTCTAACAATCCAAAAACCTAATTATGATAGGCATTTTTCTGTCCTGATCCTTTTGATGGGAAACACTTCTTGCTCTGGAAAGCTAAGATGGAACTGTGGCTAACTGTTATGCTTTGTTTTCATGCCACTTAGGGCAAACCTGAAAACTTGTCTCCTGCGGATGAGGCTAAGTTTAAGGTTGAAGACAACCTCTTTCGAGGTGCTGTGATTAGCGCACTTGATCCAAAGTTCCAGAAAAGCTACATCATCCATCCCACAGGGAAAGAGTTGTGGGATGCACTTTGTGGGAAAGTTTGGAGTTACTGATGCTGGTAGCGAGCTGTATCTCATGGAGCAGTTGTATGACTACAAGATGGTTGAGAGCCGATCTGAGATTCAGGCACTAGCTAAGGAACTTGAACTGTTCCCTTGCCCTTTACCTGACAAGTTTGCGGCTGATGGTATTATTGCCAAGTTGCCACCTTCTTGGAAGGACTTTGGCACTTCTCTCAAACACAAGAGGCAAGAGTTCAGTGTTGAGGAACTCATTGGCACTCTAGATGTTGAGGAGATGGCTAGAGCAAAGGACAATGGGAAAGGTGTTGAGACCTCTTCTGCCAATGTGGTGCAGAAGAAACCCCATAAGTGGAATAAGAAGAAGGACCAGAAAAAGAAGGAGAACACTCCTAAACCCACTTAGACTACACAGTTCAAGAAACAAAACAACAATAACAATAACAAGAAGAAGAAAGGTGGCTGCTTTGTGTGTGGCAGTGAGGATCATTGGGCAAGTGAGTGTCCCGATCGCAAGTACAAACGGGAGAAGAAAGCGTGAACATGGTTACTACTTTAACCGGAGATGGAACATCCGGGTATGGTAACTCTTTACCATTTGTTCTCTCGGTTGTAATTCACCGAGTGGTGGATGGACAAAGTGGTGCAAATATCCATGTGTGTGCTGATGTCTCTTTGTTTTCTACTTACCAGGTCGGGGGTCTGGCGCCTTGCTGATGGGAAATGGGTCGCGTGCACATGTTCTTGGAGTTGGTACAGTCATTCTGAAGTTTACTTCAGGGAAGACGGTGCCATTAAAGAGCGTGCAACATGTACCATCCATCAAGAAGAATCTTGTTAGTGCATCTATGCTATGTTGAGATGGCTATAGAGTTGTTCTAGAATCAAATAAATGTGTTGTATCGAGACATGGTTCTTTTGTGGGTAAAGGATATGATTGCGGAGGTCTGTTCCGCTTATCGTTGCATGATGTGTGTAATAAACTTGTGAATTCTGTTGATATTTCTGATGAGTCAGATTTATGGCATTCATGGTTTTGTCATGCAAGTTTTGGCTATTTTATGCGGTTAGCAAATCTGAATTTAATTCCTAAATTTAACTTGGTTAAAAAGTCTAAGTGCCATGTATGTGTTGAATCAAAACAACCTCGCAAGCCTCATAAAGCTGCTGAGGCAAGGAATTTGGCACCTCTAGAACTTGTTCATTCCGATCTATGTGAGATGAATGGAATTTTAACCAAAGGTGGCAAACGTTATTTCCTCACTTTTATAGATGACTCAACACATTTTTGCTATGTGTATCTCTTAAAAACAAAAGATGAAGCATTTAATTATTTTAAGGCCTATAAAGCTGAGGTTGAGAACCAACTTGAAAGGAAAATCAAACATTTAAGGTCCGGTCGAGGTGGAGAATATTTCTCTAATGATTTCGATAATTTTTGTGTGGAACATGGTATTGTTCATGAAAGGACACCGCCTTTCTCACCATAATCCAATGGGATTGCTGAACGGAAAAACTGCACCTTAACAGAGTTGGTGAATGCCATGTTAAGCACTGTGGGATTATCCAAGGAATGGTGGGGTGAGGCGTTATTGACAGCATATCATGTCCTGAACAGAGTTCCTATGAAAGATAAAGAAGTCACTCCATTTGAGGAATGGGAGAAAAAGAAATTAAATCTCTCTTATTTGCGCACTTGGGGTTGCTTGGCTAAAGTGAATGTGCCAATCAACAAGAAGCGTAAACTCGGGCCTAAAACTGTTGATTGTATCTTTCTAGGCTATGCTTTCCACAATGTTGGATATAGGTTCTTAATTATAAAATCTGATGTTCCTGATATGTATGTTGATACTATCATGGAGTCAAGAGACGCTACATTCTTCGAGAATGAGTTTCTGTGGGGGTATAAACCCCATATACCCTCACGGCCTTACTTTGGGCCAGCATGATAACCAGGCCGGCCCACCAAGCTTCAAGACCGATCGGCCCAAGCTGGTCGGATAGCCTAAAACGGGCAAGTATACCAGAAACCAACAAGGAGGATAGAACTAGCTGAGATAGGAAAGTTTCTGTAAAGTCTTGTAAAGCACGGAAAACTTAGTACCAGATAGGCAATATCCGACTTGTAACCTTGCTCCCCGTGATATATAAGGAGAGCAAGGACCCCCCCCCCATCTAGGGACACGAAATCTGGCATAACGCACAGACTCGCACATCCACATCCATAATCGAAACAGAGAGCAGGGCTAGGGTTTTATGCATCCTTGCGGCCTGAACCTGGGTAAACCTTGTGTGATTGTTCCCTGTTTACATCTTGCTTGCAATCTCGTACGCCTTCCGCCAATCCATTATCGGTCAGGGCATACCCCCAGTCGGACTATCGCCGATATTTCATCGACAGTGGCGCGCCAGGTAGGGGGTGCGCACTGAGATTTCACGTCAAGCAAGATGGTTTCCTTCCCGGCTTCCATGACCTTCGAAGCCGGCCTCACCTTCAACTTCGGAACGTTCACCTGGACTTCCAACCCAGCAACTACCGTTGCAACTCTCACACCTCCGGCCATCGTGCCAACCACGGTACCAGCAACAGTGGCTGCACCAAGTCAGATTCAACTAATCCCAGTGACCACCGTTGTGATCTCCACCGATCCGCCTACGACGGTTGACCTCATGACGTCAACACCTCCGATCGGTTCAAACCCTTCCCAAAGGAGGCATGTCAACAATACGGATCTACTTCGCTTAATCCATCAACAAGGCATGAGATTAACAGAAACTCAAGCCAACATCGAATCTCTTCGACAGCGTGTCAGGCGTGATGGACAACTCGTGCGACAAAATCATGTTTCAAACATACCGGTTCTACACCGACGACCAGGCTTGCGGCAGACTGATCTGCGACGACGTATCAATCATCGTCACAATCATACACAGCAAAACAACGGGCGGGCCAATTTAACCCGCAAGACCCCACAGCGGCAGTGGCTCCGACCACGACCTAACATCACTCGTGGTGGTCGGAGACACCAGTCTGGCGCCATACGGCGAAGGATTTTGGCTGACATCCAAAACCTTCATGAAAGAGGTTCGCAGCAGGCTCTACGGAACAATGTTGCTCCGGCCCCAGCAATACAAGTTGTCCGGCAAAACACACAAGATCGGAGCTATGTGTCAACAGTCCAGCGCAGAAACGCTCGTCGTAATGAGCGACGGCGAAGGCAGAGGGAAGCCCGACGAACTGGTCGAACTCCACCTACCGCAACACAGAGTAGAGCGCTCACCACAAAATAATATGTCAAACGCCAGGTTGTTCGCTCAACACGCCGAGCTAGCTGCTACCCTTCATAACAGTGACCGATCACAACACGATGAACAACGGAAAGAAAGGCGATGACAAGAGGTTTTAGCTGCCATGGCCGCAGCAGACACAACAAAGCAAAGATCGGAACAACTGCCTTTACCTCAAAGGACTTCAAGCCAGTCTCCCCGATGACAAGGGCATCGGCTCATAGAGCTAGAGCACTTGCCGACCGACATCTAGATGCGGAAAGAAAATGAGAGGAAGAACAAAACACATGGCAGCAATCGAAAATCATCGCAGCTTCGGTATGAGCCCATTAAGGGAGGACACGAGGGATTCACCTAACATAGACGAGCCTCATTGTTGCACTCAACAACCTGTGCAGACGACCACGGTGTACAAACGTGCTCGGAGCCCTCCTCCCGGACGGACAGTCCCAAGTGTCCAAACAAACCGTAATGGGTTTATCACCCCATTCTTGGACAATCTGTTAACCCGAGAACCAGATTGGAGACTCCCCAGTCCAACACCTCCTGAGGATGGAATCCCACCGCACACAGAGCACGTGTTTCCCAATCCAACAAACCCAGCCAATCTATGGCGTATCAGAATAGTTCGATCACCAGGGCGCAAAACATCAGAAGGAATGTTTATCAATGACGAATGGTACGAAGTGGTACAAAAAGGAAGCCAATTTGAGAAGAACTCAAGCTCCTTAGATTCTTTTACGGATGTACCTTTTCCAAAAAAGGACAACTTCAATACCACTCGGAACGGAATAAGTATTTCCGACCACGCCCGGGACGCGAGGATGATCAAGCCACGGACGATGACGAACTACTGCGCTGCACCGAAGAAGATCCGTCGTAATCCACGACTTAGAGGAAGAAGGCAAGGCGAGCCGAACGCTAAGAACAAGAGATGCGTTTTCCTCTTTTATCAAAAATATTTTTCCTAGGCAATTTCCCTTTCAATATGTTAAAGTTAGCGTCGAGTTGTACACATCGTTGTAAGTCATTCCGATGACAAAGCAATCTAATGTGTACTATTTTTATAATAAGAAGTCAAGTTTTGTGTCAAATACTTGAGCATATGAATTTTTCTTGCCTTTCAATGGAAAATCATCCCTCAATCGACGCAACACGACATTCTCTGACGCAAAGAATAAAAGGCTCACGACCTTAAACAAAATCCTACGGCCTAAACGCGGCACAATCATAAAAACGGATCAAAATAAAGAGATAACAAAAGGAACCTCGATGGATTCCGACACAAGACACATCTCAAACAAAAGATCCATCCTTTTTTCATTCAAAATATAAAAATTTTTACAAACAGGGGACTAATTGCATCTAAAGCAATCTAGTCTTCCCCGAAAAGCTTCCCGACAACAAGGTCGACAGGAGTAGCGGTGACGATAGCCTCCGCCGCCCCGGTGAACTCGACGGCGCCGCCCTCCATGGCGTCATGCGCCGCCACTGACAGCTCCATGCCACGCACATCGACGCCTGAAATGGCATCGACGGTGGCATAGGCAGCAGCTGCACCATGGCGGACGCCATGGACCGCCACCACGGCCACTTGGCCAGGGATCGCCGCCAACCTCGCGAGCACGTCACCGCCTTGGGCGTTCACCGCGTTAGCCGTGGCATGCCCGGCCTCCTGCAGCTACTCTAGTTGCTCGATCAGCTCTGCAAAAAAAAAGATCAAAAGATTAAAACACCAATTTGTACACAAACAGGGGGTACGAACAGTTAAAACACAAGTACTCACCGCCGACCCTAATGTCGGTAGCTTCGCGCTACCGAAGCAACGCGTCTACCTGGATCTGGCGGGCCAGCCTCTCGTCCGCCGCCTCATTAATGGCAGCATTGGCGTCGGCGTTGAAGTCGGCCGCCCTCTTCTTCTCCGCCTCCAGCTCCTCCTGGGCGGAGGAGAGTGCTTTCAGGAACAGGTACATGTCCTGCTCCGCCTGCCCGAGCCTCTTGGTGGCGTCGGAGTACAGATCCCTGATCGTCTACAGCTTCGACCTACAGCGGTCGAGCGCAGACGCCAGGGAGTTCACCGAGACACTCCTCAGCGAACGCGGTGTCGAACCGCTGGCGGCGGCCGCCGCCTCCTCCACCACGCCGGGAGCCGCACCACCCGGCGCAGCAACAGCAGCTCCGGCCTCCACGACCGGAGCCACCTGCTCGGAGGCCGCGACCTCCGGCACATCCGGCCTCCTCGCCGCCGCCCTCCTCACCGCCTCGGCGGCACCCGCGGCAGAAGTGCCGGGGGCATCACCAACCGTAAGGAGAGTATACCTACAATACAAAAGAAGAGCTGCGGTTACACGGAGAAAGAAAACCCAAGATCAATCAAGGAAAAACCCCATTCAAGCTCACCTCCTCCTCGGCCTCACCTCCCGAGGGGAGTTCACAGACTCCTCCTCCTCCGCCGGGCGCTTTCCTGCACGGCGATCCATCTCAGGCGGCGGTGGTGAGCAAGTTGGGATCTCGAACCCTAGATTTTGGGAGTAGAAGAGGAGCAAGAACAGAAGATGCGCTGCGAGTAGAGAAGCTCTCAGCACAGGCGCCAATTTATAGAGGGAACGGAGGATTCGAGAAGGCAACTGACGGGATCGTGGGTAATCAAAACCCCGCGGCCCTCTCGTTTCCCAAGAGCACGAAGCGACGAAAACCGCCCCACTAATGCCATGCGCATTTATACGTTTCCCTCGCATCGGGAACCCCCCGCGCTCGCCGGCTTGAACCGCCAAGAAGTTGGAGCGATTGAGTCACTGACACCTTGGTTCCACAACAACAGGAAGCATTGACCCAACCAGAGTCCAAAAAGCATACCTTGAATAGACGTGACAATTCAGTTGCTGATACACGGAAGCGTCAGCAAACGAATATTTCCGTCTCACACGCGATTGAGACGTGACTCGACGGATAAACGATAATCATTTGATATTTCTATTAAAATACTTTATTATTTATATAATCACTTGTTTCAAAACGCCTCACATTGCAAAAACCAGCATCACAATAATTCCCTTTTTCATTTTACACGAAGCAACCAGGAACGCACCGTCTCTGGTTTCACTCGTTACGTGTTAACAGCATCATGCTCAAACAACACAGAGTGTTCCAGCGGTCGCTCCCAAAGGAAAGGGGCTCCAAACATTCCGGCATCGCGCTGTTTGTTTAGGATCATCTAATCCCAAGGCCTGGTCGACTCTTGTAAAGAACAAGAGATTATTGTCGCTGGAAGATTTTTTCTAAATCTACTATAAACATAACCTACCCTACGCATAATAAGAAAGTTTTATATATCTTATGACCATTTTCGCGAGAAACAAGTGTGATCAAAATCCACCACGGAGTGACGATGGCTCGCTACACAAAGCAGATAAGTACCTTCTCAATAAACATACATTTCTCAGTCTTTTTCTCAAAAAAAAATTCTTTACATGAACTACTTCAAAGTACGTTCCAAAACCCTTACAAAGTAAAAACATCCTTTTTTCTTTGTAAAAAAATGGCTAAGTACGTCACCCTTCCAACAGAAAACAATCAGCATGCACTGTCTCTGATTAACCTCGACACGTGTTAACAGCTTTAACGCTACACAACACAGGGGTTTCAGCGGTCGCTTCCAACGGAAATAGGGCCCTAAGTGATTCGGCATCGTGCTATTCGCTATAGGTCATCTACACACCCGAGGACTGATTAACACTAAAAAAGAAGGGCGACTACAAAAACCATTCTCAAATAACACATCTTGATACAAAATTCATATCATAGTTCATATCAGATCAATACAACTCAACCCAACTCAGTGAGACATACACTCATACTTCATTTTTTCCTTGGCAGCAACAACTTCAAGAAGCTGTTCCAACCCGCTGCGACGAAGTTGTAGTATAGCACCAACATTTCAACCCACAGTCCGTCAGCTGAGCTGGGACTTTTCGCCAATGATACCGGTTATTCTGGCACACAAATAGCAAAGCTATTTCCAGGGTTTAGATTTAAAACCATGGTCTCACAGCCTCGCTGGGGACTGAATTAAGTAGCAAAGTTATCTTAATTTAATCATGACAAAGTTATGGCATGGTTAAAACCGACCAGCCCAAATGAAATTTGGACTGCTCGGTCTCACTCAAATAGTGGTCGAAAACACATAAAGCACGATATCGGGAGCAGGTTGTCTTTTTCAGACCCTGACATAACGTGTTCCACCTCATCTCAGGCTCGGGGACTACATGGGCCCACGTCACCTAAGAGGTGACATGGGCTAGACCCTTCTTTTAGAGCTTGCTGCAACATATACTATCTTACAGCAACCTCGGGGACTACGTGGGCCCACGTCATTTGCATGACTCGGCCTGATTTTTCCTTTTTACAACAAGAGTTTAGTTCAAAACTAAGCTAAAGCAATGACCCAACACTGCACATACCATGTGATGGCAGGCATCACACACTAACGTGGGCCCACGTCTCCGGATTGGGACCCTCAAATTTCTTTTTTGGAAACACAAGACGGCCCTCCAGCACTGCTCGGACCACATGTCGAACGTGTGTCCGACCACTCGTTTCTCACTCGATCAAGAGTAGACGAAGTTTTTCCCTTAAGATCCATGATGCTCGGGGACTAGCTGTGGGGGTATAAACCCCATATACCCTCACGGCCTTACTTTGGGCCGGCATGATAACCCAAGGCCGACCCCAAGCTTCAAGACCGATCGGCCCAAGGCGGTCGGATAGCCTAAAACGGGCAAGTATACCAGAAACCAACAAGGAGGATAGAACTAGCCGAGATAGGAAAGTTTCTGTAAAGTCTTGTAAAGCACGGAAAACTTAGTACCAGATAGGCAATATCCGACTTGTAACCTTGCTCCCCGTGATATATAAGGAGAGCAAGGACCCCCCATCTAGGGACACGAAATCTGGCATAACGCACAGACTCGCACATCCACATCCATAATCGAAACAGAGAGCAGGACTAGGGTTTTATGCATCCTTGCGGCCTGAACCTGGGTAAACCTTGTGTGATTGTTCCCTGTTTACATCTCGCTTGCAATCTCGTACGCCTTCCGCCAATCCATTACCGGTCAGGGCATACCCCTGGTCGGACTATGGCCGATATTTCGTCGACAGTTTCTCATGAAGAATACACCTAGTGAAACAAGTCATGAGACTATAATTTCCCATGAGCATGAATTGTCTATTCCAATAGAGCATGCTAAGGATTCTCATGTGCACATCCCTGAGGAGGATGACACTATAGTCACACGCAAGAGTAAAAGGCAAAGAGTTGCTAAAACTTTTAGTGATGACTTTATAGTGTACCTTGTGGAAGACACACCATCCACAATCCAAGAGGCATATTCCTCTCCTGATGCTGACTTGTGGAAGGAAGCGGTAAGGAGTGAGATGGATTCTATTATGTCAAATGGAACTTGGGAGGTCGTGGACCATCCTTATGGGTGTCAACCTATAGGTTGCAAATGGATCTTCAAGAAAAAGCTTAGGCCTGATGGTACAATTGAGAGGTACAAGGCAAGACTTGTGGCCAAAGGATATACCCAGAAAGAGGGTGAAGATTTCTTTGACACCTATTCACCAGTTGCTCGATTGACTACAATTCGCACTTTGATTGCCGTGGCTGCCTCTTATGGTCTTATAATACATCAGATGGATGTTAAGACCGCTTTCCTGAATGGAGAGTTAGAAGAGGAGATCTATATGGATCAGCCAGAAGGCTTCATTGCAAATGGTCAAGAGAACAAGGTGTGCGAGTTGTTAAAATCTTTATATGGCTTTGAAACAAGCACCTAAGCGGTGGCATGAAAAGTTTGACGATACATTGACATCTACTTGGTTTCTCGTGAATGAGTCGACATGTGTGTATTATCGGTATGGTGGGGGTGAGGTCATGTTATCTTGTGCCTTTATGTTGATGACATTTTGATCTTTGGATCAAACCTCAATGTGATTGAGGAAGTAAAGAAATTATTGACGAGCAACTTTGAAATGAAAGATTTGGGAGAAGCTAATGTAATTCTTAACATCAAGCTTATAAAGGAAAGTAATGGTGGGGTAACTTTGTTACAGTCCCATTATGTGGAAAAGGTTCTAAGTCGCTTTGGGTTTAGTGACGTGATCCTGCTCCAACTCCTTATGACTCTAGTGTGCTATTAAGAAAGAATAAGAGAATAGCAAGGGATCAATTGACATACTCCCAGATCATTGGTTCTCTTATGTACCTTGCGAGTGCAACAAGGCCCGACATCTCTTATGCTGTGAGCAAGCTAAGCCGGTTTGTGTCAAACCCGAGAGATGATCATTGGCATGCTCTTGAGAGAGTATCGCGGTATCTTAAGGGTACTATAACCTATGGTATTCGCTATACCGGAAACCCCAGAGTGCTGGAAGGCTATTGTGACGCCAACTAGATCTCTGATGCTGATGAGCTTTATGCCATGAGCGGATATGTGTTCCTGCTTGGAGGTGCTGTTGTTTCTTGGAAGTCTTGCAAGCGGACTATCTTAACAAAGTCTACAACGGAAGCATAACTCACAGCATTAGACACTGCTAGGGCTCAGGCCGAGTGGTTACGTGATTTCCTGTTGGATTTACCGGTAGTTGAAAAACTGATACCGGCTATCTCCATGAACTATGATAACCAGACTGTAATTACAAAGGTCAACAGTTCCAGGAATAACATGAAGTCCACAAGGCATGTTAAGAGAAGATTAAAATCTGTCAGAAAGTTGAAAACCTCTGGAGTTATAACGGTGGACTATGTCCATACGTCGAATAATCTGGTAGATCAATTCACCAAGGGTCTATCATGCAATATGATAGAAGGTGCATCGAGAGAGATGGGTATGAGACCCACGTGAAATCTACTGTAGTGGTAACCTGCTCTATGTGATCGGAGATCCCGTGAAGTAGAGTGGTGAAACAAACTATGAGTGGATTGAGAGGAAAGATCCCTTTTCTTGACTCATCTCTGATGCACATCTTTCCTATCTGTAAGGCAGGTTGGTATATACCTTAATGTATTCCAAAGGTGAGATGTTGTCCTACAGAACATCTATGGAGGAATACACCTATATGAGTCAGACTGCTGGTCACAGTCTATGGGACTTGGGTAATCCCTAAATACTCATGAAAGACACAGAAGTGTGACTTGTATGCTTCAAACAGCGGGGAAGCTTTTTGCTGCCAAGTATCAGCTAAGGACTTGAGTGAATCTCATCTCGCACAAAACTGTCAATTCAAGGCTTAGTCCATTGTTCAGTTGTGACTGAGTGAAACTCTTGTTCTAGGTGGATGTTCAACTTAACGGTCTCCATCGAAACACTTGGTATATCAAAAGTTGTGGTTACGGCATTGCACGTTTCAAACCCTAGAGTTTGGTGGGGATCGTTGGATTTATTATGGGCTAGGCCCATTTATAAAATTCAATAAATCAATAAACTCTATGGTTGGTTAATGTGTGGGTTATTATTTGTACCGGATTGGAATCCCAAACGTCCTTGACTTGACTTATATGGTGGAAATTATTCCACTTAATTTGAGAAGTCAAGATAGGGACCAAGGTGTGCCACACGCGCGCGCGCGCCGCCGTTGCCGCCGCCGGCCGGCCGGGCCGGGCCGTGGGCGTGGGCGTGGCGTGGCGAGGCGAGGTAGGCGGCGAGCGGGTGTTAATTTTTTAGCACTCTCTTGCTTTGATGAAGACTTTGTCTCTTCAGCTGCCCATCTCCTAAAGAGTCACCAAGACTCTTCTCCTTCCTCTTCCTCCTAGCGGCGCCCACTCTATATAAGGAGACCTAGTCCCTTCGGTACAAGAGTTCGATTCACATCCATTCCACATCTCGCAGCGACAAGAGTTTCTCCATCTCGTTCACCTCGCGCGCACGGGGAGACGAGAGGACAGGTGCCTCTGAAGCCCTTGCCGTTCGGGACCTGGCACGGGGGATTGACAATTAGGTTTTTGGAGAGCGTCTACGCGACTGCCAATCTCCGCCGCCGCTGATTCGTCTTCGTCTACTTCCTGGAGGCGCCGTCGTCGTCTACTTCCCGGAGGCCTTGCGTTCTTCATCCTCTTCATCGACATGGAAACAGGACAAGGATCGGGATCCTCTGGAGGGTATAAACCGTTCATCTCCTCTCTGTTTTTCATGATGTAGTTTCTGCATGTTTCGTTAGTCCATGCCTGCTGTTTCGTATGCTATGACGGATATGTTTCATATACTCTGATCTTTTATTTCGTCAGTTTACTGCTGTCTGAACTTCCTGAAATTGACGGATATGTTTCATATGCTCTGATCTTTTATTTCGTCAGTTTACTGCTGTCTGAACTTCCTGAAATTGATCTGTCATATTTGCATGTTTCGTTAATGCTGTCATGTTGTTTCATATTCTACTGCCTGTATATTTCGGTAGTCCAGTTATATTGTTTCACTTGTTTTTCAGAGGCTATAACCGTCATGAGTTTTATATCATGCTTTGTTTCTTTAGTAGACAAATCATGTTATCATGCTTGTATATTTCACATGTTCATTGGTCACATGGTTCATATGGTTATGGACATTTGTGACGTCATGTTTACAATGCCTAATTATCTATTACATGTCATCATCTTTATGTTAATTTATGGAATTAAAATGACATGGAAATTGCCTAATTGTCTAGCATGAAGTCTTGACTAAGCCGATAGGTTTAATCCTGCACTTATATCAGTTAGTCAGAGCGATTAATTTAAAAAAAACTATTTACCCTTCCTCTACTCCGCTGTCTCGACCTTACAACTTGCCAATGCTTCCCATGCTATTGTCCATGCCTCCACTGCCAATGCCACCGCCAATCTAGCAAGCGCCTTAATTGCAAACCATTGTCGCAGAATCACATAAGGTGTCTCATCGTCATCGTATTTGAAGATCCACAAATTGGCCCTGTTTGAGAACGCTTATCTGAGAATCGATTTTAATCTTATCAGGATTCTTGATAAGCTGTGTTACGAAGAATTTGTTGTCTAAACAATCGAGTGTTTGGCAATCCTGATTATTGCCCCCATAGATTGTGTGTCCTGTGTAAATGTCTTGTATTCCCCTAGGGCAGATGACACTTCATTTGTTCACTGAATACATGATGTCACTACTTTTTTGTCTGCGTAATAAAAAGTTGTTCCGATAAGTATCCTAACATGAAATTAACAAAAGTCTTACAAATTGAGATGGCTACAACAATTAATCACCTATAGCATTACACAAAGCACTCATATCCATGTCATCTCTAGGATCACTTCACCTGAGCTAGATTTGGGTCCATGAGTACCATCTTCTTGGATATGTGATTGAAAATCAACATCATTTATGGAATTGTCTCTAATGAAATTGTGAAGGGCCATATAAGCAACTATAATTTTTGATTGCTTGATAACCACATATTTGGGCATCTTCAAGAGAATGTGGCATTTCATCTCTTTTGGACCGCAAATGACTTCTCAATCACGTGTCTCAAACCTGAATGCGCATGATTGAAAACCTCTTGAATCCCACTGAAGTACATGGTACCTTTGTCCCTTGTATTGTATGGTGCAAGATACCCTTTTCTATTATGATATCCCGAACAGATGAGATATAATACCCCCTTACATTTTGCAATTGCAAGTTATTTACAAAATCCTAGATCCTTGTACATTATTGCACAAAAAATGTACTAGAATTTAAATGTTACGTACTTTCGGGAGGCTATGGGAATTTGTTCCTTGTATGTGAGTAGAGTACTCAATAAGAAACGACTATAATGCATCAAAATATCCAACGCTTGCTTCCTTTGCTAGTTCTGACAGCATCTCCCTCTCCTCGGTAATGCAAGTAGAGGACCTAGACAGCATATTCATGTTGCCCCTGTCAGTCCAAGCACTTGAAACTGGAGTCACTGCAAAACCAATTACAAGATAGGGTGTAGGCCAGATGAGAATGATAGATGGATGCCGATTTGGGGGAGCAAATACACATCTAGTAAATTCTATATGCATGCTTTCAAGGGAATTGAAGCACACCCAATATTTACAAAATCTGGAAATCAAGGTGTACTCCAAGGATCATGTTTTTTTGCATGGTTAGTCCTGGCGGACAGGCTTAATACCAAAACCATGCTACAGAGAAGAAACCTCAACGTGCAAGGAGGTAGGTTTGTGTTATGTGTAGCACAGGTGCACTTGAGACTATTGACCATCTATTTTTCGACTATCCTTTTGCCAAGGAGTGCTGGCAGAAAATTGTCTTCACATGTCTGATAGAATCATGAGAGGATAGCTGGTGCATAGCAGTCCATGTTGGCTAGTCTCGTCGCAGCATGGGAATTGTGGAAAGTGAAATGATAGAGTCTTTTAGAGGCACGATCCTAGTCAAAATATACTTGGTTTTGTAATTTTAAAAATCAATGTAACCTGCAGTGCCTTAGGTTCAAGGATGATCTTAGATCAGCCTTTTGTGTTTGGTTAGATTGTATGTAAGACCTCTTTCTTTCTCCTTTTTTAAATTAATGAAAATGATCAGACATTGTGGGGAACTCCCCCATAGTTTTTCTAGTAAAAAAAACAAACATGAATCGCATATCAAAGTCATAGACAACCAATACATTTTGCAAAAGATAACCATTGCAGCCAATGTATTTAGGTTGCTCATTCAATGAAACAATTATTGGTATTGTGTGCCATCGTCTACACCAATGCAATCTTTGAAATGAGACCAAAAGCACACTAGACATTAATGAGTTTGATGAACTTATACTACAAAGTTCATGAAAATCCATCTTTCAAATTTATTAGAAGTTCTTCATGGTGAATGAAAAGATAGAAGAGGAGAGCAGGTTTAAAGCGGAGAATCTTAACTCGGATTCAAACTGGATAATAGATTTACCATAGACCTTGTTTAGATAACCAAATTTGGATCCAGAATTCACTATAAAAAAGAAGATTAAGATCATATCAAAATGTCGACACATGTATGTAGTACTAAATGTAGATGAAATCAAAAACTAATTGTACAGTTCTGTTGTACTTTGCGAGACGAATATTTTGAGACTAATTAATCAATATTTGGATAATTTTTATCAAATATAAACGAAACGCTACAGTGATGCTATATTATTTTTTTCCCAACTTTGGATGTCCAAAATTGGGCATCTAAACAAGGCCATAGTTTGTGATACTATATATATTATCGTATATTTTATTTTTTATTTATTCTTTCATATTTCACAACTTTTATTTAGCGATTAGTTTACCTGATATATGTACGTATAATATGAATACCGCTATAATTTATCTTTTTTTGTTTTAAACTAAAACCGCGCATGTATTCGAAAGCCAACTTCGACTTATACATATGCATGTATGTCCAACGGTGTATTTGGTCAACTATCATCTATAAATTAAATTGTTGACTTTATAAATCATCAGGAATATCTTCAAATATTTTTCTGTTCAACTCTAAATATATTATCCTAATTTGAACCTTAAATTCCCACAGCAATGCGCGGGGAATCCATCTAGTTACATGTAAACCAAACAACCATAGCTTGCTTTAGATGTCCCCATGATATATATCTATACCTACTAATAAAGAGGCAAAATTTCCGCCGCGTTTTTTCGTACATCTCCGATCTCTATTAGGATTGTATTTATTTATTCCAACTTTTTTTCAGCCGTCCTACCAAAAAAATTCTGCCGTCCGCTTAAGAGTCCGTATAGGACTAGGGATCGGTGGTTTCGTTTTCGGTTAGGAAAAGATGAGAAAAAAAAAGAGAAGGGTTCCCGATGGAAAAAGCTTAAGAGTCCGTATAGGACCGGGTGATGCTACCGAACGAACGTTCTAACATAGAACGCTCCTGGGCCTGGCCCATCACCTCGCAGGAAAACACATACACACGCACGCACGCACCCGCGCTCGAAACCACAAACACATCCCCCGCCTCGGCCACCCTCCTAGCCGCCCCATCGACAGCACGCAGCATCCCGCCGCGGAGCATACCACCATCGTCCCCCCACCCCTGCTAGCGTGGCCCTGCTCCCCTGTGGCCGGACCTTCGCCATCGCTATCCCGTGCCTCTGAAACAAAAGAAGACAACAAATGAAACAAAAATCGCTGCTGAAAAAAAACAAAAACAACAAGCAGCGTGAAACA
Organism: Themeda triandra; assembly: GCA_018135685.1. NCBI lineage: Eukaryota > Viridiplantae > Streptophyta > Magnoliopsida > Poales > Poaceae > Themeda > Themeda triandra. The sequence continues at coordinate 30,457 of JAENPR010002024.1, read as the reverse complement.
AACGGAACAATGAACAAAAAAAACAGAAGGGAGATTCAAAAATGAAATAAAGAAGAATATAGAGTTGAAACATCAGATTACAAACAAAAGAAACAAAAAAATTGATCAAATTAAATTGAAATCATATATTGAAACAAAAAAATGTGAAACAAAAAGGATTGAGAAACTTAAACAACATCAACACATGAAAAGAAACAAAACAAAAGTTATTGGTACCACAAACATTGAGAGGAAACAAAGAAAGCTCAGTTAGAAACAAATGAAAACACCCTAGTGAAACAAACGTGGTTCTATGATGCACCAAACGCAAATGACCTTCTGAAACACACAAAGAATCAATGGAGGGGGAGGTGAAGGGGGTGCTCGCCGGAGTTGGAGAGGAAGAGAGAGGGAGAGAAGAAGAAGAGAGGAGGCCTACCCCGGATCCGCCGCAGCCGCTGCCATAGCTGGGCTCTGCGTGCCGAGGCTCCCGCCGGCGAGGACGGCATTCAGGAACGCCTCCACGGCGGCCTTCATCACCTCGAGCACGGGCGACAGCTGAGCCTGCTCCGTGAGCACACCAGAGAGGAACGCGAGGCTCTGCTTCATGCCGCAGAACGCGGGCCGGATGCGCGCCGCGGTGGCGGAGACGCTCCCCTGCTAACTCGCTTGGTGGAGGAATTGGCCGGAGTCGAGGAAGACGAGGCGGTACGCGGTTGGACGGCCGCGTCCAGGGCCGGGCGGGCGTGGTCCAAGGCCAACGACGAGCGCCGCGAGCTCGTGAGGAACAGGCTGCATGCTGTAGATGCCGCCACCGCCGCTCCCGTGCCGCCTTGGCCGTACGCGCGCCACAATGGTCGCAGCGCCGCCGGGACAGCGTCGGGCCACGGGACGGGCGCCAGGAGCCTCAATGAACGGGGGGAGCGCGGGGAGCGGCGGCTGGGGGCGGCGGGACCGGATCCGAGCGCCGGCGGTGGCGCCAGCTCGCCGGTTTGGGCAGCGGCGTCGCCGGCGGCGGCCAAAGGCGTTGCGGTATTTTTTTTTTCCTCCTTCCTTCGAGCGGTTGCGAGTGAGGGTGACGGAGGGGACGAGGATAAGGTGTGCTGCCTATTCTAGGAGGGTGGGCGGCGGTTAGGCCCAGCGGGCTGTTGCCACGTTCTACTGTTAGAACGTTTGTACAATAGCATTACCGATGAAAAAAGCATAGAAGACACGAATAAAAGGTGAAAGGACCTCAATTGAAAACCGAGGAACCCGAAAATTATTGATGTAAAATTGCATTTGGCTGGCTGCTGTTGGGCTAGATCAAGGAGATATAGCTTAAAAATTCACGCAAACCGTCAACTGAGTATATGTTTCTTTTACTAATTGCATCCCATATCGTGGCCCACCACGCAGTCATGACGTATGCAGAAGACTCGACCTCTCTTCATCCACGACGCGATAGCTAGGTTGAAAACTACATCATGCCAAAAGCTTCACCAGCACGTCCCAGTTGTGACACCTGCAACAAGAAGTCTACATCCACGACACGACCGCGCTAACGACTAACAAGCACGGAGAGATGTCAAGACGGGAGCGACAAGTGTCCCTGGACTCTGCCAATCTTTAACAGGGATGCTGCTACACAAGTTCATCTCTAGTGTATGCATGACAAGGCCTTGTTATTATGCCGAGGGACCATGCTCATCTGAACAAGAGCTGAGAAGCAAGGTGGATCACGAGTGTCGTGGACTCTGGCCACCATGATCATCGGCAGCGATGCACGTTCGCTTCATCATTTAGAGACGACCACATTAATCGACATGAGATTATAAGATTCTGTTAGACCTGGTAACATCGAGACGACTACAGATGCCATCAGCAATCTACATCGATGACGTCACACCACCGAGAAGGTGAGCCTCGACACCATTCGCTAGGTCTCCACGCCTGCACCAACAACATCACTGCACCAGCATCCCTTTCTTTGCTTTCCATACATTGCATGCCTTCTTTGCTTTCAATTAATCTTTTAATATATCTTTTGTCTCTCCCATTGCAACGCACGAGCATTTTTGCTAGTATATTATAATGCACGGACACAATTATCATTGCAACGAGTATTAAATAGTAAATTGTCCCGGTGTAACGCATGTTTTGGTAATTACAATATAATATAATATAATATATAAACTTCATATGGCTAGATTTGCAATTAAATATATTACTCCCTCCGTTATAAATTATAGTTTACTTTGATTTTTTTATGCATATAGTTCACTATATATCCGAGACATATTATTTGTCTAGCTACATGCTGGGCGTGTTTGCTGAGGAACGAGGAGGGTGGCTCGCACTCCGGGGCTGCAGCAGCTCATGTTTGGTATCTGTGGCCCAACTTTGGAGTCCGTGCGCACGGAATCCAAAGCACGTTGAGCCAGGCTCCCGGGCGAAGCTTCCTCCCACCGTTTTTTGGCGGCCAGGCCGATGGAGCAAGCGCAGTGGCCGGATGGAGCGAGCGGGTCACCTTCCTCACGTCTCACCTCCCTCAATTCCGCTTCTCCTCCTTCATGGCGCTGCCCACCTCCACCGCCTCCATGGCTGATGCGGGAACGTGCGAGGACGCGGGGCCAGGGCCGCGGGGACTCACCGCGGCCGCCAAGACGGGTGGAGAAGGTGAGTTGGGCGGAGGCGGTCACATGCTGCCGAGGAGTCGTCTGGCAGCAGCGCACGGTGAGGAATCCTCCGCACAGCTCCTTGCTCGCCGTCGACTCGCGCGCCTCCGTCTCCATCGCAGAACGCCGACCGACAGCTTGGCGTCGCGCACGGGCGCGAGCTTGGCCTACATCATCCCACAGGAGCCGCGGGACGACGGCGGCGTCCATGAACCGGAGGTTGTCGCCACTTGCTTCCTCCTTGGCCATGCGTGGTGTGCCGTGCTGCTGTCCTTGATGAGATGCAATTCCCGCGGTCATGCTTCTCCACTTCAAGCTTCAAGCTCCAAGCTCCATCGGGTGGTGCTGGTTCATTGACGCATTGCAAGTATTCGATGAAATGCCAACATGCGAATGAAGGGGGTAATGTCACCCTGTTCTAAATGGAAGGTGATTGTTTCTCCTTGTAGCTTCTAACCAAACACAATCCCCGTCCAACCCAACTGGCATTTTGGTCCGTGAAACAAACAAGGGAAGCTGCACCATGTCAGCCAGGTCAAAGCTGGCCACAGCCAGGTCGGCCGGCCGAGCCGGCCAGAGCTCAGCTACCAAACACGCCCGCTATTTCACTTTGACAAGTGGGCTCTCTTTTTTTCACTCCCGTGGGCCATTGTACGGCCCATCTCGTGAGCCCATTGTCCGGCCCATCTCGTTAGAGACCATGAGAGAGAGAGTCGACCCGATCCACAATCCAAATCCCACTAGCGAAGAGTCCTTCACCGTTCAGCGGGTTCGCATCGCGCACACCAACACGGGCCAGGGGACACGGCACCGGCAGTGCGGCGCGGGGAGCCGGAGCCTCGGCCTGCCTGCCTGCCTCAACGCCACCCTCCCTCCCTGACGACTGGTAACGCTGCCTCCTCACACTACCCCGCCCGCCTCAACTTTCCCCACCACGCACGCCCCGCCCGCCGAGGCGCCGATCCACCGCCGATCTGACCAATCTCGCCTCGCCGTCGCAGAGCGCGCCGCCGGTCCGATACTCCGATGGGCCGTCCGCCGAGCACGACGGGCGCCCCGGCGTTCCGCTTCCTGCCGTCGGAGGTGGCGGAGATGGAGGCGCGCCTGCAGCAGCTCAACAACGGCATCCCCACCCGCGGCGTGCTGCAGACGCTCGCCGACAAGTTCTCCGCCTCGCCGGAGCGCGCCGGCAGGGTCACCATCCAGCCCAAGCAGGTCCCTCCTCCTCCTGCTGCTTCGTGCGTGCTCCCGTTTTTTCATTCAAATCAAGTCCACCAGCCCTTTATTATGGGTGCGGGTGATTTTGATTTTGATTTAGGGTTTGGTTGCTTCTGACTCGTCTGATCTGTGGAACTGGGCCCAGGTGTGGAACTGGTTCCAGAACAGGCGCTACTCGCACCGGGCCAAGACCACCCGGGCCGCGCCGTCGCCGCCAGCCAAGATGACGCCCTCGGGGGCCGACCACCACCAGCACGCCGCCAGCGCATCTGCATTCAGGGCCGCCGCGCAGCAGCAATCTTCTGTCGCTGCTGCGCACCACGGCGCCGCCCCAGCAGGTGATTAGTTCATCCTCTCCCTCCTCCTGGAACCACTACCCAATGTCGTGATGCATTCAAATGCTCTGCTGGGATGGGATAACCTACCTGATTGTATGTGTACTGTCTGATCAACTCTTTGCTGCAAATGCACCGAATCCTACTAGAGTGTTGCTACATGTAAGGTTATATTCCTAGTGAAAGGGTTTCATGCAAAGATGACAATTCAAATTAGTACAGGCGACCTTTAGGACACACTGTACTTTGTACTTCCTTGTTGGCCATTAAAGATTGCATTGACCTAGGTCTTCTAGTTTTTTTTTCCTGCCCAAGAACATGCCCTGTCCTGCAAAATCAATGTTTGTTAACAATAGGGCCCAGTTGCAAGCCTTGGACAGTCTGCAAAACCCACCAATGAGAATGCAGGCCTTCAATGACATATAAGAAGTCACACCCTAGCTCTAGTGGCATTGCCTTCCCGCATCCTCTACATTCAGTCCCCACTATGGTGACAGCAGCAGATATCTGTACGATGAAGAGTGTGAGGTCTCGGGAAAACATCGATGCAACGCGGGGCCCAGTATATGCGGCCTCAGCAGTCACAGATATAGCGTGCGACTGCAAAGATTTGTTGGATGAATAGTGCAAGGTGTCAGGGAAGACCTGGGGGCATCATGTCTTCTCTTCTCAAAGTCACTGGGCACCAGTTTGAGCTGAGCAATTCTTATCATCTTTGCATGCTCAGATCTATCTGCGAAAAATACATGAGATGCAGGTGGAATGTGGGTGCCAGTGTATGTGTCCGCGGCAGTCATAGATATAGTGTCTGGTAGATAGCGAGGCGTCAGGACTGCTGTATGCTGCCGCAGATATGGCGGCAGTAGCAGCGGTGGAAATCTGTAGGATGCATAGAGCTAGGCATCAGAGAAGACCAGGGGGCACTGCATTCTTGTCTTCTTGAAGATGATGGGCACCAATTCGAGCATAGCAATTCCTTCATGTTCGCATGCTTAGATCTGTGTGGTGAAATTGCCATACACATGGCTGCAATGTGGGTCCTGGTTTATGTGTCTGCAGCAGTCAAGCGGCAACGACAACAGTGATGGCATGTACATGCTCGTTCTGTTCTATGTAGACACTGGAATTGGCCAGTAGGGAAATAGGCTTTTTTATTCTGGCCATACAATCTGTTGGTCCATGAACCCTATAGAGTGTGAATATGTGGCTTATGCTTGCTGAAGGAACTTTTTCATCTTTCAAATTGCAGCAAAGGGCAACTGGGCTGGTTGGGAATTTCATGATATTTTTTTATCATAATAATCAGATATATCAGCCACATTTTCATATAAGTCACATTTTGATTTGATATATCAAGCATTTAAGCAAATTATTGTTGTCTTTTTTTGATCCAACATAACTGCTCACAGGTTTTAGTTCTACTCTTTGTTGTTCTGAATCTAACTGTTATGCAATCATAGTTCTTGAATCTGAATTATGCTAACTGTGCACTTCTGATTTGGTAGGATAACTAAATAGATTTCGGATATGGAATATGCAATATGAGTTCTGCAATCAAGCCTTCTATAAATGGCTTGGACCCATATAGCTTTGAATTTCCTTCTTACTGCAGACATGCAATTCTGATCAGAACTTCTAGTTTTGAACTTGCTCAGAGGGGGAAAATACTTTACAGTGTTTTTCTTGAGAACTTACTATTGTTAGTGCCGAAAGGATTTATGATTTGAAATACTCAAAGTTATCATATCACCTGATTCATAAGGACCTGTGAGGTGTTGAGTTAACTACTTGGAGAAGCTAGCGCTTCTTATTTGTCCTTGATTATGCAATTGATCCTCTATTAGTCTATTATTTGGTTCACCATAGAATGACACATTGTTCTGCTATGACCTCTTTTTTGTAAGCCCCCCCCCCCCACCCCCGCGGGCCGCCCCACACCACCCCACACACACCCACCCATACGCACACACACTTTTACTTGTCTCAACAATACTCAGTAACTTGTTCTACCTGTTATATCAGTCAATCAGTATTGTATAATGCTGGCTAAGCAAGGCAGCTGTTGTGCATGTGCCATGCAGCATATGAGGGATTTTTTTTTCCTTGTGCAAAGCCCACGAAATGTTTTTTATCCACCATATTGGTGGATAGCTACAAAAAAATGTTATTCATGATGAGCTTGGGGGTTTCTGCTGGCTGCAACTTGACCTACCTAAAAGGCTACTAGCGACCATAATCTCAACTGTCAATGCCTGTTAAAATGTTGATTGTGAGGGCATACTTATCATGTGCTGTTTCACTGCTTCTGGGCATCAGATTATTATTAAGGCCCTGTTTGGTGAGGTCCACATCAATGAACTTTTTGAGCTGGGCATTTCCTAGCTTTAAGAACACATGATTGTGGGACTGAGGCCTGCCAAACAGGGATTTAGTTGTACCAGTGATTTTAGTTTTGTGCATTCGATATATGCATTGCCATTAAAGCATTTTTCCTTTGTTGACAATCAGGGAAGAACCCTGTGGAAAGTGTCTCGGTTGAGTTTGAGGCCAAGTCAGCTCGTGATGGTGCATGGTACAAACTATTATCATATCTCATAGTCTCATACTTCTTTTATTGTTCCCTCTTTAGTGATGTGTTGTCGTATTTTAACTTTTGATAAAGTTGTATTCACTTGCTGAGCGATTACCCAAGTTATTAAACTATCTTTATCATCCATGTTGTAACTTGAATAGTCTGCCCAATGTCCCAAGTTAAAGAAAATATGAAAGTAACTAGGGGGTCCATGCAGAAACTATTTCTGAAAGCATCGGAGGAAGTTATATTATATCTATAGCATAATGTTTGAAAGAAAAGAAGGGGAAAGGATGACAATTGTAAGGAATGCTTGTCTAAAGTTTTTGGTTACATGTGATGTTTGATCCATTAGTGGCACACTTAGAGAACCATAAATGTATCTTTGAATTCATTCGTTAGTTTATGAGCACTTCCATTGGCTATAGAAGTAGTTTCTGGCTTCCTGCTCTATGCCCTTGAAATTATCTCTTCTGTTTCTATTTTACTTCTTTTTAAACATTTATATTCTTACATGCATGGTAACCTTATATGTTGCAGGTATGATGTTGCTGCCTTTCTATCACAAAGGTTGTTTGAAACCAGTGACCCGGTAATGACCTCAGAATTTCATTGAATATTTTTAAATCGCTATATGATAAAGATCTATCAAGTAGTACTTCAGAAAGCAGTATTTTTGTAGTGAAGTTATATGTGATTTTGATGTTGGCTCTCTTCTTATAATAAGATTGGATTTTAAAGGAGATCTGCAGTAAGTTAGTCTAGTGAATTAGTGATCATCTGCTTCAATACTTCTACTCTCATATGTTCAAACATGCCAATGTTATGGTGTCCTAATTGATTGCACAACTGAAGTCCAAAGCTTACTAGGAATGTTTCATGTTTGGGACATTGTCTGGACGCTGTTAAGGATAGATTCTGCAGGATGTGGTAGGACCAGGAGGCCACAGGCCAGTAACCTGAGGCAATGGAGCAGTAGGATGGAGTCAGACCATAGGCTTAATCTTCGGTACAAGATTATAGGGAGTTTATAGGAGTCATCCCTTGGGGATAAGTTCAATTATTACTACAAAATGAAATTGATAGTATCAATTTTTTTTCTTGTTTTCCTATTGCCCCTAATTAAACCTTTTAAGCATGACTCCAAATTTGATGGCAGTGAACCATCTCTATCCCCTCTAGCAAGCAAAACCATATGCCACAATTTTTTTTAATGAAAAAACCATTAATCTGTATGCTGGAGACGTGTGCATACTCATTAAATTTTCACAAAAATTATTCTGCCTTGGTACTGATCATTCTAAAATTTGACCGTGGCACCTTGTCTATTTGGTGCTTCTGGAGATGTGAAAAAAATTATGCTTCCTTATATATAAAAGTGTGGAATTCCGAACCTTTGTGTTTGACATGCAAACTGTGATGTCAGCAATTTTTCTGAAACGCCATATGTCTATGTAAAGTGTCTGTTACATTACATTGGTGTTACTTGCACATGAAAAATACAGACTTGGCTTAATTTATCCATCATTTTTTATGTTTCAGGAAGTGCGGGTTCGTTTTGCTGGATTTGGGGCAGAGGAGGATGAATGGATCAACGTTCGCAAATGTGTGCGACAACGTTCTCTTCCATGCGAGGCCACAGAATGCGTTGCTGTGCTTCCTGGGGACCTCATTCTTTGTTTTCAGGTGTCGTCGTCTTAACAGTTTTCTCCTTAGCATCTCCAACAAAGGATGGCTTTTCTTGGTACCTGTAGAAGCAATGAGCATTTGACATCCCATTTTTTTTTCAAAATAGTTCCTTTGTTGGATTCTTATCTTTTTGAACTTGGCTTGTTACATTTTGGGTCAGATTTATCTCCCTCAACTCTTCCCTTCTTTTTTTGCTTTTTTTTTTTTTTTTTTTGCTTGTTTTTTTCCTTGTAACTGTGAATGTAAAATTGATTATGAAAATCGAGTTTCTTGAAAGTCTGCCATTTGCTCCTGTTAATGATCGGTGGTCACATTGTCATTACAATATACTAAATAGTCTATTATCTCTGTGCATGATGTGAATATTCTAGCCACTTCGTGTACCTTTAAACTTGTCAATACTCAATAACAAGGCTCCGGCAACTTCCACCTGCACCTATTTTTTCTTCATGTTACATCACTGCTGTCATTGCATAGTTAATTGCCACAACATTTGGTATAGAGCTGATAGGCACAACCATGAAATTTTCTACTTTATGTTTCCTAATTAAAGTATCAGTTTTTTTCATGAAATAAGTCATCAACTTGATAAGATCATAAAAACATGTGAAAACTGTCGCCAATTTTTCAGCTGCTTGTGGACAAACAATAAGCAGAGGTTAAATGTGCCTGAAGACCACTGCTAAATGAAAAAGAAACGTACCAATGGAACTTATTGACTATTATTTTGTGTTATAAAGTAAAACTGAGCATATGACTCATCTGTTTTTCATCTGACATTGTTCTTGGTGATTTCCTCCAGTTAATTAGATGTGACCCATTAATAAATATTTATTTACGTTAAAAAATAATAAATATATCTGTACTATATTTTTCAGGAAGGTAAAGAACAGGCTCTCTATTTTGATGCCCGTGTCCTTGATGCTCAAAGGAGAAGGCATGATGTTAGAGGTTGCCGTTGTAGATTTCTTGTTCGCTATGATCATGATTCTTCTGAGGTACATTTCCACATGTTTTGGCATTTTTCATGCATTATATATTATATATAATGTTTTTGAGGCATTGCGGCGTCCTATGGTGATGGGGGTACGCCTGGACGCCTAGGCGCCTTCTAGGCGACGCCTAGGCAATGTGGTGTAACTAAAACCCTGCAGCGCCCTGCAGCGCCTGGGGTACGCCTCAATGCCTAGGCGACGACTAGGCGACGCCTCAAAAGCATTGGTTATATAAGTATTGTACTAAAGCATGCTGCTTAGCTGGAAGTTAAATTTCCTTTCATCTTATAAAGTCTGCATGTATGGTTGCTCCCCACCCTCTTTTTTGGCATTGATGCCCTGAAATTATTATTCCTTTTGGTCTCATTCCGTTGGAGGGGATTGAGGACTGGAATTAATCCAGGTGATCATTGCTACTATAAATAGACTCGACATTCCACCGGTTCCATGCCTCCATTCCATAGGAAACGAACATAGTGAATGACGAAATATTTTTCGATTAAATTGCAGTATTGGTTCATGAAGTTGTACGTTTATTTCAGTTAGGCACAACAAATTTTGGTTCCTGGACGCAAGAGCATTAGATACCTTGTGCAATTACCTTTGATTGCTTACATAAATTTGAAGACGAAGTCTTAAATTAGGTCATAATTAGCCGTACCATGGAATTTATTGTATTACTCCATGTATGCTCTAATGTCAAGCTGCATCCTAATATCACATTATGAATGCAAATAGTACAATTTTGTTGATTTTAGGATAATTATCTCACTTATAGTTGATTAAACTTGAAACAAGACTTGCAATTAGCTTGTGATGCCCTTATTGCTTTGCACTTATAAGTCCTTCAAACTTACAGGAAATCGTTCCACTGAGGAAGGTGTGCCGCCGACCAGAAACCGACTACAGGCTTCAGATTCTTCATGCTGCTAGAGCGGCAGCCACCAATGCAGATGTTTACACTCCACCCAAAGAGATTAAAATGGAGTTGACATCCAGTGATAAGAGCCCAGCTGAGCAGAAACCCCACAAGCAGCACAAGATGATGGACGTGAACACAGACGAGGTGACCATGGTCTCCGCCTTGGAACAAGATGAGACACCAGGCAAGACTGTAGCCCCCTTACCGTCATCAACTGTAGAAACCCGCAATTCAAGTTCAGATGTGGTGATGAAGGATGCGGAGGCTTCATCGGTGGTTGAAGATGACGATGAAGTGCAGGTGGTTGACAAGATGAAAGAGGGATAGTTTCTTTTTTCCAGCACCTTGTGTTTGAATGACTTGATGTGTTGTGGTACAGAATCTTCTAATTTAGCTTATAAGTTTTTCTAATTTAGTGTGTATCTAGGTCAGTACCTATCTTAATTACCATGTAGCATCTTAATGGCTCCAGAAGGGTTGCTTCTGGATAATTGAGGTTGAGGATTCTTACTTGTTTCAGACCTTTGTGAACCTTTTTGTTTGCTCGAGGACTTGGTGAAACGGAACCTTGGGCTGGGATGGTTCCCCTGTCTCCGAGGCGTCGTTGCTCTCGCTCGCAAGCGAACGATTGTGAGAGGTTGTCTAGTGTATAACCATCCTCACTAGTACTTGTCTCAGCGCATCAGCAGCTCCAGAGACTGTAGTTACTATTGCATGTCACTGCGTGAACGTGGCTGTCACTGTCAGGGCCTGGGGACGGCTAGGCCGGAGCCAGGAGAGAAGTGGGACAGCTTTTGGCCCAAGAGCTCCTCTCTCCCAGTTGGCACGTTCGATTACTTGGGAATTAATTATTATTAAACGATTCCCAGCTGGAACAATCGGCTAACAGCATTTTTTTATCCCACCTTGTGAACTTTAGCTACATTTCATCTTCTAAACTTTAGCTACTGAAGCTAGTCACTAAACTATAGTAACCTCTGTTTGGCTTTCCTAACTGAAAGTGACTAAACAATATTAAGAGAGTACTTGAACAAAGACAGTTTTGTCCTTGTAAATGCACAGATGGAGAGGCAGTGAGTAGTTGCGGGTAATTATGAGGAGTATCCCCTATAAACTGTATATTTTATTAGCTTTTAGCAACACCTTGGCTACTAAAGCCACTAAACTTTAGTGACCCCTTTAGAGAGGGGTGTTTGCCATTTTAGTAGCTAAAAGTGACTAAACTTTAGTAGGGATGAGCTAAATAGGTCTTAATTTGCATAATAATTGATTAGTTGGATTGGTTCCTCGCTTCGTTCCAAGATAACCGAACGAACCCTTAACCTTATCTTTTTCTTTCCTATCACGTTCCTCACATATATGTATAGAGTAAAGATGCTTCTAGGTGGAGGGCAACACATAAAAACAATAAATAGAAACTCAAGTATTTAAATTATAACAAGTTAGGGGAAAAAAATGTTTTGAGCGAAGATGTTTCTAGGCTGTTTTGAGCAACAACCTAGAGAAGATTAGGGCGATTACTACAACATTCTCTCTAACAATTCTCGTGTTGCTCTCTCTCTAGAGGTGTCCCGTCGGAGGCATGCACGAGCCCCGGTGTGTGGAGGTGGCCTAGGTCGGCGTCACTCCACATATGCCGCAGCTCGACCAAACAACCTGGCGTGTGCCAACGGGTAGGTATGTGCGGCCTACACGGCATATTTGAGCACGCATACACGATGTGAGCACGAATACACGATAAACATGCCCAAGCGATGTGTGAGCTGCATACACGGTGTTGCCGAGGCCTGCTGGCCCCGGCACACAAGGACCCCGAATATGGCTCCCGGTTCGTTCTCTTTCTCCATGGCAGCGGCAACACTAATAGAAGTGAAACAAGCAGGGCGATAGTTCAGTGGATGGAACGACCTGAGTGTACTTGCTTAACCTGTAAAGAGTGCTAGAGCTCCATGTAATTATAGACAACATGGTTTGGTATGAGCGGTCGAGATTTTCTTGTTGACGTGGCCCAATGAGGTGTATCTCTAATGCACATTTCAGCTTGTAAAAGATCTGTTCTGGTGAATTGGAGGGAAAGAAATAGGGTGATGGACAGTTAAGTCTCTAGAAATCAATTCAAATTCCCAAAAAAAACTTGGACATTAGTATGGAGATTATTTAGATCCCGTTCGAATACACATGGATTCTAAAAATCCAGATAAAAGGAAGTCCCAGAGTTCCTTTCGAACACCGCAGTATGGTTCTAGATGATTCTTACAAACAGGCATGTGTAATGTAATCCAACAAATCTTACACAGATTATTTTTTGTTCAGAATCTCATCACACGTGCCCTTAGATAGAGACAAAGAAAATCCACGGTGAGGAGATTATACTGGGGCAGCTGTAGTTGCATCATGTCCAGCCAGCCGAAGCTGCTACTGCCAAAAAAAAAAAAAAGAAACGCAGCAGAGCACAGCCGCACGTTCCTTGCGGGCGACGCCTCCAGTCTCCACTCTGCTAGCGCCTAGGGACATGGGCTGGACAGCCGACGAGCAGTGGTCAGCAACAGAGGGGACCCTGGCTACTTGGAGTCCAAGAAAACCAGGCGCGCGTGTGACGAGGCCACGACGCGGCGCTCGGCGTGGCGTTGCACGCCTAGGAGCACGGGGCGATCGGAACCGTTCATCCGGCAGCCGACCGCTTCAGTGCTCTGTGCGTCCGGCCGCTGAAACGGACGGGCCCGGTACGGTCGGTTCGAGGCCCGGTGGGACCCACGAACGCGACGCGATGCTGCGGGCGGCGACGGCCGACAGTCGTCAGCGTCACACGCACACCACTGTGTCTCGTGTCCTTTTTCTCTTGTGCACCCCGCAACCACGAAGGCTCCCCCGGCCCTTCAATGAAGTACGCTTGTTTAACTATGATGAAAAATACACTAGTTGAATCTCAAATAGAAAAACCTGATATCGATCGGCAATAATCTAAATAGATATACTTCCCTACCGAGCAATAAAATATTTTATTCTATTCATAATTATAGAGTAATCTAAAGTTATCTACATTTACTCCGTACGTTTCTCGACAATCAAGCATTGCTACGCCATCATTTCTATTTGTTTTTTTTATTTCCTATGCATTCAATATTCCAACTTTTATATTCCCTTTTTCTTTCTTTCATATATTCATTTTAGTTTTCTACATACATGTCTCAAGTATTTTGTGATTTCTTTTTCCGTTTCTTGCATCTTTTCCTTCTTATGAAAATGAACATGTGATTTTTGTAACTTTTCTGTTGATTCCAGTGAAATTCCTATGTTTTAAAGGGGCGCTAAATCCAATTGTGAACTTAATAATTCCTTAACTACTTTGTTAAGTTCACAATCAAATTTTACTAGTGAGCCGACACATTCTATTATATTCATACATTTTACTCAAATTCACCGTTGACATTTGAAAGGGATTTTTTTCTAAAAGAAAGTATGTTAGAAAGAGTCCATGTTTAGAGGGCGTAACTGTTCGGCGCACGCGCGCTACCAACGATACCGGCGCGCGTGCACCGGAAGCGAAAGCGGCGCGCGGTGACCTGTCAACGAGCACATGAGTAGCAGCGCGGGCGTACTATCCAGATTCTCATGTCTGGGTTCTACGGGCCGATTTAAATTTCTACGGCCCATATTACTTTCTCGGGTTCTCCCGATTTTTCCTGGGCCAAATCTTTTGTCCGGTTTCTCCTATCTGGTTTTATTAGGCCAAATTTTGTCTATTTTTCTCCTAGGCCAAATTTAAATTTCTACAAAGCTATAATTTTCTCTTTCGGGACAGCGGGGTTGTGGGAGAAGAAAAGGGCGGGGGATGGTTTCACATCCATATGGAAGCGAAAGTAAAAAGCCATTTTTTTAAAAAAAAAAACCAAAAAGTATTGTGTTCATAATACTTTATACAACATTTTTCATTCACATTATACTTGAAAAAAATTATGGTTCTCAAAGAAAGGCAAAAAAGGTGTACAACTTATTTTGTGATATGTATATGTATTCGCAAAAGACCTAATATGAAAAATGGTACAATTTTGCTTGTGTTCTTCAATACTCATAAAATGAAAGTTGTCAATTGTGAATACCCCTGAAAATAACAAAAAAAATGATTGATTAAAAACACATCAAATTTCCTTGAAAAACTTCACATTTGTATATACTTCAAAAAAATGAATACTATAACATTATGAAATTAAATCCAGAATATTTAAAATATAAGAAGGCTAATATTGAAATTCAGATTATAGAAGATTAGTAGGGGTCCACAACATCATATACAAGAAAAAAGTAAAAAGATTTTTGAATTCCAAACCTACGGCATATGATAAAGCTACAAGAGTTTGGCAAAGCACCTAAAAAAATGATGTTATGCATGTCACAAACAGGACCATTGGGAACCTCGAATGTTTCAAAATCAATCTACACATTAAATAAGAAAACATTACATTTTGTTAAACAGTAGTAAAAAAATTGATATTTCGAGCATTTCATTACTTCATCATTATTGAGTTGATGAGTAAATCACTAGTATGTTGCATGCATAACTGCAGCAAAAAGGATCAATATGACCAATCACTTGACAATAATAGTTCCTGGTATTTTACCAGTAAGAATAAGCCTAATATAAAGTGAAAGAAAGCAATGTTACTACTTGCACATATCGGGGAAGAGTGGAACCATATACCACTCTCTTTGCTGCCCGCCCTTGCCTAGAATGATTCAAGACTTTCGGTGGTTCAAATGTTTATCATATAGTGAAGCCTACTCGATGTTGCGGTTTCCCCAAAGAATATCATTAACTTTTATTTGTGGAATAGTCAAAAAGAAGAATGATGCATTCGTTTACCCAAAACACATGAAAAAGTGCTGGCAAGTCAAATGTAGCTTTATATGTTAGAACACCGCTAGTTGTGATTCCATGGTGTGTTGGTTAGTTGATAATCCGTTTCCTTATATTTCAGGTAGTAGAAGGTTTTGTCAAACAAATCAATTAGAGGAACCATGTGTTAACCTGAGATTCTGAAGCAGTTAAGGCTCACAAGAAGTTTAGCCTAACAGGTTGCCTAACCAGTTAATCTGAATCTGTATTGCTAAAATGAAGGGTGTTTTAGTACTCAATCTTAACACTTCACATGAACATAATTAGAAGAGATGGAGAGGAAAAACGTAAGGAAATGTTAGGGGCTGTAACTCGAGGAGCACATGAAGCATCATGATGGTTGTAAGGAATGTTAGGGGCTGTACCTTGAAGTGCAAAGGAAGCATTATGATGGCCATCCCGACACATTGCTACAACAAAGATAGGGACAAGGTCAAATAAAATTGAAATGAGCAACAACAATATGCATCTAAGAAGATACTACAAACCTGAAAGTAATCAATGCATCACAAAGTATCGATTCCCGATGCAGCCGAGGAGAAAGCCCTCACACCACAAAAAACATCCTTGAGAGGGAAAGATGGGAGTCAATTGCTTGATGATCCAGTTTTTTTATTCACAACACATTATGTAAATAGATGCTTCTATTACATAATATCCTAAAAGAATGTGTGCCAACTGAAGTAATATTGCAAAGCAAAAAGAAAATGAATAAGCAGTAGGGTTTAAATGGCACCACACCTATGCAAATGAGAGATGAATGGCAGAGCATATTAAAGAAGGGCATGGATAGTCTTGAACCTTGTATATTATCTTTTTTGAGGTGTACCATTATTACCTAAGTACCATTTTATCCTAGGAAATAGAAAAAAGAAAATGGTTAGAAAGAGCTAAGTTATTCATAGATTATCATAAAAGAATCAGCGGTAGTAAGAGCAATCTTGCAAAGCATGAAGGAAAAAGAATATGCGGTGTTTAAATAGCACCATACTTATGCATATGAGGATTGAATGGCAGAGAAGATTAGTAAGCATTGATTCTAGCTCTCTCTTATTACAGTTAACAGTTAAGTGAATACTACAACTTAAAATAAAGGTTGATCATGAAAGCTATATCCGAAGAGAAAACATGCTAGTTGCCTTGCCGACATCACATACGATGAAGCAATAGAAATGAATTTGAAAGCATAATGAGGCTAGAGAACATCTCAGAACACTCTTTTGCCGACGGGGAGTTTAAGCACAAAAAGTTACATTGTATAGAAAAAGTTGAGGGAAAACGATGTCTCTCTTTGTGTTACTTGGAGAGATGTTTGCTTAGGTTTAAAACTTTACACTCGGTATTTATAAAACTTTGAACCATAAAAATACAAAACTTTGTACACCTCGGTTCAAAACTTTGAGTTGTCACACTATAAACTTTGTACTGCTAGGTACAAAACTATACGCTAACAAATTATGAACTTTCAACTATGACCTTATAAACAGTGTATGGCTAGGTTCACACTTTGAACTACCAAATATAGTGTATGGCTAGGTTCAAAAACTTTCCCCTCGAAATTAGTAAACTTTGAAGTATCACTGTAGAAACTTTATACTACTAGATTCCATACTTGGATGTATCACATAATTTATAAACTTTGAACTATCATATTAGAAACTTTACACTCGAATTTATAAACTTTAAATCATGACATTATAAATTTTTACTGCTAGGTTTAAAACTTTGAGCTATCACATTATAAACTTGTATTTTCTAGGTTCAAATCTTTATACTTAGAATTTATAAAAGTTTAAACTATCACATTAAAAACTTTGTACCAAATAGCTCTAAAACTTTACACTCAAAATTATAAATATTTAAACTGTCACATTAAAAAACTTTACACTGCTAGATTCAAAAACTTTAAACTCAGAATTTATAAACTTAACTATGACATTATAAATTTTATAAACTTTAAACTATAATATTTTATTATGCTAAGGTTCAGAACTTTATACTTAGTATTTAAAAACTTTAAAATATGACATTAAAAACTTTGTACCTTTAGGTTTAAAACTTTACACTCGAATTTAAAAAGCTTTGAACTATGACATTACAAACTTTATACGCCTAGGTTCAAACTTTGAATTATCATATTACAAACTTTATATTGTCAAGTTCAATACTTTATATTAAGAATTTGCAAACTTTGAAATATCATATTATAAAACTTTGTACCACTAGGTTCAAAACTTTAGACTCGAGACTTTATAAACTTTGAACTACCATATTACAAACTTTGAATTGATAGGTTCAAACAAATAGGGGATTTGAGAGGCACCACCACCCGTGCGGAATAGAGAGTGAGCAAACTAGGCATTGTACGTAAAATCCCCCATAACTGGAATGTGTGTGTGTGGTGTTACAAATTATCGAACTAAAGTAAAAAAATAGTACCAAAAAAAATGTAGAAACCGCCTCCAAAAAGGATTTAGAACTACAACGTACATGCCACAACCGAATTGAGAAAAAGTCAATAGACTAAAAGTAATTAACAAAAGAAAAGGGTATTTCCATATTTCCATCAATGACTAACCCGATGAGTCAATAGAGACTAATGCAAAGGCCGGCCACTTGAGAATCAAAAACATCAATGACTACAACATCTTAGTGCCTGAGAGTGAAGTCATCATTAACAACAAAAAGTGCTGAAAGTGAAAAAATAGAGATGGGATCAGCATACTTAGGTAAACACATACCAACAAAGTCTAGAAGTTGCAGCATAGAGACAGAAAAATGAAGCTACAATCTAATGACTTATTATTATTGAAATTAGATTAACAAAACATCATACGAAAATATATACTGAAGCCATTTTTAAGAAACTTATACCAAAGATTCAGAACAATTTACTGAAACTTATACTCGAATATATACTAAAATCAAAGAATAACCAAGAAAGAACATGGTGGCCCCTTGAAAGCTCCGGTTTGGTTTTGGTAATTAATGACACTCAAACGTTGCTAATGCTTTGCTCTAAGTGTGGTTAGACACATAGCAACGTGACGATGGATGATGGAGCATGGTGATCACGGTAACGAACATGGTGGACATGTGAAGTGATCAAGCTCCGGTGATGAATGGAAACGTCCGTGGAGATCAAGGCGAAGGTATACTTGATAGGGCTTTCCGGTTTAGTGGTCAAGACACTTAGTGAGTGTGACCACATTTAGGATCGATAACCGACTATCAAGAGGGTTTCCTCGGTTTCATTCGCGGTCCTAAGTGCCTCTAGTTGTGACTTTGCATGGTGCATGAGAGGCTAACTAGAGAGCTAACACTTGTCGACGTGATCTTGAGTAGATACGCTAACTCCGGTGCTTGAGAAGTGTTCTACTTTGTGGAGTTAGCACCTTGGACAAGTGGTTTGGAGATTGGGGCGAAGGTGGCGTTGATCGCGCGTTGGTTTGCGGGGGTTGAGTTGGGTTTGGGTCCCTCTCTCCCTCCCGCCGAACTTGCGAGGCGGATTTGGCGTTTTCGGAAAATTGGAGGCCTATTTTCTATTGCGCGGATGCAAATTATTGGAGAAGTTGGCGTTCGCGGCGGGCGGGGAAAACGTTGTTTTACGGGCGCCGGACGCGGCGGCCGGGACGCGGGCCGAGGGGCCGGACGCGTCCGGCGCGTTGTGAAGTCGGTGCTCGGTGGTGGCCGGGGCGCAGCGGATGCGCGGACGCGGCGGCGGACGCGTCCGGCGGTGGCGGACGCCGACCGAAAGTTTCGGGCGGGCGCGTTCTCGCGTGGATAGCCCGTCGGACGCGCGCCGGACGCACGCTGTCCGGACTCAGCCGGTTCACCGTTCATCGTCCGGCGATTTGTGACGTGGCAAGTTCAAACCTCAACGGTCGATCGACGGCGGCAAAGCGAGGGCGGACGCGTCCCGCCATTGAGCGCCGGACGCGGCGTCCGGCCGTTAGTAAAGCGTCGGCCCCAGAGGGCAACGGGTCTATTTCGTGGAGGGTCTATAAATAGACCATTGGCCGGCTTGGGGAGGCACTCTTCGCCATTTCTACTCACTTGAGCATACTTTGAGCAGGAGAGACACTCCCCCACTCATCTCTTTGATTCCTTTGCTAATCTTGAGAGAGATTTGAGTGAGAACAAGTGATTTGCATTGAGAGTTGCATCTAGAGGCACTTGTTCATCGAGTGAGCTGCGGATTCTTGTTACTCTTCGGTGATTCCCGTCACCGTAGACGGTTTGGAGCAGCGGGTGGTGGTTGAGCTCGACTTGGTGATTGTTCGAGGCCACACCGGGTTCTTGACTTGATCCTTCCCCGCGGGAGTTCGCGAAAGGATACTCTAGTGGATTGCTCGTGGCTTGTGGATCCTTGACTTGTGTGGAGATTGCTGCTCCCCATTGGGGTCTTTGGCACCGAGCCAATTGAGCGGGCAACTCACCAAGCAAGTGCATCGCCACAATGAGGACTAGCTTGCCGGGAAGCAAGTGAACCTCGGTAAAAAATCATTGTGTTGATTTGTGATTGCCGAGGCTTCGATCTCCATTGTGATTGTGCTTGAGCATCTCTAGGTGATTGGCTATCTTCTACTCTTCGCGGCGGTATAACCCTCCTTCCTCTCTTCACTTACCCTTAGTAGAATTGCTTGTTGTGGTCGATCGGGAACCACTCTTTGTGTAGCTTAAATCCCGTGGGTAGAATTGCTTGGTTGGTTTCTATGAACCGACATTGTGTAGCTTGATCACCGTTGTTGTGCGTGCAATTAATTTGAGTAGCCTTGTATGGTAGGACGGCTTGCATAGAGTAGTCGAAGCACTTGCGTTGCACATTTGCCGCCTTGCTATCTAATTGGGTTGTCTAGTTTTATTGCTAGAATTTTATTAGGCTATTCACCCCCCCTCTAGCCATTGTGACCTTACACCCCCGCCTCTTGATATTTGATATTGAAGATTGAACAGTTTACTATAACTAAGTCTTCAGGAGCTCTAAATTTGTGTGAACCTAGATCATCAAATGAGCTGGCAAAAAGTCCAATGAAATGGGACAAAGCGAGTACTTAGTTAAAGTATATGAATATATGTTGTAGTATCTCGCTATTAGTTACTTCCGCATAGAGAATGCAAAAATCTATTGCGATAGATCCTCACCCGAATGAGTGCTAAAACAAGAAGCACTATGATGGAAGAGAACAAAGAAATAACCCAGGAAGTTGAGCACAATCAATGTTATAAAAAATTGCGGAATCGAAATGACCTTGCCTCGTTTACACAACAGAAGATATTATCAAATAATTGTTGGCAATTGCTAGAACTTAGGGGGTTCAACTAGAACTAAGGGCGGGGAAGAAAATGTTTAAAAAAAGAATATAATGCCAGCTAAGACTCATGTTTCATATACTGAAATGAAGATATATATAAAAACTCATTAGTCATACGAGTATGGAAAATGGCCGAGCAATTTCTAGATAGGGGTTTCGGACATTGTAAAAAAAAATGCAAACTTTGAAGTAGGACAGCATATACTTCACATTCCATTAATAAAACTTTAAATGGTTCAATTCAAATCTTTAACAAAACAAGTGGCACATTTTGATTTGCATAAATTGCTTCATTTTTTGCCACCGCTTGTACCTTGCTCGAAGATACAAGCAAAGGCAAAAAATATAATCTCTACATTTCCATAAGTAACAGTCTATCACAAAAAAAAAAAAAAAAATCAGGCATCCATTCACCCATACTGAGTAACAAAATGCACAGTTTTAGAGAGAGACCAAAAAGATCAAATATGTTATATACGAACTCTCACAAATGTTCAAAGGAAGTTAGATATATTCAGAGCCTTGCCATGCTGAAAAAAACTCTATACTAAATGTAAGAATATGGGTCATGGCACAAGAAGTTTCAGAGAGCTTATATATCTGCAATGCTACTTCTAACCATATACTGGATCTACTATGATGATGAGGTGATCAAATTCAACATCTTAGTAGCTGCATTTAACATATTGACCAACGATAAAGGTGAATTCGATATAATGAATCTGTAAATCATTAGATCAAGTCTACTAACAAGGTCTAAATACAAAATTGTAGTCGTGATAGATTAAAGCTACACAAAGTTGCCCGAAGAACTTATAAATCAAATATTTGAAAAACTATGTGCTCCAAGTTCTAAAGCACATTTTGACAAACTTTGTATTTGTGCATACAAAACTTATAAAATCACATATTAAGTTGTCCAAAAAAGCTCATTTGAAAAAGAACTTTGTACATGCAGATAATAAACATTATAGTCACATATTAGAAACTTCCCGCTTAAATATATCAATTCCTGAACAGTAAGATAAATTCATGGCAATGGTAAACTATGAAACAGGTAAAGCTCAAGTGACATGACAATCGAAGAGAGGATTGCAGCTGTAGACATGAGAAAAATTGAGGGGCAATAGATAAATCGAAGAAAAAGAAGATTGAGGAGGCCATGCAGCAATATGAAAAATGGTTAGTTGCATGCTATACTTTGAATATGATAAAAGTTATCAGCATATTCTGATTTCAGTTAACCTATTTCACTTTTACGGCAATTGCGTACAATGGGAGGTGATTTTCATGTTACAATTTGGAAAGTACAGAGAGGTGGCCTTAGTTGTGAAAAATCCATCCATCTCCATATGGTTGCATGCCTCGATAAAAAATTGAATATATAGCGTAGTGCAGTATTGTATGTTACTCTACCATGTCCATGCATACATTGTCTTTACTACGTAAATGCTTTCTTGGCTGATGTTTATACAAAACTGAGGTCGAATTACAGGTGAAAAAAGAGAAACATAGAGACGGGACAGCTGTAGTAATGATATAATAAATGAGCAAGGAGAGAGCATGTATGGGTTCCCGTTAGTGTCTAGAAAGTAACTGCAATATCGACCGACAACCTTGCATCTTTTGTTGAAATATTTAAATTGAATAAAAAAATCATCCCAATTAATTTAGCCCTTGGTACATTACCTTTGAAGGATGTGGTAATATAATATCAATGCACTGAAGCCAACACAAGTGTTGATTCGGACACCGAAGCCATCCCGTGATGAATTGAACATTAAAATGGTAATATTTAGATCTTCAAAAAATTACAAGGAAAAGTTGCAAAAAATGACAAGCCTATAAAACTCTTAACACAGTACAATACATATATGCCTCAATTAAAAATGTCACTACAAATACATGTATTGGCTTTTGTTTTTAGAGTACTTAAAGAAATATAGCAAAGCAATACCTATTGGAGCTCTTCACTCCTGTCGTGTTGTTTTCTTTGGCAACCTTGCAGATGGCTTGATCCTACAAGGGGAAAGAACAGTTGTACACATTATCCAGTAACCTTCAAAAAATTGAGACACCATATCCAATGAGTATAATATTAATATAACAGCACATACCGTGCTTAAAAGAAGCACCTAAAGTTTTTAGAAAAGTAGGTTGATTCGAAACAGGCACACGCCACCCAATTTTATACATATATGAGATGATTGTGCATTGATGCATCCAAAGTAAGTCGAAGCTGCTTCTGTTAGTTGAACATAGTTTCATTCACTATATGTATGGTCCCAGCTCTCAAGATACTAAGGAAGTGAGTACAAACATAATGGATATTACAACATACTCCATGTCAATTATTGACTAGAATTGATCTCGAACATCTATAGATGAGCAGCCTAATGGATCAAAATAGATTCTCACCAAAAAAATGAATATTACAGCATACTCCATGTCTCCACTAACGAAGCATGATATTACAGCATACTCCATGTCTCCACTAACAAAGCACGATTGGAGAGCTGACTGAATTTGAAAATCAATATGTTTTGAGCATTCGACTTTGGCATCCATCGAGTGCAGCTGCCAAAGGATGATATCATGTGAATGGAAGAAATACCGTGCCAAACAAAATAGATATATGCTTAGAACTAGCTGTAGGGCATGCAGACTATGCAAGCGCTGCCAATTCAGTCAATTAACCCCTGACAGAATTTACAAGCCATCCTTCTTAAACATGACTTACAAACAAAGGTGTCTCGCATGGAGTAGCAAATAATATTTTGCAGTGGCTTAACAGTAGCAGGGAAAAAGCCCATTTATGCTAGCATCCCTTCCAATCGTTATCTCAAAAAAATAATAAATGTAGTTTTCAAAAAACATAATATGTGAAAAGCAATTTGCGCACCTAAAATCTCCCAAAGTAACACAAAAAAATCCATTCCCTAAAAATTAAGATAGTGCCCCTTGCTTATACTAAAAAAACAATACACAAGGTAACAATACACAGTTAAAGAATTCAAAATCAATTTGCACTATTCAGACATACATCCAACAATTCTAATTTTGGAAAACCATATATAATAGATATGCACATGATGCCCCAGTGAAATCTCACCAAACTATCCATCACTGAAAAACAATGTATGCCTTCCTGATTTTAGTTTTATGCTCCCTTCATTGTCTCACACAAACTTCACAACAAAAAAAACAAACATGGTCTCTTATATGCAAATCTATTGTAATCATGCCTTTTCAAGTAAATCATCCATGGAGAATTGAAATCAAGGTATCCTAATCCTTATCAAGCTCCCCCACACAAAAATAAGATGCCTGTTATATGCAAATATTGTTGCATCTCAAAGCAGATTATCACATCTAGCATCACTAGCATACTTGAATGGAATTGTAGATAGCAGATTACCTTGTGTGCACACAGGAATCTGACTACAATTCACCTAGGCCTTCCCCTCTACTTCGAAGCAGACAAACAGGGCATGTCGCTGATCCCCTTTGTCCTCCCTAGAACGCGCTCGGGGCACATTAGTCGATGACACCCCAAGCTTCGAGTCGATTCAGATGCTTAGGGAAACATAGATGGTGTGCTTACCAATGGAGAAATATGAATGCGTACATCACGAGAAGACCGCCGAGGCGACAAACCCGTGACACGAGTGGCCGGACCTAGAGGCCGCCGCCGGATCAGGACGACGCCCGAGCGCCGACTGTCGAGCCCCTCGCCGCTCCGAGCATCTCGCTTGGTCTCGCCGTCCCGTCGGCCTCCCGTGCCCTCCACCGCACCGCCGTCCGCCATCGCACCGCCGCTCGCCCGCCCCGCACCGCGACGCTTGCCACTACCGCCCCCGGCCCCGATCGGCGGCGTGAACTTCTTCGTCAACTCCGACCCGGACGCCACGGCCCGGAGGGGGCGGCGCCGGCGCTACCCTCGTCCTTGAGGCACGCAAGCTGAGGCGGAGCTCGGTGCGCGGACGCCGGGGCCGAGCTGGCGCACCACGCCGGTCCGACGAGCTCCGCACCACGTGGGGCCGAGGACTTGCTCGCGCCGCGGCACTTGATGGTGTGCCGGGATGGGGAGGAACGCGCCGCCGCGGGCCTCGGCGAGAGAACGAGGCGACGTAGAGGAGGTAGAGGGAGGCGGAGCTCGTCCCCGCCGCGGTCGAGGATTCACCGAGCCGGTGCGGCAGGGTGGCCCCGCAGCCCGTGAGGCGAGGCGGAGGAGGGGTTGGGGCTGCTGGACGAGGACACGAGGCCGGCGAGGCGGGAGCGCGGAGACGGGCTTGGGGAGGTTCCCTCGTGCAGGTCTCCGATGGCGACGAGACGGAAACGAGGAGGAAGAAGATGCCGACTAGAAGAAGAGAGGAGAAACGGGGAAAGGGGATGGAAAACACGGCTGTTCGGTTTTTGAATTTTTTTTTTAAATGGCCGCTGCGACGTGAGGCTTTCTCGTGAATCGAACCGAGAAACGCGACGGGAAACGGAGGTACTGACGGATTGGGTATGGTTTCGTAAAGGGAAAGTGTGCACCGCTAAATCAAATCGCGCGTGCGCTAAATAGCGCTTGGGATGTTTAGAAGGCAACTCTAGCTGGTTGCGTGGACAGGCAATGTCATGCTACACGTGCAGTGAACAAAACTGGCTATTGAACTCTTTTGGCAAGCTAGAGTGCGAACATAAATGCAAACGTGAAGGCTAGGCACACCTAACAAAAGTTCTATTAAAGAAAGTGTGACCCGCCATGTCTTCATGCCCCGGATGTGGCCATATTTCAAATAGATCTAGGATATTTACCAGCCAAAGCGTGGGAGTTGGTTGTGATGAAACACGGCCGGTGAGTTTGAGGGAAAAAATGGATTGATGGACAGTGAAGGTTGTAGATGTTGATTGTACCGTTTGCTTAGATGATTTAGGACTAATTACTAGTTTGACTAAAAAAATAGCTTAAATTAACTAAAGTTGACTAACAACTACTCAAAGACTTAGTTTAAAAAATATTAGTCCACCTATTAGTCCTCTTGTTTGGATTTATTATCCAAACGGTAATCTGTAGATAATAAACTGTCACATTATTATTATAAATGAATTTATTCATAAACGTTTATATAAGGACAAATAAAATGCGCTGGGTGAAGATCAAGATCACGTGGCAGCTGCGGTTGTAGCGACTGAAGCCAAAAACAATCCAGCGAGAAGAAAAACACGCTCGTGCGGGAGCAGGCGACGTCATGTTCCTTGCGCGCGACGCCTCCAGTCCACTCTCGTCGGCCACAGCAGCAGAGTGGAAGTGGGGCATTCACTGCCGCCTGGGGAAGTGGTGGCGTGGTGGTCCCGCGCGGACCCCGGCTACTTGGACGCCAAGAAAACCCGGGCGCGCGCCACGAAGCCCACGACGCGACGCAACGGACCTGCCCGTTCATCCGGGAACCCGACCGCTCTGCGGCAGTGCGGCGCCCGCGCGTGGCCGCAGAAACGAACGGGACCGGTACGGCCGGTCGGTTCGAGGCCGGAGTCGGGTCGGGTCCTGGTGGGGCCCGCAGTTCGTGAGAGCGACATGATGCGTGCGGGATGCTGCGTCACACCGCCGCTCGCCTCGTCTCGTCTACTAGTCTCGTGTCTGGCAGCATAGCCTTTTTCTCTCGTGCACCCCGCGTTTCCGCGGCTACGGAGACTCTGATGTGCGAGCGCCCAATGAAATAACCAACGGTTGTTTTTTTAGTATGAAAACGACGGTGCTCATATTTCCCACTGACAGTCCAAACCAAGTTGTTAATGTGGGTGTAATTTTAAGTTACGTATAACATAATATCCGGAGAGATAATACTCGGATACTTAAAATAAATACAAATATCTTAGTTGATTTTCTCAAATACCCGACAAATATTGGATGTTAAATATCTGGCAACCAAATTATAGATGGTTAAACTTTCCATCTTTTCTATTTCCTTGACTACCGTATGTACACACGTTAGTTGGGTTATATCTCATAGTATTTGAATGAATTCATCACAAGCTAGAACTTATTTTTTTAGATAAAAAGGATAATCAAATATCCGGCCTCTACAACAAGCTAGAACTTATGGCCCCTTTTCAGTTTGAAATCTCAACCATATAGCGACCAACATGCAGCCTCAACCCCAAAAATAGACACGATCAGATATGACTTTTTCTCTCACAAGTACTTCGAACCTTGCTAGATCGCACAAAGTTGATTTGGCCGCATGTCAAGTAAATAAAGCTCTTGCAAAATGTAATGGCCATGATGCACCATAAAACACGATAAGCAAGATGGAATTAGCTAGGAAAACCGTATTGGAAGGGAGGAGGATAGCATTGAGGATTGCATCTTTGTTTTGGCCTTCCTTGCCTTTGTTATACTCTGCTTCGTACTTACTATATAACAAAGGGTTGTATTTTTGTTTTCACCTTCCTTGCCTCTATTATATTATTATTACTATAATATATATGACTTTTGTTCCAATATGACTGCTAATTCCTTCTTGGTTGTCCGACACGCTGTCAATACAAAGTGGCATGTTTACATTACTATTATTATTAGATTTGTGTTCTAGTTATGTTCTCGCATTATACATTTTAAAAATGAGGTGATCGTCATGAGATCAATTCTGTAATTTTCGTAGTTTGGTTCCAATCCCCATGCTTGTACTACTTTTTAGTTTTTTTAAAAAATAAGACCACGATAGATCAAACCATTCTATTTCACAAACCAAACCAAAACAATGAGGAGTGAGATGACGGATTACACCATCCCCAAACCAAATAGAGCCCTTAACGTATTTTTTAAATTTTGATCAAATAATTATTATTTTTACAATATAGATATGTTTAAACAATTACTATTTGCTATTGCTAGTTTTTACTGTCGATATGAGTGTATCATAATTTTTACTAGTGAGTCGATGTATTTTGATGCTCATACTTTTCTTATAATGTTTACTCAAATTTACCATTGAGATTTGAAAGGGATTTTTTTTAAAAAAATATTTAAAAGAGTCCATGTTTGATACGTAACTTTAGCTGGATGCATGATGTGTCGTGTCGTGTTGCACGGCAGACGGAGACAAAACAGTCACCAGATTTTTGTAAGCCCCGCGTGTGAACATAAAATGTAGGCGTAAGCCCGAATTGTACATGAATGTAAATACAAGCGTTGAGCAGAGGGTGCACCTAAGGTCTATGAGGTGATGCAGAGTGTGTCTATAACTTTGTAGATTTGTTCTAATCCTCATGCTTGTACTAATCCTCATGCGTAGTGAGAAGGTGAGGCATTAATCCATCCCTAAACCAAACAAACCATTAACATATTGTTCAAAATTGATCAAGTAATGATGTTTAAAATATTAATAAGTTAAGTAAACATGTATTGTTGCAAGATTTTAGTTTCGATATAGTGTATCATATTTTCTACTAGTTTTCGATGTATTTTGTGCTCATACTTTTGTTCATACATTTTTACTCAAATTTATCATTGACATTTGAAAGGTTTTTTTTAGAAAATAAATGTTCGAAAGATCGAGTCCATGTTAGGTACGCAACTACAACTGGTTGCACGACGTGTCGTGTTGTATTGTGCGCACAATGGACAAAACAACTATCAAACTTATGGCGAGCTAGAATGTAAATTAAGGCATGAAAGGAGGTGTCAACGTAAATGCAGGCGTGTGGAGCGAGTGTGCACCTAACCTTTGTCGAGTCGCAACATCAAACAGATTTTGTTGATAACGTGCGGCTCACGCTTGTCTTCGTGCGGTGAGTTTTTGCTCACCTTTCAAATAGACCTGGAATAAGTTTGGTATCCATGTGCTACACATGGTAGAATCAGTGTGAAAGTGTGGTATCTGCGTATATGAGTGTGTCGGCAGGAGTAAAAATTTATTGTTTCAATTTAGTTTTGACAAAAAATAGTAGTATAGGCCTTTTTCATAAAAAAATTATTAAATTTTTAAACCAAGTGAAGAGTGAGAAGGTGGCAAATTACTCCATCCCCAAACTAAACAAAGCCATTAACATATTGTTCAAAATTTGATCAAATAATTATGTTTATAATATCAATAACTTAATTAAACATGTATTGTTGCAAGATTTTATTACCGATATGAGTGTATTATATTTTTTACTAGTGAGCTAATGTTTTTTTATGGTCGTATTTTTGTTATACAATTTTACTCAAATTTACTATTGAGATTTGAAAGAAATGTTCTTTAATTAAAAAATAAATATTCAAAAGAGTCCATGTTTGTACGCAACTCAATTGGTTGCACGATGTGTCATGCTGTGTTGCGCACGTGCAGCAGATAAAATGGCTATCAATATTTTGATGAGCTAGTATGGGAATATAAATGCGAAGCGTTAAAGCATGAATGTAAATACATACATGGAGAAGAGGGTCCACCTAGGTGATGCCTCATGGGTTCATTCTATAACTTTAGTAGATTGGTTCTAAGTTCTAACCCTCATGCTTGTACTGATTTTTAGTTTATGAGAAATAAGACCATGATGTATTACATTATTTTATTATATGTACCATCAAGTACGAGAAGATTAACAAATTATTCAATGTCAAACTAAACAAAGCCCTTAATATATTGTTCAAAATTCAATCCAATAACAATATTAACAAGTTAAGTACACATGTACTATTACAAGATTTTACTGCCGATATGAGTGTGTCGGTGTTTTGAATAAACGTTGGCAATAATACTAACGATAAGCATGTAGATCTAGGCGAACATAAGGGTTTTTATTGGTTCGGACGATTGAATGTCCCCTACGTCCAATTTCGGGGTGTGACACTCGCTCTCTTTGGTGGATCTTGTAAAGGGGGTTACAAATTATGGTGAAGAGAGCTTTCTAAGAAAAAGCCCAAGTCTCTAGAGGGAATGAGTGTGTAGATAGGAGTTAGAATGAGAGAATAGTGTAAGAGGCCTTCCTTCACCGTTGGGTTGGAGAGAAAGTTTGCCTCCCGGTCCCCAAGCTCTTCCCCTTTTATAGGTCAAGTGGGAAGTGCTCACAAAGTTATGTGGATCGTGCAGGTGTCCGAGGATCGGCATCCGTGGTTAAACAAAGATAAATTGGGAGATCTACATGCTAGAGCTTCAGAAATCATCCTCGAGTCATAGGCTAAGACCTGTTTCCCTTAGCGTCAACACCAAGGACTCGGACCCGTCCCCACCTTGCTTCGTCATTGAAGGTGGCGCGCCCGTGACACCGCGCACTCCGCGATGCTCTTGGACCATCATTCCTCTCCATTCGGTGCGGCTTGTACGAGCTACTCGTCAATTGGCCCCGCATGTGGGCCTAGGCCGCGGTCGATTAATCCGTTTTTGCCGCGCACGGACGCCCTATTGATACCGACGCATCCTTGGGCCGCTCCAAGCCGTCCTTTTCCACTTTCCCTTGCGGATGCACGCAGACGACGATTCCACATGTGACAACACACAGGTCGTAGGGTTCCCTTATTCGGGGAGGCTAGGTTCGCCCAATGATGGCTCAAGCGGAGACATCGAGCGAACCACATCGTCGGTCCAGCTTGAAAAGGTCAGTTCCATGCGGTTTGGCAAACCGGATCCCCGCCGGGAAGAAGGGGTCGGGTGAGACATTTTCCCTCGTGAGCTCGTTCCTAATGGGTCGACCATCTCTCGGGGGCCATCTTGATCATTCCCTTTCGGGCCTTTGGCGGCCAAGGCTGATGGCTTGTTTAACCCGCCATCATTGAAAGAAGTGATGAAGAAATCTTGAATGAGGGGAAACAAAATATTGAAACCACGTAGTGTATCATAATTTTGTAGTGAGCCTATGTATTTTACACTCATACATTTGTTATACATTTTTACTCAAATTTATTACTGAGA
>JAENPR010000898.1:0-275345 GCA_018135685.1 Themeda triandra | reverse complement strand
GACGACATGGAGCTCGCCAGCTCGGATGGACGGCAATGACTTCCTCAAGTCCGAGCTCGGCATGCAAAAGCGGCGTGCAGCAGCAGAAGTCAATGGCATGGTATAATTAACGAAGAGGAAGGGAAACATGCATGGAGATGCTCACCAACAAACAGCCAACAAGGGGCACCAATAATGGCCCTGCATGGCCGGACGTGAAGATGACCGAAGCTCGGCGACTTAGTCCAGCTCCAGGTGACGGACTCGACTTGCAGATCGAGGTCAGGGGCAAGCAACCGACTCTCTCAGATCGCTGGAGAAGATGGAGTCAACGAGCACCATTGGCCGGGGAAAATGTATGTACGTCGCGGCAACGACGACAAGCGAACAGCACGACGCACGGCGGCGGAGTGGCTCGGCGACAGACGGCGTTCTCCGCTGCGGCACCTTCGTGCTTCTCGGCGAGACGCAAAACGGCGGCGCAGATCATGAGCTAGGGCTTAGGGCGCTGCACGATGGAACATTGGTTTGTTTCCGTAGTTTAGAAAAGGATGGATGGGCTGGGTTAGCTAGCTATTTATAGATATGCATGAGCAAAGATAGAGTCCTTTGCATATACGTGCATGCCAAACACAACTCAAGGAGATCAAGTGGAATACCACAACTTCAACAAAAGAAATAGATGCCTTCAGTTTCCATCCAGAGGAGGAGGACAGCAAGGGATCCTTCGGTCAGGAAAATAGAGGCAAGCTAGGAAGGGAGGGACGTATAGAGAGCAGAATAGGCCAACGAAGCTTGCTGGCTTTCAGCTGAAAACAACGATAGGGAGAGAGAGAAAGGATTATCTTTTCTTTTTCTTTTCAGAAAATTTTAAAAGCATTTTGAAATAGATTTTGAATTCTTTTTCAGTTCCAATATAAACCAGACAACACAAAACAAAAATATGCACCAGCATGGATGCTCAAGCATGTATCTAACTCTATGATTGATTTTAATTTCATAAAAAAATATTATCTCGGCTAAATTACATGCTCACAAAATGCACAAATAAATCAATTTTGACTATTTTTAAAACCATGCAAATTTTCGGGTGTTACATCCTTTGCTGACACGAGCTGGCGTGGTCGAGGCGTGGGTGGTGACGATCTGTCCGGGAACTCCGGCGTATGGCCGTCGAGGTGGGATGGGCGAATTACTGCGCGCCCCGTACACCGGTCTTGTCCGCCATTATACCTCGAGCGGCTGGAATCCGTCTCGAGGGGTCGAGGGTCCGAGCGGTGGGACCAAACAGAAGGTTTAGTGGTACAGAGAGTTGACTTATGGCGTTTTGAGGGGGCATCGCACGCGGCACAGTGCATGGCGTGGTGTCACAGTGGCGTCTGTCACCCTTGAATCCCGGGTATGGGCAGCGTGATGGTGGAAGCGACCGGCGTACTCTCCACTATTACGCGCCCTGTAGCCATGGAGTTGGGCAGAGCAGGTGTGTACCGTCACACCGTTTCGAGCCCCGTAGCCATGTGATCGTCCCGTAAAAGCAATCCCGGAAGGCGGGTTCGGACGCCGCCGCTCGAGCGGTTTCCGTCACCGTCTTGAGCGGGCGTTCGCTCGAGCGGCTTCCGTCCACTCTTCGAGCGGGTGAGCGGGGTGTGCATCGAGTCCGCCGGCTTTGTGGTTTGTCCGTGGGCTCGTCGTGGACCGGCCCATACGAGGCGCGAGGAGAGCGGGGTTTTTCTTTATTTACTTTTGGGTTTAGGGTGAGGGCAAAGCCGGGTTTGCTTATCTCTAAAACCCCTAAGTTTAGGACCCCCTATTCTAGGTACCTGACAGCATTCACAATGCAGACTCTACCACGGAGTCCAAGACTATTTATTACCCTTCTATTTATTAGTGTTTTCTTGATATGGCGGTATATTTATTGAAGAAAGAGATAAAATCAAGAGTCTTATTTGAATCTATGTCCACAATCTTCGGCGTAAATATGCCCACATCGAAAATACAATAAATAGGAGGGGAATAAATGCTTCTTAGACTCGTGATAGAGTCTTGCATTGGATCGCCCAAGACTTATCACAGTCCAAGACTATTTATCGCCCTTCTATTTATCAGTATTTTGCTGACGCAAAAGATATTTACCTCGAAGATTGTGGACATAAAGCCTAAATAAGACTTGAGTCTTGGTTTTTCCTGCCTCTCTCTTGAATAAATATACCGTCACATCAAAGAAACACAATAAATAGAAGGGTAATAAATTTCAGTCTTGTACTGAAGCCAGATTGTGAATGCCCTAATCGAAACAGGCATGCGCAGCCAATGGTTTGGAAGGACATCGGCGTGATTAATGCATGAATACATGCGAAATGGAACTAGCTAATCAAGGATAACTACGTGGCTGTGGTAGGCACTAAATTTGGCGTGTTAATGACACAACTACCTACCTCCCCTAGGCTTACTTGGTATCTGTAAAACTCCTCAATACGCCCTACAAAAGATAATAGAGAGAGTATTTAATAGTATACTAACATCTACGAATGGAATAAATATACTACAAGTCGAAGCAAACTGGTTTACAGATGTTAATGTTATTTTATAGACCTGGCCTGGTCGAAGTTGAGGATTTTTCTTTTTTTTTTCTTTTACTTTGTCTCAGGACGCTAAAACCAAATAAAATTTGGAATAGAGGGCATGTCACTCTGCTTCTCGAATCTCGAGTATAAAAAGCCCAACAGCCAGCCGGCTGCTGCGGCCCGTGGGCTGTGTGCCTGTGTCGTTGTGGCGGCGATGCTCAAGTACAGTCCAGCAACGGAAGCCCATTGATGTTAGCAAATTTAGTCATGTCCTGCTCTGAGAATCACTTCAAATTAAGAGTGAATTCTTATTCTACCAAAACTTCGGTTACTTATCCGAATCTCTATTTTTTTCGAAGTTCGGTTTATACGGCCTTAAAATGAAATTTTATTACTTATTTGGCCTACTGTTAGATCGACCACATGACGGTATCAAGTGGTGGGTAAAAAGACCATTTTGCCCTTAAGCTAAAAAATAAAAAAAACAAAATCTTGTTTGTTTAATGCAAGGAAGTTAGTGATTTTCTATTTTTACGGATGGATGGACACGAGAGAATAAAGGAATCCTGATGCCCTCAATTTCCAGCGAGTTCGCTCAGCCCGCGATCACCGTGCACTACGCCATCCAGCACTGCGGCCGCGACGCCATCAAGGCGCTGCTGGAGCTCGGGAACTCCCGCTGACGTCAACTTCCGCGCTGGGCCCGCAGGGAAGACGGTGTTGCACCTTGCGGCCGAGATGGTGTCCCGTGACTTGGTGTCGGTGCTCCTCGACCCACCTGCTCCATGCGCGCCGCTGACGGGAAGCTCCCCAGCATTGGCGGCGTCCAGAGCTAGGGAGTTGAGTTGTGGCCATGGAGCCGGAGCACGAGCTGGGCAGGCGAGGCAAGGCCAGCGCCCGCTGTCAGACAGCGACGGATGTCGCGAACGGTGGAGAGGCGCCCAGAAGAGGACGACGACCGGAGGCCAGCGGCAAGAAGAGGATGACCCGCGGCCGGAATATGCGAGGAAGCCGCGGCCGGGACCTGCCGGCGAGCCGCGCGCCCTGACGACGTGGTCCGCACTCGCAGTCCCTGACGACGATGACCAACGCCGGCGGGGGCAGCGCTGCAGCCCGGTTGGGCGGCGGCGGCGGCGCCATGCCCGGAGGAGGGCTTCGCCGGCCTGGGATCCAGTGGATCCGGAGGCACGAAGGCCGGCCGTGGCTCCAGCTCGACGGTGTTGGCACCGGCGGCGGCTTCCGGGACGGGGACCATGGCTTTTTCTTCGTACGCAGCCGAATTCTCGGAAGGGATGGGAGGAAGATAATAAGTGAAGTACGCGACGGGGAGGAACGCACGGCTCAGCATGTCATAAAACTGAAGGGAAAAAAGGACTTTTCACATGTCACTAGATGGCTGACCTAACAGAATCCCTAACAGATCGTAACAGAAGGCCAAATAAGTAATAAAATTTCATTTTGAGATTGAGGCCAAATAGACAACTTCGAAAAAAAATAAGGCCAGATAAGTAACCGAAATATTTTTCAGGGCCAAATAAACAATTCTCTCTCAAATTAAACTATTTCAAACTTGACTAGTTTTATATAAAAAAGGTAGCAACATCTATGACATATCATGTAAGGACATTATAAAAATATGTTTCGTGATATATGTACTGATACTAATTTATTGTTATAATAAAATATTGGTGATCTTTTTTCCTATAAATTTAGTTAGATTTATTTTTTTACTCAGAATGTATAACTCTATATGAATTTATTTAATCTAGAATGGAAGGAGTGTTTATATATCATCTTGATTCTTGAGTTCCTTTTGCATTCAGCGCACGCAGAATAACAGACGCATTTCTTAAGACAGAGTGTATATACGTGTCTTAGTAGAGGGAGTATGTTTGCTTATATATATATTTTTTAGATAAAGAATAATCAAATATCTGACCTCTACACCCGAGGGTGTACACAGCCAATTATTACAACGTCGAGAAACAAATCGTGGATCACGAAAAGAGAGAAAGCCAGTCTTATACATAGACCCGAAAACTAAAGCAAACGAAATAAGTGTTTCCACCCTCTATTGGAAATAACGAGAGGGAGTATCTGGCTTCCTCGTCACGCTGCAGCCGAAGACGTTGTCGACGGAGCTCCCATGGAATGGATCGCCGCCGTGCACGATCGTGCACCCGACGAT
Organism: Themeda triandra; assembly: GCA_018135685.1. NCBI lineage: Eukaryota > Viridiplantae > Streptophyta > Magnoliopsida > Poales > Poaceae > Themeda > Themeda triandra. The sequence goes on along the minus strand of JAENPR010000898.1, from coordinate 270,614 downwards.
GGTGGCCATGATGAGGATCATGATCTCCTCGCCCGCGCTTCCCCAACCGCCTTCATCAAACCATCGCCGATGAAGACAAAGGTTCCGTGCCAATGGGTGATGGAAGAGGAACGAAGAGGACGCCCATGGGGAGCGGCGTCCGCATACGCGCCGTCCGGCTTTCGCCCTAGCCTCAACCAACACACCCGCTCGTAGGCACGACCTCGTCGATCGCGGCGTGCCCCAATGGCCGTTTCTAGCCGCCAGCCGGCATGACCCTGTCCGCAGCCGCGCAGCCATAGGATGGACTGCACGCCGCGGCCAAGCCGCGCGCAGGCGAGGCCCCGCCGCCCGATCCGGGGGCAGAGGCAACCGCCCGGACCACCACCGCAGCCGGGCACGACCCCCATCGCCGGATCCAAGGATCACCGGATCCATGACCAGGAGCCCCGTGATCCGGCCTCCCCATGCCGCCGCCGACGACCGGAGTTGTCGAAGATGCAACTGTCGGAGGAGAGAGGAGAGGTGGGGAGGCTGCCATCGGAGATACCTAGAGAGACTGCAGATGCCGGATCCGGACGTGGAGATGTCGGATCCGCCATCACCGGCGCCGGATGCGCCACCGGCGAGGTTCCCGCGACACCACCTACTCCGACGCGTTCTCGCTATAGGAAGGCCCAGTCGTCGCCCTCACGGCCGTCCGCCGGGTTGTGCCGGCATTGGGCTCCGGCGACGGCTGGGGAGGCGAAGGAAGGGGACGGCTGCGAGTGGCGGCGCTGGGTGGGTTACGAGTGCGGGCGGCGTGGAACTGGTGGCGGCTGTTTGCTTATATATATATATATATATATATATATATATATGCAAACATCTCCATCTGTTTCGAGTAAAAAGAACGTCGTGTATATAGGTGTTTGTTGCTTACTGGAGTAGCATCTAACACGTCAGTAGTGCAGATTGACAAGTCTCACTCAAATAATTGCATTATTGGGAGGTACTCCATGCGCCACGTATCAGACGTTACCACTGGTGAGCTGTATGATGGCCACGTATCAGCCATAATCTATACCTACGTCGTGCACCAGTCCGCGTTGCTCTGTATACATATGTACACTCAAGGGAAGTGAGAAACATCGCATCCCATAGAAGGGGGAAAAACACACACTAATGGACATTGTCATTTCTGCAGTAGCAAGCGAGCTAGTGAGCCGGTTCATTTTTTTAGAGTACGAGGGCTTAACCAGCCCCGGCCTTTTGATTATCATCAATAGACCAAAAAGTTTTTACAGCGTTTAAGCACTCAAAGTTTTTGCCCCCCACCCTTGAAGGACAGTAGCCTCATCCCCGATGAGGAAACTACCAGAAAAACTAGAGACCAAAACCTCCTCAACAGTCTAGAGCTTAGCTACAGATAACTGAGAACTTGAAGACTGAAAAACACCAACAGGCACTAGCCCTATTACATTTCAGTGAGCACTGCATTCAGCTCCTTCCACCATGGTCGATTCAGCCCAGCAGCATCAAGATGGTAGGTCTTCAGACGTCGCTCCTGGGGGTACGTGGGAGCCACAGCATCATCTTTGCCTTGGTCTTGAGTTCCTTGATGCAGATTTCCAGCAACGGTTGTTGCCCCACCGGGAGCAGAATGAGCCAGTTTTGCAGAGTTCCCGCTATCCTGTAGTAGAGTATGTCCATACCCTTCCACATTGCATTCTGAAAAACAAACTTATTCCTGAGTTTCCAGACATTCCATAAAACAGCAGAGGTAATTGAATTGATAGCAGCACACTTTTTGTTGCTAAGCCAAAACTTGCCTATCATTTCAAAACCCCCTCCCACAGGCCTGCCCACTACCACAGAAATCACAGCCCATATTTGTTTGGCAACCGCACAATCAAAGAATAAATGTTGGCAGGACTCTAATTCATCACAGAACAGGCAAGTTTTATTCATCACCTCTCTTCTTTTAGCTAAATTATCTCTTGTCAAGACTCTATTATTCATAAAAAGCCAAAGAAATATTTGAACTCTAGGTGGGATCTTTAGTTTTCACACAGCAGGAATATGAACTGAAGTTATCCCTCTAAAATTGACAATTTTATAGAAAGATTGAGAAGAGTAAGTTCCTGAAGTAGTAAACTGCCATACTAACTCATCCTCAGCTAGAGAGAACTGGATAGACTCTACTAATTGCACTACTTCTAACCAATTTTGATACAGCTGAGGAGACAAGTTTCTTCTAAAAGTACAGTTGAGATTTGTTCCATCCCAACACTCAGAAATAGTTCTACCATAGTTATTAAGAATTCTATATAAAGGATAAAATTGAACTGCAAGACTTGAATTGCCAATCCAAGTATCTTCCCATAATCTGATTTTTTTGACCATTACCTACCTTCCATCTGTAACCAAACTTTGCTGCCCTAACAGCCCACATAAAGCCTTTGAAAAAACTGGAAGAGTGATTCACCTTAGTTGCAAAGATATTAGGTTTAGCAGTCTTATACTTGAAATGAACTAACTCTTTCCAGAGCTTGCCTCTATCTTTATTGTATCTTTTAAGCCAAGAGCCTAATAAACAAAGGTTCAGATCTCTGAGGTTAGGAATACCTACACCTCCATATTTCTTATCCATAGAGACTAAACCCCAGTTAGCTAAATGGTATTTGTGTTTGTTCTCCTCATCCCCCAAAGGAAGTTACTCATACGAGTATTCATTAACTTGATAGCCCTAGTGAGCCGGTTCATCTCCTTTCTTTCCAAGCAGTACAGCAGCCACGCATGTCTGAAGCAGAACCTAGAAGAGCTGCAGCGTCTCCTGGTCAGGGCTCACACCATCGTCGAGGAGGCCGAGGGACGGTACGTGTCCAACTCGGGGATGCTGGCGCAGCTCAGGACTCTGACGGAGGCCATGTTCAGAGGGTACGACGTGCTGGACACCTGCTTGCCGCTGGAGAAGCTCAGAGAAACAGAGGAGGTGAGAACCACTGCTCTCAGTCTGAGGCCTCTTATTAAGCGTCATCAGGTAGAGAGCACAGTTAGAAACTTAGAAACCACTGTGGCTAGCATGGCTGAATTCGTCGTGCTTTTAACCGGATGCGAACGACGACGCATGTCTCGCAGCCCTTACAGTAGCTATCTCTACATCGATAACTTCATGTTTGGTCGCCAAGTTGAGAAGCAGCAAGTGATCAGCATCTTGACGACCAAGGATGATCACGACCGTGATTCAATAACCGTGCTGCCTATCATTGGAGGCTGCAGGGTCGGCAAGAAGACTTTGGTTGGGAACATCTGCAGCGACGACAGGATCCGTTCCTGCTACCCTTGCATTCTCCATTTCAGCGGAGACGAGATTCAGAGAATCGATGAAGCAAACTTCTCGATCTGCAAGCAAGTCAGGACTCTGGTCACCGTCGAGTTTGCCTCGGACGTGACCGACGAGGAATGGCTGAAATTTCAGTCGTTGCTGGTAGCATCGACAGGTCCAGGAAGCAAGGTGATCATCATAAGCAGGCTGGAGAAGCTCGCGCGGTTTGGGACGGTGAGCCCGGTGCGGGTCGGCAGCCTGTCGCGCGAGGAGTACAGCTACCTGTTCAAGGTGCTGGCGTTCGGCAGCGCCGACCCGGCGGACCACCCGCGGCTGGCCTTGCTAGGGCGGGAGCTGGCGACGGTGTTCCGGGGCTCGCTTGTCATGCTCAACGTGTACGCCTCCGTGCTCCGGAGCTGCCTCAGCGTCCATCTCTGGACGCGTGTCCTGGAGCTGTTCAGAGCCATGGCAAGCAGGAACCTTGCCGTGTTCGGTGAGCATCCCACGACTCTCCTCGAGAGAGACGGCGGCGAGGTTGACATCACCGGTTTCTCTCTGTCGTCTCTGTCTGGTGCCTCGTTCCGGCTCGTGCTGCTGACGACGACGGCTGCGGCGAAGGGTGGTAGTGGTGCTTCGGACGACGTCGACGGCGCGGGAGTGTTGCCGACGATGTCGTTTGGGGATATAATAGCCGGCGCTGAGATCCTGCCTGATCGATTTCGGTTGGTTTGGGAGTCGAGGCTGCCGCCTTATACTGTCATCTGTGCAGACTGTGCTGCAGAGAAGCCTCAGCGCCCGGTGTCGTCAGTGTCACCGATGAGAAGGAACAAGCGTCAGAGGTTATACAAGTCACTATAGTAGCCACTATAGTTCGTCAGGAAAACGAACGAACATGATTTGCATGATGCATGGTGTGAATTTGAATCGTGTATGCATGTTTCACATGATTGTAAGTTTGTAAAACAGCACAATTAATCGAAGTTCAGTTGAGTTTCTAGCAAACTTTAGCCAAGTCAACGGATTTGGCTTCCCAGCTTCCCTTTTGACTTCGTCAAACTGAAGTTTCCAACGCGTAACTAGAGTCAACAAAGGCCGTCGCCGGCCTCCGTGCGTCGTTGGTGTATCATGTGCTTGCGCCGCGTGTCGGCCACTCTTTGCTGTCAAGAGATTTTTTTTTTTGAAACAGTACCTGTATTAATATTAATACCATACAAAAACATACAAGCACACACAGTACAGGTACATCCTAGAAGGATGCAGAGAGATCAGCTGTCCCACACAAATTACACAAAAGACCCTGTGAAAAGAGAAATTACAAAAAAGTCCTTCAGATCTTTTGTGCTTGCCATCGTCGCTGTTCATCTTCCCCAATTGCAAACACCCATCGCAGCAACAGGTCAGGAAGAAGACGAGCACCATAGCCAGAAGAAGTACCATTGCACAAAGGCTTTGATTCGAGCCGCAATAGTTCTTGTCGGAGAAAGGACATCGGCCGGGGACACGCCCGGTACTTCTCTGACCGTGGCCCTGCACCACTCGCCGGCCGGCGACGGCGACGAGGAAGAAGCACAGGACCACCCACCAGCGGGCCACGAACCCAAGAATCTCCCTGCAGCAAGCTGCCAGCACCTCTACCATTCTTGACCGAGGCACAAGCAACAGACTCCTACACCGGAACCCATCGAATCCAGAGAAAGCAGAAGAACGGCTAAAATTCCAGATCCAGAAGATTCCACCCCCGCACGCTCGACACCAGCAATGGAGTGCTCGCCGGTGAAGTGGAACTCGAGCCGGTGGATATTATTCCCTAAAAGCAACGACACCTCCACCAAGCAATCGTTGCCAGGAAAGACATACCTCAGCTCCATAACGACGAAGCCAGGCAACACCATGGCCAAAGCCGGCGACGACACCACCAGCGGGCAAGCAAAAGATATATACATCGGCCACCTCATCCTCCGTTCCCCATCCCCTCCGACGCTAGAACGGCCACCGGAGTGGAGGAGGAACAGAGGGAACCGGCGCCGGAAAGAACTCGCCTTCTTTTCGTCCTCGCTCAGCTGTAGCAGAGTTCGGGACGAGAGAAGCGAGACGAACGGGCCGTTTGACTTTTGCTGTCAAGAGAATTGATTGTAAATGGACCGTTGCTCTCGTCAATGTATGTATCCATTTGAAGGGTCTGTTCAGTGCGTCGGTTTGAGCATGCCTGTATATGAATATATTTTTGGTGTCAAAATTTTGCACTCGTCCAAGTCATTGCTACTAGCAACATAATTTTTCTTCTAAATACACAAAAGACTTGAACATCTTTGTATTTAAGTATAAGGGTTTTTACAACCACGCTTCCGCGCGTTTTTGAGAGGTAAGATGCTACACGAAGCACCGCTCCCGTCCCTTTCATCCCAAGCGGATTACTCGCGAATTAGACAACTAAATTCCGCACCCCGACTTTGATCCATGGATCGGTGGTGGCGCTCATGCGCAGGTGCCGCGTCGCCCGCGAAGCCATTGTAGGTGTGCACCGTAGGGGAAGAGCTCCCGCACTGCCTCGGTGTTAGAGGTTGCGGGGTCTATGTTGTGAGCTTCGAGACTTATAGACAACCCCTAGGCTGTACATGCCCTAACTTGAAGCGACAATGCAACAATTCACTACCAGCTTTTTTGTTAAGCCATTTTTTATGAGGTGCTCATAAAGAAGGTTAGGCGAGTGTTTGGCTTGCCTACCTTATTTAAAATGCATCTTTCCTTGCCCATTTCAGTGTCTATCAACAAAACCAGCGCATCCTCCTCCCTCTATCTCTTGGTTCGCCTGTCACTTGGAAGGGTGCTAACACAGAGGGGAGCTAACACGGAGGAGGAGGGGGAGGAGGAGGAGGAGGAGGAGGAGGAGGAGGAGGAGGCTTCGTTGCAGGTACACAAAACCAGCGCATCCTCCTCCCTCTATCTCTTGGTTCGCCTGTCACTTGGAAGGGTGCTAACACATAGAGAGGAGCTAACACGGAGGAGGAGGAGGAGGAGGAGGAGGAGGAGGAGGAGGCTTCGTTGCAAATACACAGAGGAGGGCGGAGGAGGAGGCTTCGTTGCGGATCGAACACGAGGTCACGACACTGCAAATTTAATAGGAGCTGACATGGTCATAAAGGAGGATGGAGGACCTGGCGGGCAAGGATGTGGGAGAAGAGGCACGGCAATTTGAAGAGAACACCTTGCAAGAGATGGGAGGTGGCCATTAATAGGCCCCCTTTGAGTTGCTTGATAATCAACAAAGATTAATATCCCATGGATATTGGGATATTTAATATCAATATCCCATGGATATTGGGATATTTAATATCCCATGGATATTAATCTCTGTTGATGCCACCATCTATTCTCAACCTAGTGTTGTGAGCTTAATTGCAACAACGTGCAGTAAGCTGGAATATTACAGCATGCAACTCTTTGGTCCTGTATTTTTTTTTTTGAGGGAATGCCCATCGACAACTTTATTGATTCGTAACAATTCATAAAAAAAACTCGAGTAGAAAACTAAGGGGCATTGTTTGTGTAATTATCCTAATGGATAGTAGATAAAAAAATATTAATATTAACAAGCTAAAATAGAACATGATTGTACTTGCGAAATGAACATGATTGTACTTGTTGCCGTAAGACGCTTTATGAAGACGGAACATGTTCACGAAAACATCGTTCCAATTATATCATGCATGTCCACCTATACTAGTATTTTAGTTCTACTCTTGTCGTTCCAAACAATTGAAAAACCTGTTGATATAAGCCCCGTTTGGATTGTATCTTCAAAGAAAAAGTACACGTGTTAAAATTCCTCCATTTCTAATACTGTTTCTGTGTTGGAACATAGGATTAAACATATCCTTTCCTGTGGAAAGTTTTGCTTACCCATATATTTTGAAGGAAAAGAAACATCCACTCTAATTTCCTAATCTTAGAAGATCTCCAACAGCTTTAAACGCAAACTTTACATTTATTATAGTTCACACCAAAACAAAATGGGGAGGAGAAAAAGTAGACATCTCCAACAGCTTACGCAAACTTGATTTTGCATTTGGGAAAAGTATGTACCCATATGTATTTTGCCGTGAAAATTTTTCTTTCGTCCGACTACGCGCGCACGCTTTTCATCGCGGGTTCTTCTTCGCGTCTTTTCTTTCTTCACGCCGCCGCCAATCCTTCGCTCCGCGGCCTCCGTCCCAGTCTTTCTCCGTTGCCGTACGACCGTGGATCGGAGATTAGTACCTGCTGCTGCCGTAGTGATCGGAGATCAGTACCTGCTGCTGCCGTACGCGTGGATCGGAGATCAGTACGTGCTGCTGCCGTAGTGATCGTCATCAAGTTATCAAGTCCACGAACCTGCTGCTGCTGCCGTACGACCCTGGACACCAATTGCTACCGTAGTGATCGGAGATATTCAATCGCGATCCCGTCCAGTCTCGCGATCGGAGATGGCGTCGCGACTCCCGTCCGCGTACGTCAAGATATGGCGCGCGATCGTGAGAGGGCAGGAAAAAAAAGTCGCGGGAGCAGTCGTACGCGCCCGGTAGTTGCGCGAAATTGCGTTTGCCAAGTCGCTCTAGCCTATGCATAAATGCCAAGCCTCCCCCAGAAAATGCAAAACTAGTATGCACTAGAAAGCAACGCGCGGCGTTGCCGCGCGCCTGCGTGGAGTACCTGCCATTTTGAGCCAGTTGGACCCGCCGATTGTACCGATAAATCATCATATTTTTCTGAACTAAAACATTTTTTGTGTGAATTTTGCAATATTAAATGAGATCTTTGGATTTTTTTGAGCAAAATGCACTACATGTATTCAAACTATTATGGGGGTAAGAAATAGGTACTCCAACTCAGAAACTTACTAGCTAGATACTCAAACTATTATGGGGTACCAAATGGGTACTAAATTACACCACACATGCACCATGAGCTCATTACATTTTGCTAAAACCCCCCAGCCAAATACACATTCACATAATTCATTACAAGTTTATGAAAAATCAACATACCAGCAGATCCCAAGTTAGGATAAAAAATCATAAAAATGAATGAATAGTATTTATGCACAATAAGCTATTTTAGACAGTGTAAATACTACATTGATCGGTAATACTGAATATTAGTTTTGCATCAGCTGTTTGTCTCTAAGGTTTCAGTAAATTATCATTGGTGATTTGTATAATTACTTGAATTTAATAGAACACTACGTCATATACATAGAACAGAAAATCTAATCATGGTGCTCCTATGTCCTAATAGTAAAAGCTCCCGGCATGCACATTTCATCAAACACCGCGGCTGCAGTGCAGCAAATTTTTTTTTTTTTTTTTTTTTGGAGGGGAAATGGCTGCAGTGTAGCAATTAGAAAAAAAGGAGAAAGAATACGGAACCAGTCATCATCGTTGGGGCGGTCTCCACTCTCCACCGGTTGCCAAGGGAAGGGACGCCCAGCGTGTGCTGCGCTTGAGACACTGAGCGTATTGGCTAGGTCCCTGCCCTCTCTGCACACCCCCAAGCCAACCGCTGCTTGCGCTCCCAGCCATCTCGTTCCGTACCTATGCTGGTCGGTGTGTCAGCTCGCGGATTCAACGCCATGGACCCTGTACGCGCGCACTTGCATTTGACTTGCTGCTTGGGCCGCCGCGCGGTGTGTTCTCGCGGACTGTGCTGTGCTCCAGCCAATTGCGCGTGCGAGGGCTGCATAAACGGCGGCTACGGTCACCTGGCCCGGCCGCGCGGGCGGAGGGCTCGGGCGCGCCGGCGCGGTAGCCTCATTGGCCCCCCTCGCATAGTCCCATGGCGACCCCGGTCCCCGGCACGGGAGCGCTCGGCCCTTGGTGACCACAAGCAGAGGTCGCAGAGGCGGCAAAAGGCAGAGGGAGGAGGCGGCTCGAGACGAAGGCTCTAGAGACGCTAGGTTTTATGCCTATTTATGCGCGTCCGATCAAAATTCGATGGCTGAGAAAAACCGACGACGTGGCCCAATGAATGGCCTGAGCTTGGACCCAGGATTCGATAGGTAAAGATAACTGTTGGAGAGGTGATTTCGTGATTTTTGGCAAAAAAACAAGAATGCAAATTCTATTTGCATAACTGTTGGAGTGCTCTTAAGGGTCCTTTCTTTTGGTAATGACTTCAGTGCGGCCAGCCGTGTCGTTGTCCGATTGCACGGCGGGCATTCTGGTGCACCCGCTCGGCGCCCTCCCCACACCGACGTGAGCGACCCCGGCCCACCGACGCGAGCAACACGTGAGCCCAAGCGTCTTGTCTATTCGAAACATTGGGAACCGCGCCCCTCCATCTCCTCGCAGCCCCATCCGCTCCTGCACTGACTCATCGCGCTCCCATCGCCTCCACCGCGCCCCCGGCGGTCCGCTCCGGCTCCGGCTCCGGCTCCGGCTGTCCTCCGCTGTCCCTAGCGGGATCTCGTATGCTCCTCCTCCCCCTCCGCCCCCCGGATCTCTTATGCTTCCGCGCGCGCCACATTTTCATGCTTTGATTCGGTGAGTTTTGTGTAGACAGAAGGGATCAGTGGAGGATTCGCCCCCAGGCGCGGCGCCGACGCAAGGTCATATCTGGGGTTTAGGGGAGCGGCTAGGGGGCACACGGGTGGGGACGAACACAAGGTGGTGCCCTCGACCCTCGCACGGGCTAGATTGACGGCTTCAACCCAGGAATCGACGTGGTTAGGGGCCCCTGCTCGTATTTTTTTGCAGAAATCACAGGTTCGTAGGTGTTTTTTTTTTTCTCTGGATTCCCCTTTCAACCCATGTAGATTTGCTGGACGGACTATATTTAGGTTTTGTTTATTTGTGGGGGGTTGGGGGATTTTTGTTTTTGGATTGACCTCGAATCTTCAATGCATTTGGTGTGTGGGATGGATCTGCTATGTGTGTATCTCAATCGTTTTCTGGCCCCGTGAATGAACATATGAGATGGGATTTTTCAAATCATGAATAACTATAGTGTTTGCTGCCTGACCTAATTTGATATACCATAGTATACTAGTACAATCAATTTATCTGCAGTATTAGATTGTGAATTACCTAACATATCAATTTTCAGTATTGCTAGATATGTTTGACTTGTAGTACCCTGAGTAGATGATTTTGGTTTTTATGCTATCCTGGGTCCTCTGTCTTTGGCATACTGTTGAAGTTCACAGGTAATGGGAATTAGGCAAAGTTGACCAAAGCAACTACTCCCCCCTGTCTTGCAACATATCTGTTGATTTTGTGTTCCCCATATTTTTCCTTTCTGTGAAATCATGATTTTCATATGTGTGGTCGTAAGCAACTACTCCCCCTGTCTTGCATGTTGCACATGCTAACTAACTGTGTGTGCAAAGTAGATGTGTGTAGCTGCCCAATCGGCATGATCAGCCAAAAATACACTGCATGTGCAAAGTAGATGTTGTGCAAAGCATGATCAACTGCAATTGCGCCGAATCCCTCCTAGTTCTGTGCTTCAACTGCAATTGCGCCCAATCCCTGCTAGTTCTGTGTTGCTTCAATTCAGGGTTTCAGGGATTCAGGACTTTCCAGTTATTTGTGTTCATTATTCAGGGATGACAGTCGATTTGATCACGATTCAGCTATGATTGCTGATTGATTTTATTTTTTAGTAGCCCTAGTGAATCAACTGTTTCTGCTGTAGCATGCTACCAGTAGTTGTGTTTATAAGCCAACTGACAGTTCTTCATGAACTCAAACTGAATATTACTATTGTCTTCTATATCTGAATGTTTTTTCCCTGTGCTTTTTTTGCAGGTTAGTCGATGGCCCGTGTAAGGAGGGGAACTGGTGGTGGTCCTATATACTAGAAGGAGTTCTGGACAATAGAGAGATTAAGAGTGCTTTTGCTAGAAGCACCCACCACCTTTGACCATTCGCAATTGGTAAGATTATGATTATGCAATAATCTTCTACGAATTAGGCATAAATATGACTTGATATAGGCAATAATATTCTATGAATTAGGCAAAATATTTTTTCTCAAATATTTTGTGTGGGGACTAAGGGGTGGCTTCTTGTAATCTGTGTGGTGGCAGTAGGGGGTGGCTGATTCTTTCTTTTTCTGGGTTGCTGCAAGTCATGTTTCGTGTGCTCCAAAAGATATCATTCAAAAGGCTAGATAGAACACTTGGGCACTATTTTTCTGCTGGTCTTGAACCTAAGGGAGGGGAGATTTGAAGTTTTGGATTCCATGAGGTCCTTGGCTGACACCAGATTGAAGGATTGTTGTGAAACTTTGATGAGCGCGATCAAGGGAATTTGGCGCATTCATTATCCAAGTTCAAGAAATATTATTGATGATTACCAACTGCTTGATATCGAGGTCCCGCAGCAGACGAACAAGTATGGATATATTTTCACCCTCTTTTTTTTTGGAACTTAAATCTTGATCTAGTTGCTTAATTCAAAACAATATAATAGCATAATCCAAGCTGTTACATTGCACAATATAATATGGTTATTTGCCTAATATGGTTATTTTTTCCTAATATTTGTGTATTTCATATTCTCCCTTTTTCTTTTCTTCCCTCCATCAAGCTTCTTCTCAGCACTGCCTTCATCCTTTACTGCCTTATCTTGTTCAGTGTCTTCTTCAATAGAATCACCGACCTCAGTGCCATCAGTAACACCCTCATTTGCTTTTTCATCTTTCCTCACCCTCCCATGCCCTTCCTTGTTGCATAGGAACTGTACTTTGAACTAAATCGAACTTTGGGCATTTCTGCGAGTAGTGCCTGTTCGGATGGAGAAGCCAACTCCCTTAGCATATGCGTTGTAATACTCCCTTGCTTCCACTTTTAGTGCCAAGTGCTTGTCCAACAAACGGTACTTGAGGTGTGGACATGACCTCTTCACCAACCTCATCAGCAACATCTTGCACTGTTGCATCACCAACAGCGTGCTGATCATGTAGAACACAGGGGCCAGGAGCATCTTCTAACCTTGCCTATTCTAGTGACAGTCTGACTAGGAACATCTTCTGAGACTGTAGGAAAATCAGTTAACCCATCAATAGCAACCTGAGGGAAACTTTGTAGAATCTGATGATTCACATCCGTATCAGTAGGCTGATGAATCCTAGGGGTTGTAGGAACTTGTGTGCAAAAATCAACATCAAAGTTAGCTAGGAAATCTTCATCGAAATCCGGTGGGGGCTGATTTAGATCCATATTTTCTCAAGACCTGGTTGCAAAATAGTAGCAGGCAAGTTAGTTAAACCAGTTAGGCAACAATATAGCACTAAATTCGGCAATAATACTGAATTCGGGGATACATTTTCACATTTATTTGTAATCTTTGATGCAGCACCCAGTATCTAGCTAAATGATTGTGATTTTTTTAACATGCAGGTCACATAAACAAAGAGTAGGAGAGAAAGCAAGAATGCTATTCAGGTAAGCATGCAAATGTATTCTTGCTGCCTTTTCCATTTTCAGCTTCTCCTTTTTTTCCAGCCAACTGCAAGTGTGCAAGGTCTACTTCCTTACTGCTTTTTTTGTCAACATTTTGCCAATCTCTGAAAGAACCTACTGAACTGCATATTAGAGCAGTATAGTGTTTTTCTCAGTTGCCTTTGTTTTTTGTAATCATGCAGGATCTTTTGAAGAGAACCTAGATGGGCAATTGCATAGTCCATTGTATACAGTGCTATGTTTTCTGGAAGGAGGAAAACCGAAGATGCAAAACTATGGTTTTATGATGGGATTGCAGAACAAAGAACCAAAACTTGCTCAAACAAACTGCGAATACTTCTACGAATCGAAATGCTTGCTATGTATAACAAATACTTTTGGGGAGAAGGCAAAGTTGCTCTCCCGTACATGTGTTTTGTGTTTGCTTCGTTTTGCTATATTTTTTCTTGAGCTTTTTTGGGTACTGCTGTGCCACCAAAGTTGCTCTCCGGGGAAAGGAGAAAGCCGTGTCCTACCTGATCCCGAAAGGGCAAGGGCAGATTTGCCTTTTCTTCTGTGTGTCCTGTTGTCTTTTCTATTTTCTGGGCCTGTCGCCCTTAGAAAGAAAAAGGAAGTTTTTTGGGCCTGTCGCTCATAGAGAGAAGATAAAGCAAGTTTTCTGGGCCTGCCTATTGTTTTTTCAATTTTTTTCTGGGCCGGGGGTGGCACAACGGCGGGGAAAGCACTGTGAGGCGCGTCAAAAAGGAGATATTACACTGTTTGCCGGAAATGGGGATCAGCGGGTTCGCTTCTTTTACCTGAAATGGACCCGCCGTACAGTAGGTTATATTACGGCCGGCCGTAATATAGCTGGGTCCCTCTGCACTCCAAACGTCCATTCCTCAACAAAGTAACGAGTTTTTCCCATTTATCTGTTTTTCCACATATTACTATCAACTATTTCCTCCATTTCGTATAGGCCGGCATGTTGTTTCATTTGATTGTTGGTTGATAATCCATGGATTTTTTTTTTTTTTTTGACATTGATGTCCATGGACTCGATATTTGCTTGGATTTCACTGCACTCCACCGAAACACAACTCTACGGAAGCTTAGGTTCAGATGCACGTCACGTAAAAGGGCAAAGGCCGTCGGTGCCCGCATGGGCTATGCCACATTGCCACGGAGGCCATGGGGAGGGCATGGGCCTATGGCCATCTACGTACCGTCTGGCCGCAGCGTTGCCCGTCGGTGCCGTGCCCATGCGGTGGTCAGTCGTTGGAGGTTGGAGGCACGGCAGAGGACGGAGGTCCGTCGTAGGACGTCTGCACAAAGTGACGCGTTTAAGGATGAAAGGCCCCCGCCCGCCTCGGGATCCACGCAGGCACAGCCCGGCCATCCCATCATCCAAGGTCAACATGGGTATTGCTGCCTGCTGACGCCTGGCCGCCGCAAACAAAGCACAAGATTTTTCGTTCCCTGACCCATCCACCTTCTAGATTTTGCGAGGTATTTTACCGTTGGTTTTTAGATTTTGCACGGCATTTTACCGTTGGTAATTTGTAATCGCAGCGGGCCACCCGGTCAAGTCAAAACAAATCCGCGGGCGTCATCCACGCTCCACTGCAGCGAGCGCACCGGCCACCGCACTGGACTGGAAACGGAAGCCGCGCCGCAGCAGCCCAGTCTGCACGGAAAGCGGAGCACGCGCACCAGCAGGGGAAGCGACGAGGACGGGACGCTCCTCGTCCTCCGCGTCGTCTACAACTAGCCACCCGCTCCTCGTCTCCCTTTCCATACCAAAACCCCACCCAAAAGCCTCTCCTTCCTTCCCCCCTCCACGGACGGCTCCCATGGAGTGAAGGAGCCGCCAGCCAGCCGTCGCATCGCATCGTCTCCGCGCTGCTTCCGGGGGGCGGATCTGGGAGCGCCACGCCGACAGGTGACTGGATCTGGACCTCTCTCTCTCGCTTCCTCGTCTTCTTTGTTCGTTTCCCTTTCGGTCGATTCAGCGCCCCGCGACGACTCGCCGTCGCCGTCGCCGCCGCCTGTTGCGGATTTCTAGGTTCTCTTTTTGTCCATCCTCCTTCCGCGTAGGTGGAACTCTAGTTTCCCATACGGCGCAGCACGCGTGTAAAATCCTAGTTGTTTAAATCCTAGCTTTTCCTCTGTGTTTTATGGAGTCGTAGATGTTCATTCATCTGCGTGCTTTCCTTTTCCTTTCTTTTGTTTCCATTTCGACCTCAGTCGCGTCGCTTTGGGGCGTCAGAGTTCAGCGCCGGCGAGGCGGCGACAAAAAAGCGCCATTCTTTTTACGCTGATACGAAACCTTTTTCGCATATCCTTCGAATTAACTAATCCCTCCAACGTGCGCCGATTTTTCGATACTACTACTATGATATGATATATATGATACGCTACCTGCGCTTGCTGTATATCTGAAAAGGCCGATGTGCCTCATATGAGTCCAGAAAGTGAAATTTTAATAATCCGCCTTTTGTTTTCTTATCGACGTCAGCTGTGATCTAATGCTCTACCAAACACCGGTGTCAGTGTCACCGACCAGGGCTTCTGGGATTATTAGCGAATTTCCGCCCGACCTTTTGGCCCCAGAATCTGGTGTGAAAGGGATCTCAGTCCCTCGCTTGATGTGGACTGATACGTGTTTTATGACAACTGATGATGGAGCCAGTGTCTCTTCTTCTCTTTTCTTTTTCTTTCTTCTTTTTTAAAAAATGATTCTTTCATTTGCTTTTGTTACTGATTGTCTGTTCCATGAATTCAGCTGCTCAAATAGCCATTCCTCGTTGCTGAAACTACGCTATTTTGTTTCTCTGCAGTGGAGTGGAGTACAGTGGCCTACATCGTCAACTGCAACACTCCTTGATCCAGATCCAGGAGTGTGTCCACGGCAACCAGCCCCTTTCTTCCTTCTGCATTCGCGTGGAGTGGGGATTGGCCCGGCCTTTGAGTCGACTTCTTCTCTTGTAGGTGAGGGACCCCTTCCTTGCTTGGACTGTTGAGTTTTGCTTTGCTGTCATCTGTCAGCCCTCAGCTGCAAGTATTTCATCCTGGGATTGATAACCACCCAGATTTCTTTGGATGTTTTTGCTCCTTGAGATAGCACTTGTATCAACTTGTTTATGAAAAATGGTGGCATTTAACTGAACACTATTCTGGGGATTTAATCTTAGTTTGCTGTGGAATATTACTAAGTTTTGGGGCATGGTCGGAAAAATGGATGTATATATCTTTTGATCTGGTTGTACTTTCAGTTTTCATTTAGCATATAGCTGTTTGTTGTCTTCTGTGTTAGGCTTTAGCATTCCTTATTTTCTTTTGCTGAATAAAAGTGTCCTATATCTAGGCAATTCTAACTCTTTAATCTTTTCATGTGCAGTGCATTATTGTGTTGTGAGCTACAACATCAGCTGATCCAATGGCAACATATAAGCTGGGTGTGGAGGTCGAAAGTGCTCATGACCTGATGCCCAAGGATGGGCATGGTTCTGCAAGCGCTTGTGTCGAGCTCACCTTTGATGGGCAGCGCTTCCGAACTGCTATCAAGGAGAAGGACCTGAACCCGGTCTGGAATGAGCGCTTCTACTTCAATATATCAGATCCTTCTAATCTTCCTGAGCTTGCCCTTGAAGCATATGTCTACAATGTCAACAAAGATCTTGATAGTTCCAGGTCCTTCCTTGGGAAGGTCAGGATTGCTGGCACCTCATTTGTGCCCTTCCCTGACGCGGTGGTCATGCATTATCCATTAGAGAAGCGTGGGATGTTCTCCCGCGTCAAAGGAGAACTGGGTATGAAAGTATACATCACCAATGACCCCGCCATCAAAGCTTCAAACCCTCTTCCTGCAATGGATCCTGTTTCCAATAATCATCCTCCAGCACCAAGTCCAGCAGAGCAGATTGCAGCTGATATAACTGGTACTAATAGGCACACGTCCCAGGAGCATAGGTCTGAGGCAAAGACCTTACACACCATTGCTAAGGAGGTACAACATCATCATAACCATGGCCATCTTCCAGCTAGTTTTGGTGGGCAGCCTTCCAAGTACTCTGTTGACCAGATGAAACCTGTAGCTCAACCACCCAGGATTGTGAGAATGTATTCAGCAGCCTCCCAGCAGCCCATGGACTATGCACTTAAAGAAACTAGTCCCTTTCTTGGTGGTGGGCAGGTTGTTGGTGGCCGGGTCATACGTGGCGAAAAGAATGCTAGCACTTATGATCTTGTGGAGCGAATGCAGTATCTGTTTGTACGTGTGGTTAAGGCACGGGACTTGCCTGACATGGACGTCACTGGAAGCCTGGATCCTTATGTTGAAGTTAGAGTTGGCAACTATAGGGGGATAACTAAGCACTTTGAAAAGCAAAAGAACCCGGAGTGGAATGCAGTCTTTGCTTTTTCCAGGGACCGTATGCAGGCATCTGTGCTTGAAGTTGTGGTCAAAGACAAAGATTTGATTAAGGATGACTTTGTTGGCTTTGTGCGATTTGATTTGAATGACGTCCCTATTCGTGTGCCCCCTGACAGCCCTCTGGCTCCAGAGTGGTACAGACTTGTTGGTAAGAGCGGGGAAAAGTCTATGGGTGAACTCATGCTTGCAGTTTGGGTCGGCACCCAAGCCGATGAAGCATTTCCTGATGCCTGGCATTCAGACGCTGCAACACTTGAAGATCCATCTGCAGTAACACACATGAAGTCCAAAGTTTATCATGCTCCCAGATTGTGGTACCTGCGAGTCAATATAGTTGAGGCCCAAGATGTTGCTATATTTGATAAGACCCGCTTTCCAGATGTATTTGTGAGAGCACAGGTGGGGCATCAACTTGGGAGGACAAAACCTGTGCAGGCTAGAAATTTCAACCCTTTCTGGAATGAAGACCTTATGTTTGTGGCTGCTGAACCATTTGAAGACCACCTTGTTCTGACTCTTGAGGATCGTGTAGGTCCTAATAAAGATGAAATGCTTGGTCGTGTAATCATACCTTTGGCAATGATTGATAGACGTGCTGATGACCGTATTGTCCATGGAAAGTGGTTCAATCTTGAGAAGCCTGTGCTTGTTGATGTTGACCAACTGAAGAAGGAGAAGTTCTCTACCCGGCTTCATCTCCGTGTCTGTCTTGATGGAGGTTACCATGTTCTTGATGAATCTACAAACTACAGCAGTGACCTGAGACCAACTGCCAAGCAACTGTGGAAGCCGTCTATTGGTTTGCTTGAACTTGGTGTCCTTGGTGCTCAAGGGATTGTTCCCATGAAAACTCGAGATGGAAAAGGTTCATCAGACACCTATTGTGTTGCTAAGTATGGATCAAAATGGGTAAGGACACGGACCATCATGAACAACCCAAATCCCAGATTCAATGAACAGTACACCTGGGAAGTCTATGATCCTGCAACTGTCCTGACTGTTGGTGTTTTTGACAATGGCCAACTTGGAGAGAAGAGTGGGGAGAAGACATCTGGTGGCAAAGATGGGAAGATAGGCAAGGTCAGGATACGCCTTTCCACACTCGAAACTGGTCGTGTGTACACCCACTCGTATCCTCTCCTGGTTCTGCACTCATCTGGGGTCAAAAGATGGGTGAACTGCACCTGGCAATTCGATTTTCATCAACATCTCTGGTAAACATGCTGTACCTGTACTCTAGGCCTTTGCTTCCAAAATGCACTATGTGCGCCCAATACCAGTGCTTCAGGTTGATATGCTGCGCCATCAAGCTGTCCAGATTGTGGCTGCCCGACTTAGCCGGATGGAGCCACCTTTGAGAAAGGAAGTTGTTGAATACATGACAGATTTTGATTCTCACTTATGGAGCATGAGGAAAAGCAAAGCAAACTTCTTCAGACTCATGACAGTTTTCTCTGGCTTGTTTGCAGTCAGCAAGTGGTTCAATGGTGTCTGTTCTTGGAAGAACCCCATTACCACTGTGCTAGTTCACATCCTCTTTATAATGCTGGTGTGCTTTCCTGAGCTCATACTTCCAACAGTGTTCCTGTACATGTTTCTTATAGGGATTTGGAACTTCCGCTACCGACCTCGTTATCCTCCACACATGAATACCAAGATCTCTCATGCAGAGGCTGTTCATCCTGATGAACTTGATGAGGAGTTTGATACATTCCCAACCAGCCGCAACCCTGAGGTTGTAAGGATGAGGTATGACAGACTCAGGAGTGTTGCTGGAAGGATACAAACAGTGGTTGGTGATATTGCAACACAAGGGGAGAGGGTTCAAGCATTGCTTAGCTGGAGGGACCCTCGGGCCACAGCAGTCTTTGTCCTATTTTGTTTGATAGCAGCAATAGTCCTCTATGTTACACCGCTTCAAGTTATTGCTGCATTAGGAGGGTTCTATGTGATGAGGCACCCAAGGTTCAGACATAGGTTGCCTTCAGTACCAGTGAACTTCTTCAGACGGTTGCCAGCAAGGACCGACTCTATGCTATAAATAAGCCGCTATCTGGCGGTCTTATCATTGTAATCCCTAGAGAGAGGCTTCCTCTGTTACTATAGTCTTCTTGACTTTGTTGCTCTTTATAACTGTGTTTGTTCAGGACTTATCATTGTAATCCTTGTGAATCGTATCAGTTGCTTAATTCTGGGAATAATTGCCAGACCTAGTTTTTGTTTCTGTGTTGATCCTTTCTAAGATCTATTTATTCCATGTTTAGTAGCTCACTTGCTTTGTTTTGTGCTCTGTCCGCTCATCAGCAGTCGTAAAATTGTTAGCTATGGATCTGCTAGATTGTACTAAAAAAACCCCTATAGCAATTACTGATCATTTCACACCCTGTTTTCTGCAGTTAATTTCTTCTTTTTGTTAGCCCAGGGTCGCTGCATGCGATTAAAATTGTAATTCAGCTGCATGTATGGAAAGGAAGAATGCTATGCTTTGTAACTACTGTTGCATGATTCAGCATTCAGAATTCGGGATACATACCTATCATCAATATGATGGCAGGTGCAGGCCATTTTAGGAATGACTGTTTCTTTTAGGCATATAATATTGCCAGTGTTTTTCATTTTATTATTATATCTGACATTGAAATATTTGTGATACATAAATAGCCCCAATATCACAGGTTTTTTCTGTTTTTCTATGAGTAGTTCTTTTTGTGGTTGGTGTTCTATGGAAAACATCTGGACAGCAAAAAAGGCAGAATTCTTCAATGGGATTTTTGCTGAAATGCAGCAAGAAATTCTATGATAGGTACTTGCCAGTTGCCATTATCACTTTACTTTTCTTCTGCAATCCTTTCTCCAGTTCCTTGTCCAGGGAAACATACTAACATTTCTTGAAGCAAAGATGGGTGCAGCAGAGTCATCTTCCAAGCTCGCTAGCTCAGTTCATGACTTTAGCGTCAAGGTCTAATCTCTATCCTTCCTTTCATTCCTCTCAGACATCCTTTCTTTCTTATCGAACATGAAATGGTTTTTATGCTAAACTTTGGAAAAGTTGTTTTGATTTTTTTAATGGAATGCAATTGGAATATGAAGAAGAAAACTTTCAAACACTTGGGTTTCTTTTCATAGTTATTGTATTTGAAATCTCTAGTTCTTCCGCAATTTATTTGCAGGATGCAAGGGGAAATGATGTGGAGTTGAGTAGATACATGGGGAAGCTTCTGCTTATCGTGAATGTGGCTTCCCAATGGTTAAAATTCTTAGAATCATTTCCTGGATTCGTTTTTGAGTTTCTCCCTTCTTTTTATGTGTGTTTTCCTACCTGACTTGGTATCCTTGCAGTGGTCTGACAAATTCCAACTATACTGAGTTGGGATCACTCCACAAGAAGTATGGCGAAAAAGGTACTCTATATACACCAATTTGCATGTGTTGTTCTACTAACCTCAAAGTATCAATGGTAAATAAGCATTGATGTTTCCATAGGTTTCTTGTAGTTTGAACAAATGTTGATTCAGTTGGTTTGGAGGCTTCTGAAGCAGTTACACTTTAACTGGTTAAACATTATTCCTGGATTGACCTTCACTTTTTTAAAGGCTGTGTTTGGCATGTTGATACTACTGTTGAGACCAAACGTCAATTTGATTGCATTCGAAGCATCAGCAGCATGCTAGTCAGCATTTGGTTATCTTTCTCATTTTAGAGAAGAATATATGTTGTTTTTGCTTCTTGATCTTGCAAGCTTTCTCAATTTCTTTGGCAGCTCTATTACGTTATTCTTGTTTAGTTTTAAATAAGTTCTGGTGTCCCTTGTACTTTCTGTCCAATGTTGCAATGCATGGATCCTTTTGTTTTCTTCATTCTTGCTATTGCGTACACTGGAATCAAAAAGACCTGGCATTTAGCTATAGGTGTGGATGCCGCTGCTATTGTTTTTCCATGTACACCATATCAATTGTTTTTTAAAACAAATTTACACCATGCCTTTGTTTGGCTAAATTGGTCTCAGCAGTCTCCTGCCAATAATCAAAGCTTTTGGCCTTCTGCTATCTTCAACTTCTATTTATCTATTCCATTTTTGGCACTTGTTAGGATTTGAAATACTGGCATTCCCATGCAACCAGTTTGTTGGACAAGAGCCAGGTACCAATGAACAGATTGCTGAGTTTGCTTGTACCCGTTTCAATGCAGAATTTCCTGTTTTTGGCAAGGTATATACATCCAATGAAGAACCTTTCTTTTACTGTGTTGGATGGAATCGGTTAGGCAATGTTCCGATCTAAACATATCTAGAGCTGTCACACTAGGTTGACGTGAATGGCAGCAATGCTGCTCCGTTGTATAAGTTCCTGAAGTCAGAGAGAAGCGGTCTCTTTGGAGAAAACATCAAATGGAACTTCACCAAGTTTTTGATTGACAAAGATGGGCACGTCGTGAGCAGATATGCACCAAGCAGCTCCCCATTGAGTATTGAGGTGACAATTTAGTATTAACTGCCTGCTCCTGCATGCTCATTTTCTTCACAAACACTAATATTCACCTGGTTGATGTGGCTTCTGCAGAATGACATTCAGAAGCTTTTGAGGTCCTCTGACGGAAGACCACAATACGCCTGTTGTCTGCTTCCTTTTTTTTGGAACACAATGGCAGGAGCTGTACCTGTTGTCTGTTTTTTCGCTACTGCTTAGGGCTTCCCCAACGCGAATACGTGGCGTACTGCCTCAACTCCATGCTGGCCATCAAACTTCCACGTCGAACTCAGTAGTAGCTCCGCAGTGCTCAGTGCAGCCTGCAGAAGAAGCAGTTGCTTCGTCAGAGAAAAGCGTAGAGCTACTACAGAATGTGTGTTGGGAGGTGGTACACGGAGGGAAAGTTGAAAGTAAAAGAGAAAAAGACAGATGTGACAGGAAGATGACGACACAAGATGTGGAAAGGTAAAGCCACACCCCGATGGGAGTCCGGGTAGCTTCAAGGTGCATCTTCCTACGTGTACCCGTGCTTTTACCTCGGGGAGAACAGCACGTGCTGCCCCCGCTGCGGGTGCCCTTATTCATCTGTAGGCACACAACACTGTTGTGACCAATGACTTGCCAGTAATTCTTGCCCGTCTCATTGTACTCTCCGTCCAAAAAAGAATCCAATTCTATGTTTGGATCAAGTCAAATGCTTTTTTAATCTTGACCAAATTTATATAAAAAATGTATTGATATTTACATCTCCAAATATGTTTATTATGATCAAGTGATACTTATTCGATATCATAGGTGGTAGCATTTCTTTGTATAAATTCATCAAATTTAATTTGTTTATTCTTCAACATGCGAGAATAGTATCGTCTTTAGAATGGAGAGAGTACATTACTGCCTCTGATTTGATTACATATTGGTCTCTGGATTCATGTTTATGATGAAGAGAATAATAACTCACAATGGCGTATCACGAACGCAGAGGACGAAGGAGGTACTGTTTTTTTTCGAAACCGTGCCTTAGCACGTTTTTCATTAAGAGAAGTTAGAGTTTGACAACCCGAGACCCCAGCAGCGAGCTGCCACGGAAGACTCGGCCACACTTACAAGAGGCACCGGCTTTAACGGTGGTGTTAAAGGTTGTTACTTTCTAATGAACCTATTTGCGACTGTAGATGACAGAAGAGTGTGAGCGCTAGGACGCTGAGAGCGGGTCCGGCGAAGCCGCGTTACCGCGTTGAGGGAAGAGGACCCCCATCATCTCACGCCGCGCGGTGGGGGAAGTGTCCTTGAAGGCCTGACGGAACTGCTCTTCAACCACAGCGTCAGTGTCTTCGTTGTCGGAATTTGGCGGCCTGCCGCTCCACTTGTTGGTCAGGACTCGCCTGGCCTGCCGCTCCGGAACAGGGTCGCAAAGACGGGTATTTGGCCGCCGGGGGAGCTGCGCCGGCTCACAGTCCGCGTCCCGCCGCGCGACGCGAACGCGTGGTGGCGAGAAGATCAACGGCTGCTGGACCGGCAGCCGAAGGAGTCGACGAAGCCCGTGACAGAGGACAGGGAGGGTGCTGGCGCCGGTGTTGGTGCGGGACCGGGGGTCGCGGCGGGGGCAGGGACACCCGGGCGCCCCGTGGGTGCTGGGGAGGGCGGCTGCTCGGGCGAGTCGCCGCAGGCCCCCAGTCCCACCCCGCACGACGCACCGCCAACATCGTCCAAGGCCGGCGGCGGGTCAACCACCGTCGACGAAGGAGGTACTGTTGGAATGAAATATGCTAAGAATAATAACACAAGTCGCAACATTGAGCGATGCCTAGTGAATTCTATAAGAATTTAGTTATACTCAAAAAAGAACCGAATAAGCTATTTCGAAGTATGGTTTCGGGTATTCTTGTGCGAAAGAGAGAATTCCTCGAGAGCTGGAATTATCGACAGATGAGCTAGCCTCTAGATGAGTTGATATCAATGCTGGAACTTCTGGTGTCAAATATCCCGGGCTGGGCCACCCTCCGGTCACAGGGGGCGGCGGCGTTAGATTTTGGTTGTGCCCGGAGCTGGGCGACGCCTCCTGGCCGCCGGTGAGCGAGTCGGAGCTGAAGGCCGCCGCCGCCGTCGTTGCTGTGGCCGCCGCCTCCTGTTGCTTCCCCCCTTTCTTGGACTTGGATCTCGACCCTCCCTGGTGAAAACTCCCCAGTACTACCTGCACAAACCAGCCAGCCAGCCATAATTTGTGAACACCAGTCGTCTGAAGTCACCATCCATTTTTTACTATACATTCAGAAGGAACATTTCTGTCTGTTCTGTCAACTTTTAGTTGAAAAACTTCAAATAGCATAACATTTACAAAATTTCTGCTTTTGGTTGAAAAACTTCAAATAGCATAACATTTTACAAAATTGAGGTGAATACTCGAAGCAGAGGGAGGAAGGAGGATGTTGTTATGGTAGTACCTGCACGGTGCCTGCAGCTACCAGTGGGCCGCTCAAAACACCTCCGATGATATTCCTTTCAGGGCTGCAGAGCGTGACGCTGAGCCCGCCGCTCTGCTGGCCCTGTGATTGTGAGCCTGGGGCCAGGTTGTACGAGCCGGTTAGGCTCAGGATCTCATAGAACCCCTGCGATCATGGAACGAATGAGAGTTCAATGTAAGTTGGATCAGCTGAATTCCACCAGGTTTGTTTGATCAGTGGCTGCTGCACTGTGCACGCACCTCGTAGATGGCAGGGTTGTTCTTGAACGCCTGCGGCGACGCGGCGTGAACCCTCGCCATGGGAGAGCCGTCGGCCGGGTGGCGGAGGACGGCCCTGGAGACGGAGCCCATGGCCGAGAGGACGCACACCGCCCTTGACGACTGGGTGGCGAACGCGACGATCTTCGCTGCCACGTCCTGGCGAAACCCAACTGAGAGGTTCAGTATGCCTGCCCAAACTGAAGCTGCATTCTGTTTCTTGGAACATTCAGAGTAGTACATACCTCTGAAGGAGACGCCGTGATGATATGCGGAGTGAAGCTCGTTCCAGCCGAACCGGCGAACGCATTGCCTGAATCACACAGAAAGAATGTCAGGCTACAGAATCTGAATCATCAACGAATTCAATCAGTTCCTCAGTGATAGGTTTTGTTTGTTGGTTTCTGACTGACAAAACGTTGTTTTTCAGAAACCCTGTTGGTTTTGCAGACTGACAGAGCTGTAGACAATGAACGGACATTCTCTGTTCTGCATCTACTAGCTAGCTAGACAATGAATGGACATTGTCTGTAGTTGAGTTGGACATGCTGTTCTTTTTTTTTCAGATTGTACACAGTCAGAGAGATTCTGAATACGTACGGTGGAAGAGGAAAATCTAGACTACAAGCAAAACCTAGAGATTGTGATGTGGATGCCACAAATAAAACGATTCCCCAACTGGTGAAAGAAAGGAAGGTCTCAGTCTGATTTTTCTGCAATCTTCCATCTCAAGAAAAAGCTACTTTATTAGGCGAGGAGATATTAGATATGGCATGTTCTGAACTTCGGGTACATGTACAGTCAAAGCTAAGCTAAAGGCAAAAATCAGCACCACAAAAAAGCTTTCGAGTCGTTTATTCAGAATTTAAAAAAAATTATAGTATTTGAGATGAGATTTGAATGAAAAAAAAAATCTTTTCTTTGAGCAGAGATCACTGGCGGGTACCTTGGGAGGGCGAGGGCTGGTGCTTCTTGCCGGTGCCAGGCGGCCGGCCGCGTCGCTTCTTCTGCGCGGGGTCCTCCATGCCGGAACTGCCGAGCATGTCTGGACCTGCAGACGACAGGGACCCCATCCTCGGCTGTGCGGCGACGAGGTGCTGCTGCTGCTGCGACGCCGCGGCTGCTGCCTGCTGCTGCTTCATGGTGCCGTCAGGCCCGTACTTGCGCGGCCTCCCTCTCTTGCGCTTGACGGGCTCCGCGGGGACCGGCGGGACGGCGCCGGGGCCGGAGGCGGAGCCAACGCCCATGGTGGCGGCGTTGGCGGTGTGCTGCAGCAATGGCGGCGGTGGAGGATCCATCTGGAACTGCATGCCGGCGAGGGAGCCCCGCCGATGGAGTTGAGGATCGCCGTGGGGCTCATGTTCATGTTGGGCATGTTGGGCATGGGGCGGATGACCGAGTGCATCCCGGCCAGCGACGACGGGCTATGGTGCCCACCGCCGCCACCGCCACCAAAGCCCCGGTGTTGCTGCTGCTGTTGCTGCTGGTAGAATGACTGCAGGTCGGACTGTGAGATGAGTTCCTTGCCATCCATGCATGGAACGAAGGAGAACCAACCAACCAACTTGCACACGGCTTGCCGGAACACCCAAAGCAAATAAAGCAATCGCCGGGCGCTCGCTGCTCTGCTGCCCTCGCTCCCTGCCGCCTCTGGTCACGTCCGCCGATCAGCTAACTACCTAGCCGCGGAACGCTCTGTCCCGGCCCGGTTTTTCTTGGGCTGCGGCGGATCGGAGGTGCGTCAACGCGCAGCCTTTTCGCTGGAGATGAAGCTTGCAGGGCAGGAGGAGCGCGCACGGTGCCACGGATATGGGCCGGCCGCAGGCAGAAGACGGGGAGGAGAGAGATAGAAGGAGAAAGGAGCTAGAAGGAGAGGAAGAAGATAGGAGATGAGATCAGATAGATAGATGAAATGATGGGAGAGAGATAAGACGATGACGCGGTTGGGGTGGCTACTGCCTTGGCCTACACGAGAGCGGCGAGAGCGGCAGGCAGAGGCAGGGCACGATCGAGCAATTGTTGGTTCAATCGTTGAGGATGGACGGATGGATGGGCACTGCACCTGCACGTCTGCGTCCCGGCGCCCCACCCCACAGAGGCGATAAGATTTCCCGTGCGCCCGACGAAAAGCGAGCGGCGGGCCGCGGTTTCCGGCGCTCCGTTGCCGCCGCCGTCGCGGTCCGTTGGCTCACCTCGCCAGGCCCAGGCCATGCCATGCCAATGCCATGCCAGCCGCGCGCGGGCGGTGGGCTGTCGCTACCCGGCCAGTCGTCGATGCGCGCGCTTGTCTGTCCCCGCCCGCGCCCGCGCCCGCGCCAGGCCCCCACGTCCAGTCCAAGCCCCACACGCCCGCCCTAGCTCTTTTCAGTTCGGTGGAATTCGAGAGATTTTTGCGCGGACCCGCGTGATCCTCTCGCGAAAATCGGCCAAGTAGGTTACAGCATCTGGTGCGCGTCTACGTCGTCGGCTTTGGCGTGGACTTTGGTTAGAGTCAGAGCTGCAAATGCTAGATTTTCTGCGAAAAACTAGGTTTGCGAAATATTTTCTCCAACAAAGAGTTTCGGATTTGATGGGCAGTTTGTTACGTACGCCTGGACCACTACAGCTCAAATGGCGATTTTTTTAACAAAAATATGACGATGATTAATTTGTACCACCTCTCTTCCTTTTCTCGATGATTATTTAGTTCCACCTCTTCGTTTTCTAAATCTCATCCTCTAAATCGTCATTTAAAGAGTCGCTTCTATATCTTTTCTTTCTCCAACAGTTTTTTTTATCTTGTGAGTCTAAAAAGTCATTATCTTTTTTCTATCTTGTCTAGCGAGAAATTCAGGATAAAAGACAACTGTACTTAAACAACCAAATACAAAAATTATCGAAGAGAAATTTTTTCAACAAAATCTCTATTACTTACTATTTCGCGCATGCATGGGTCTGCTTGGATCTATTAGCACTAAAAATTAGATAACTAATAAGTTGTTTGGATCCACCTACTAATTGGTGTGTTTGGATAGTGAGTTCAAAGTGTATATGAACTATTAGCATTTTCATCCATCAAACTTTAAATCAGAAAGAATTAGAATGCTATCATCCAAGACACATGTCCAAATTTGAAAAATACAGTCAAATTATAACGTTGATTGTAAAAATACGAATTTTGGAAATACAATTATTTTGGAGCTGTCCCAAATATTATAATGTTGGTTATAAACCTCACCATATTTTCTATTGTTCTAAGAGAATTGTTTCCGTTACTGCAAGAGGAAAACTGAGATGCACCAGAAACAAGTTAAGTTACGCTCAAGCTAGTTGGAGAACATTAGGGCGCTTAAAAAAAACGTTAAAGTTACACTGACAACCAAGTGATGACTTGGGTTGTTATGAGTGAGGTTGCATCTTCTACCCACAAAGGATGCCGACCGTGATGGTGTAGTCTTCAAATCTTGCATGAGCACTGTAGCAGCTGTCATGGATGAGTACTCTTCGTATGAACACTAGAGCAATAAAACGAGTGAACATGGCTATGTTGGTTGGGTTTGTTTAATCTGTACACGTAGACTCAAGTTTTCGATTTGACATGAATGTTTGTACTTTTATGAATTTATTTAAGAGATATAGCAATGTTGTTCTTTTAGTGGACTTAATATGGACGATCATATTTTACAGAATTTTATAGTGTTATTCTTTTAGTGATAAGCTACACGTTGACTGTGAGACGTCTACAATGATTTCGCCAATCTATAGCATTAAGTGTGCTGGTGTTATTATTTCAGTGTAATAGACGACGTTGTTGTGTGATTGAAAATAAGGCACTATAGCAAGAACATTGGTCTTAGTAGCGTGATCAACATGGCTAGCTAGCGCCACGTGTATATGTTGTGTTGTTGTAGGATAAGATCGTGAAACCAATCATCCATGTACGAAAACGATCTCACGTTCCGATCAATAATCCGTCACGTGCCCTTCAATATGAGCATATGCCCCATCTCTTTCGCCCTTACAAGCCCGTTGCATGGTGTCATTAAATAGCTCAACGAAACATCCTTGTCTCTCGCGAAGCGAGTAGTAGCTTCTCCCTGTAGTACCGCCGCCCACTCGCCTCCTCGCTTCCGTCGCCGCTCACCGCAGCCGGCCCCCTGCCTCCCCGGCGTTCTCGCCGGCGGTGAGGCAGGAGGGCCGGTCCCCGCTCCTCCCTCCCCGTTTTCCCCTCTTTTCCACCCCTTGTAAGATCCCTATCCAAACTACATGAACCTTCACCTGGAGAACGCCGCCGCCGCCGTCGTCATCGTCATCTTCTTCATCTTCGCTGCCGGCGCCGTTATTCACCAGTCGAATAAATCCGCCACCTCCTCCACCCGCTCCTTCCCATGGCAGCCCGGTTTCCCCTTCCTCCGCCTCCTCTCCGCCAAATCGGAGCCGTTCCGCCGCCTCCACCTCCGCTCGCGTCCGCCTCGCTCCCGCCTCCACCTCGTTCCATGCATCCATCGATCCCGCAGATCCTGCATCAAGACAGTGCAGCTCTTCAACAGGTGCTAGCTCGACGTGCTCGCCTCCACCGGGGATTTGACCTCCAGCTCCATCCCATGTCTCCGGCGACGGCAATACTTCGAATTTTCGGTCGCTTGGAGTGCTTCTTCTCAACGGCTGCGTCGCCCCATCATCAACCGACGCCTAGCGCGGTCTTCCATCCGGGTGTAAGCGCCCTTGGCGCCTCTACGGCCCTCGCCGGCGAGCTCGTCGTTGTCTTCGCCGTCGATCTAGAAGCTGTCCTTATCCGGTCTTTGGACCTGGTTGTAATTTGGTTCTCTTTCGAGGACCTTGGTGTAAGATGGATGCTTAATATAATATATTTTCGCTGTTGTCAAAAAAAAAAAAAAAAGCTCACACGATGATGTTCTTTCTGTTGGGCTAGCTCCAGCTTTGAATTTTCAGCACCCCAGGTAACGCTAGCTCTCTAACGGGTGGCTGTCAAACTAGTCAGCCTAATTAGTTTGAGATGATTTTTATTTTTGGATTTAATTTGCTATATTCACTGGTACATAAAAATGTTTATACGGACAATTTTTTTGGAATTAGTAAGATTCCACTAACATCCCCTTGAGAACCTTCAGAATACATTGGTGACTGGCTTAAGGTATTGCAAACGGCATTGTTTACACAAACTGTCTCTTGAAATCGTTTTCCATAATTTGAAAATCAAGCCACACACACATTGGAAGAAAGCCCACTATCGAACTTTTTTTCAAGACCACGCCGTTGCGCGCATTTCATTAAGCAGGGTAAAGAGAAAACAAAGTTCAAGCATTACAAACCAACAAAGTTCAAGCATTACAAGCCCACCATCGAACTCCTCGCGTGTGCCTCACATATTACTTCCCTACAACTATGGCTCATATTCATATGTGACTAAGTGGCTAATACAATCCTTTTCGTATTAATTAACTTTACCAAATATATCCGCCAATATCTGGGAGTTCACATTATCTGCCGATAACTTACAATTCACACGTATGTCAGGAGAGGACTCATCATCTCTGAGGGAGGCCGTGAGGCGGCTAGCGAGGTTCACTGAGGAGGTCGTGATAAAGAGGCTGCCACCTCTCATCAGCACCCTTCCTAAGCAGAAGCCGCCACCTAAGCGAACCTAGCCCAAGAGTAGCAGGTGGATTAGGGCTGGATATCGATCCAGCTCGGCTCGTTAGTGGCTCGGCTCATTATAGCTCGGTTCGTTATGGCTCGGCTCGTTATAGCTCGTTATATAAACGAGCCGGAAAGCCTAGCTCGGCTCGGCTCGCTAGTGGCTCGAGCTAGCTCGTTTGGCTCGTGAGCTAGAACGCAAAAACATATATATAGAGATTGTAAATGCAAATTCGCAAAAAACGTATCACGTGTATATTTAAAATGAAAGAAATAAAATACATATGAATTTTATAAGGAAAAATATAAGTATGATATCATCTATAGCCATGATTCATCATTATTGGTTAATCGATTTCATAGATTAATACAATTATTTATCTTGGCTCGTTATGGCTCGCGAGCCAGCTCTCGAGCTGACTCATTATAAAACGAGGCTTGTTATAAAACAGGAGCAAATGAGCAAAGTTAAAAAAAATGAGGGCAAACGAATGATTAGACTCTAAAACATGGGCAGCTGCACAAAAGACCCAAAATATAATGGTAATAATCATTTTTTACTTCTTGTTATTGTTTTGGCCCACTGCCTTGCCCTGCCCCACGGTAGGACTTACCTAATAAAAGGGCTATATCTACAGATGTTCTTTCTTAAGGCGTTTCCAATGATCTAGATTAGCGCTAACTTAATCGATTCTTTAATCGTCAAATAGTGTAAAAAGCAATGTTACTTTCATGGACTTAGAGCAACTTCAGTGGGGCCCCTACTTGGACCCCTACCCTAAATTTTAGGAGTTTGGACAGAAATCTAACTTCAATGAAGCCCTTAGATGGGCTCTCATTTTTTATGCCCCTTAAAAATTATAGTCTCAAGTCCCCAGATCCAGCACCCCCTATCCCGTGGGTCCCACACCACTTTCCTCTCCCCACCGCACGCGTACAGACACGCCCACGCGTGCCGACCGGCCTCACCTCCCGCCCATGCTGCGCCCAGCCATGGCCGCTCGCATCGCCCAGCCATGGTCGCGCCTGCCCACCCCGCCCGGCCCCTGCGATGACCGCGCCTCGCTCCGCGCCGCCCGCACCGCTACCACGAGGCGGCGGCGCGACGTCATGGTTCGGGACGCAACGACGGAGCTCGCGAGGCTGGGGAGCCTGCGTAGGCGGCGTAGGCGCCAGTGTCCATGGCTTCAGAGGTGGAGATGGTCGGCGTCGGCGATGCCGGCGGTGGGGAGCGCAAGAGGAAGAAGACGCCAGGGCGCTGAAAGATCGAGATCAAGAAAATCGTGTCCATGGACCGCCCTCGCCACCAGACTGCCGCCGCCTTGCTCCTCGTCCGCACGCGCGGCGCTGCCGCAAGGACCAACGCTCGCTGCTGCCGCACCTTCATCACGCTGCCGCCTAGCTCGCGCGCGCACGCGCTCCGCCCACGAAGCCCGCCAGCAGCAGCAGCAACTCGTCATCGCCATTGCCGACCGGACGAGCAGAGCGCCGCCGCGCCCAGGTGCGCCATGGCCATAGCCGCTTCGGCCTCCTCTCCAAGCCTTCTCGAGCGTTGCGTCTTCACCGTGCCCGGACAAAGCTTCGACGTTGTTGATGTTTATTAAGTGCAACTGAAATAAGGAGGGTTCCGCAAGCGCACAGAAAATATCATCGTAGCATTTTAACCAGGAGTAATCCAGGTATCATTATTTATAATTTTACCACTGGGAAGGGAATGCACTAGATAATGAGTGATGAGCAATGCACATGCGATAATGGAGAGCTTAACCTTGTCTGTATCGATCATCTCATACAGGGTAAGTGTTACATAAAATATAGGAATGAATGATAATTGACATAAGATAAATGAGAGCATTTAGCCACATAAAATGATAGTAACCATCTCAACTTAGCACTCTAAGCTTATAACACTAGCATGGACTAGGACGATCTAGGGTATAATCCTATGTTATTCTAACTATAAAGTCAAAGCATACAATGATTAGTGCAAGAACATCTAGCAATCATGGCGGAAAAGGTTACATCTATGCATAGTGATATTACCAGAGAAGACTAGAGATATAGCAATGACTTCAATGTAATAGGGTTGTTCTGCTAGACCTATACTCGGGAGAAGGGCTACAAAGGACTCAACAGGACTGTCGCTCCCGCGATCTACCTCACGATCCGGAATATAGGGTGCAATCGCAGATAAATACGGTCTAGGCACCATGCCTACACAATATCTATCACTCACCCATTGGCCTAATGAGTAAGCGCTATACGATCCTATGCATAAACATAATTCTAGTCCAACTATGCTAAACATATAATCAAGTAGACTAAGAACGATATAATTGAGAACATAATCAAATAGAGCAAAGTCAATTCTGATATAATAGAATAGAATAAAGTACTATTCATAGTATCACGAACAATGATGAATATTACAAGAATGTAGAGGGGAATTGCCAAGAACTCCGACAGATCCGGACTCCAAGCTAGGCTTGATTCCCTCTAGATCTATTTCTATGTAGCTATGCTACTAAACTATGGAGCTCTAATTGAGATGGTGACTCTGGCTTCTCTGAATTCTCTCAGATGAATGAATGGAGAATGAATTAGGGTTTCACCCAGGGGCCAGGGGCTCTGAATATATAGCCCTCTAGGATGCACCACAGCCCTCGGATCAAACCGACCTAAATGGACGATTATTATTCATCCTCAAAGGCGGTGGAACAGGGATCCGCGAGACTCCACCTCATTGGTTGAGGTGGAGAGTCGGCCGCCCCTAGGGGGGAGTCGGCCGCCCCTGGTCAATGCCAGGTGGGGCCCAACTTCCAGGGTTCGCCTTCTGGAGTCTTCTAGAGTATACAATTTTACCCGTTCGGTCTTTATCTCTATGTTATCCCGACATGTGGGCCTTCATTAGGTTCTTTCCTGATAACCCCCTACAGAAATAGACAATCACCAAAACTCGTGGAATTCTGTCAGTGTAACCCATATATCTAACAGGTGAACTCATATTAGTCCTTTCTCTTGCTGCATTGACGGTATAAAATTGACACTTAATCACCGTCAACAGACGTCCGTGCCTCGCCCCACCGGCGCCCACAGCACTCCCGTCGCGGCAGAGTTCACCGCCGGCAACTCTGCTCGCGTGGCCGGGAGCCCACGGGCCGCCTCACGCCGATCCGAGGCCACCCACGGGTGCGCACGGACCCCCTGCTGCTGCACCGCCTCTCCCCACAGCCGCGCGCCGATGGTTCGCTAGAAAACCGGTCGTCCCCTGCCCGGCATCGAGAAAACAGAGAAGTGAAGGTCGCCTACATAAACATAAATATATTACTCTTCTCGGGTTTTCTGCAAAAGTAACATGACTCATAGACAGGGGGGTCCTATGTGAGATAGGGACTTGATTTTTTTTTTCACTGGAGTTGGGCATCAATTTGAGCCCCTACTTTTTTTGACACAGTGTGCAAATAGAATTTAAGGGCCTAATTTGGGGGCTTGGGCTGGAGTTGCTCTTAGGAGATTATATGGTGTATCATTTCTTTCTCACAACAAGATTTTTAAGGTTGCTTGTTGTTATCTCTCTCTTCTACGCTGTATTTATCAGCTTATTACACCTCTAGCTAGGTCGGCTATTCGAGACCTCCTAATATTTGTGAGTTGTACTTTATCTCCCATGCATGCCAACCACCAATCATCAGCTGAATGCTAGGTCGCTAGGTCGAGAGCTAGTGGCCATGCTTCCCGACGATGGAAGGATCGATGAACCAGTGAGCAATCTACTGATGGGACGAATGAGGACCGCCGGCCTGCGGTTGAGCGGTCGTCATATGGCCGGGCGGCCGGCGGCCGTATATCACTGTGTGCGCGTACGTTGTAATCCCATCGGGCCAGCACACGTACTCACCACTCGACGACGTCGCAACTGTGACTGATCGGGGCACCGCGAATTGAAGGACGACGTTAGCGTCACGGCACCCGATTAGATTAGCCCACTGCCTCCTGCTGCTGGTGGTGGTAGTTCTAGATAGCATCTTGTCTATTCATCACCTGAATGAATCATATATTTCAACCGAGAGTTGGTTAATGGGTTCAGTGAGTGAGTGAAGAGTTACATGGAGTTGCTAGTTGATCGGTCATATATAGCACAAACTGTGCGGCTGTGCCACTCGATCTCCCAGTGCGAGCAAAATTTGGATCGATGGATGGAATGGGTCGATCGCTCAGGGAGCTGAGAACAAAATATCGATCGTATCCTCTGATTGATGTCGCAGCCCAAGCCGATGGAGCGCGCGACCCATTGGCATGCAACGCAGAAGAAGATATATTCGTTGCTGCCCCAATAATACTGTTCCCACACAAGTGGCGTCCTTTTCGGCGCGATGGCAATCAGGCATCGGCCGGCCCCGGACGTGTGGCTGCCGGGGCTCGGCCCGCGCGCGGCGCCACTTGCATCAAGCGCTGCCCAATCATGTCGACGACTCGGCGCGCGCGGGCGGGCGGGCGAGACGGACGACACACGCCGCGGCACGTACGTACGGGTGCCCGATCGATGGGCGATATGGATGGATGGCAATGGGCAAGTTGCGCGCGTGGCCAAGGGGGCCCGCCGGCGGCCAGCGGCGCGGCGGGGCGGACAGGCGGTCGTGGGGGCGGCAGGCGGCGCTGTCGTGCGCGGGAATGAAAACGCTTTGGGCGGGCGCAAATGGCCGGCTGTCCCGTCCATCCGGCGATCCATCGATTGCCTGCCTGCCTGTGCCGGCTGCCTAGCGATCGATCGAGCTGGTCCGATGGAGAGGGATCGTGGAGGGAGCCCCGCCGAGCGCGGGAATAATTAGCAGCGTCGTCGTCGTGGGGGCGACGGGCCCGGTGCCCTGTACGTAGGTAGGGCCATGCCGATATCGATGATACGTGCAGCGTGCGTGCATGGCCGATGGCGCGCCGTGGACGACGCACGTTCCCTGCGTGCCAAGGAACCAACAGGAGTACAGGACGCGCCACCTGCCTGCCTGCCTCTGCCTCATGCTAGGCCTCGGCTCAACTAGTGCTCTGCTTCGCTCTCTTCTCTTGTACTTGCATGCTGTCAATATAAGCCGTGCCGACTCCATGCAATCCAACGGAGGACGGATCGATGCGGCAGGGACAGCAATTAATTGCGTTGGATTTTAAGTACAACAAAAAAGATTAAGAAAAAAATACAAAGTCAGCCACTCTCCAACGATATGGGTGGCTGGTGCTGTGGTCAAGTGCCTGTACATACTCGTACTACAAGTACAACTCGCTTTCTCCCTGTATACATATCCATTTGACATTTTTGACCCATGCAAAGTCAAAAGTCATTATTATCCTCCAAAAACATGCACCCAAGTACTCAATACCTTACGAAAATTGAATTTCTTTTTCACCTTAATTTAATTTCAGTGGTACAAACTGGGTTTTAGGTTTAAGGATATTGTGACACGCTCCCTACGCCGTTGCCAACCATGGGCGTCCCTGCCCCGGCATGGCCCGATCGCCTCCTACTCCACCAGAACCTTAACCATAGTCCTCTCCCCCCACCGTCTAGCGGTCTAACTTTCCTAAAGACTTCTTCTATGCTTAGCAGTGAGGAGATGAGCTTTCTAAAAACTCTAACTTCGGGCTTCGTTGGAATCCTAGCCGCAGGCATATGGGCCCGTGTCGTGCACTTCGCACGATAGACTTTATGTTCGATAATATGTCAACGGTTAGAGGGGAAATGGGTGCTGCTCAAGTGAAATCAACTCTAACATGTTCCAAAAACATCAGCCATGATAGCTAAGGATGGTCAATCTAAAAAAATTACGATAATAGGTGCTCATCCGAGATATAGAAATAAAAATGCAAGTTCGACTCGTTAGTGGTATATCTCGCCGATTTATATAAGTTGACATGGTACAAAATGAACCTAACATTGGTAATACATGGAAGAAATATTTGTATGGAGAGTTAAGAGAACAAAGTAAATTGTTTAAGGAACTATTTGGATAGAATAGGGTTAGTAAAAGTGTGGATTGAGATAATTGAATCTAGACATGTTTAGATGGAACAGATAGATGGTCATCTCTCTTATAAATAACACATGCCTCTTTTATCTTTCCCTCTTTTTCCAGGCTGAGGAGGATAGTGATATTATAGAATTTGGTGTTGGTATATATAAACCATGTTTGGATATGATTAAAATTTGATTACTGATCATCATCTTTAAAAATACTAGAAATCGTGCCAAATGTCCCGCTGCCCACAATTATGACGACAACCTATTAGCGAACCACTAGGAGATTGAATGGGGGGTTTATAAAGTACCGTCTAAAGTTTAACCAACCATTGAACTAAAGTGGTCTCAATTTGAATCTTCAGCCTGATTATTGTTGTCTTTGATAGTGAAAACATTTAAATAGTTTATTTGAAGTATATAATTGGTTTTTACAATCTAAGTATGATTAGATCTCATTCTCGTTTTTTTAGGAGTTCTAAACCTAACCTAAGTCGAGGACTGTAAGATAGACACCTCGTACATGTTGGCCTAACAAACAGGTGTACGTCATGGTTTGATTTTCGGATGGAAGAACGAAGAGGCGCATGCATGAATGAGCGAGCGACAAGTGGCTTTGGGGTTTGGTTTGCTGTCTACTCCGCCGTATCTATCCATCTCAACGTGCAGTAGAGGTGTAGCAGATTGATGAGCAGAGCAGAGAGGGAGGGTGGTGGTGTGGAGCTGGAGCTGGAGTGGAGTGGATAAGTGCGTGTGCGTGCGGCCACATGGTGACAGCACGGCACGGACAGGATAAGATACCAACCAGACCAACAGTGACCGCCCCGCCGCCCCGGGCTCCGGCAGCGCGCGGACGTCGATGGTGGATGCACTTCGATTTCATGCCTTCTCCCCTGGGCTGTGGCCTGTGGGCTCCTTTCCGAATCTGAATTATGTTCAAGGCCCGGCCCAACAAGGACTCCAGGCCGTATTGTTCCTTTTAAGGTGATGAGCTAACCGAACTGGATCGAGCCACAGATATCATTTGGGCCCTACCAGTGGAAACATCATTTCATTCGGGTGGCAACACTCGTGCAGTTTTCGAGCTCCACTGTGTGTGTGTGTGTGTGTGTGTGTGTGTGTGTTGGGGGGTGGGTGCACTACGACTCTATACTGTACGTGAGTAGAGAGATATGGCCGGCGACTGCACTTGATTGTTTTATTCGGTGCTACAGGTGTAACAGCTAATTCTTTTTCATATTTTTTCCTTCGTCATAAGTCATACGTACAGAAATAGTTTTGACGGCTACAATGTACCAACAAAACTAAAACTAAAAGACTCAAACATCGCGTAATGTTTTATATTATGATACGATAAAACCACCCCTCTATATAAACAAGAGAATCATGACTGACTGGGGAACCCAATTTTCAATGACAAAAGAACATATCTACAACTCCTTTAACACTCTCAGTCTTGTTGTTCGCCAGCATCTCTCGATGATATATGTCGGCGTTCTAGGTGGTCGTACCGTCCTAGAGAAACCTTGATGTGCCCCTCCTCTTTAGGTCTTCCCGGGAGGTCTTCAAGAGTTTATCAATTGAATAACGGGCGTCAAACCAGCTTGATTGGCTTGCTAGTTAGCCTCACTGGTTTACTACATTCTTATTTTGTTTTTTTTTTTACCAGGCCTAGGCACCTTTTTTATTAAGAGAAAAAGAGTTATGTTACACCAAAATGAGACGGTAATCCGAGGTTACCGAGCTTCGAGACTACACAAAAGCACGAGGTTGTGATTAAAAAACATTATGTTTCGTGTAAGGACATGTGCGACCCCAGACATGCTAGTCTTTGCAAGTGTGTATACCGATTTAGCGTCAACGCGCTTTTAATGACTTCACTAGGAAGACGAAGAAGAACCTATAGGAGTATATCTACTAGCAACATGTGAGACGACAGCCTGAAGGCGGTGACCAAACAAATCCCATGAATCAAGGCAACATCACCTCGCCAACGATATCGATCGAGGAGCTTCCCGACGATCTTCGACAAAAGATTTAAGCAAGATCGATGTAAATCTAGAGGCGTTCCTCGCGAGGTACTCTAAAGATTGGCAGGGCAATGTGACTCGATACCGTGAGCATCTTTGGTGACTCCTCTGCAATGTGATTCAATTACCGTACATGAGCCAAAAGATTCATGATAAGAATATCTTCGATTATAATTAAATAAATAAATAAAAACTCGGTGCCCACAAAGCGAACCAATATTCCACAAAAAAAATGGTGTTACAGGCATGCACTTGAGGCGGTAAACTTGGTAGTTGCAATTTTCGCTCTTCCACAACATGCCTGGAGGTTCTCAGATTCACCATATTATAAATAATAATTGATCTCGTGTCTTCTCCGAATATATATAGTATATACATTTTTTTAGAGACACCTATACTAGATCTTTCAGACTCTTCTATCAATATAATCTGCAGACTCCCTGTACATAATAAAAAACATGAAATCATCCGCGTGACACCACTTAAAGCATTTTTCTTCTTCTCTATAGATACATCCGTCCCATCGACCAGAACGCGCAGCTGGCAGACAAATGTATATATGAAGAAAGGCATGCATTAAATTAAGCTGCATGCAAGTATCATTACATATCTATGCTGTGCCTGTGCACGTACGCACTACTAGTGATCGACAGTGTTTGAGGAATAAGTTTGGCATATATTTGGACAAAGGAGAAAGGACAGAGAGAAGAGATCGAAACAAGATATCGCATGCGTGCAGTTGGGCCGACCGCTGCTAGCATATTCAATCCTCTTAAATGGGTCCTGTCTGGGCCTTTGCTGCTTGCACCTTTTACCCTAACTGGCAAAAAAAAAAAAAAAGAGCTCCACATACTGTGAAAAGAGATCATACTTGTATTTACACATGCATCTTAAGCATGTTAAGATGCAACGACATGATGATATGCAGCCAACGTCGACTAGTCATTACTATTAGCTAGGCTAAGAATATCAGTGCACTTGCGTACTATCCACTCACTTCCCATCCGTCTTCTCTGAATAAATGATATTCTCGCTTCATCTGAAATTGTTCTGATTCGCTCCGATCAAACTTTGTTATGTTGCGTAACGTAGGTTCGCTCCGATCAAACTTTGTTATGTTGCGTAACGTAGGGGGTCAGAAAACTGCAAGCCTAGCTTTATACATGTTCTGAAAGAGAAAGAGGTATGGCAGGGCATCGATATCTATGCAATCAGTTTGCGATGGAGATGCGAAATGAGCGAAAGGAAAATTGAGATGATCGTCGTCAGTAGCTAGCTATAGCCCATCTGCATGGTTTCTTTTTCCTCAAATATATAAAAAATTTGCGCATCTTTGTAATTAAGTAGATGAAAAAGTTTTACAACGCACCGTAGTGCAAGCCTATCTGCATGGTCATCTGACAACCAAGAAAAGGGAGGAAAGAAAGGAAGAAGAGGCAAATTGGCAATGTGCATCATGCTTGGGAATTTTGGTCCAAATTAATAACAATAAGTTGATGAAAACTGAAACCGATCGATGGATTATTCTCCACGTTACTTGCACTTGATGATGTGGATGCATCCATCACCGCAAATTGAGTTTGAGACGGCGACGAATGTGCGCAAGTTGCAAGGAATTGTTCCCTCCTCCGGAATTAAAATTTCCCAAACAAGCATGCAACCCTCTCTTTCTTTGACGACACCTCAAACGCTAGAGAGTATAGATGCTGATATACATGCACGATTCGTACCACACACTTGTGTTTGGTTCGCAGAGCTAACTCATGCTTTGTGAGGTGATGCATCGTGAGTTTATTCTATAAATTTTGGTGAAAATCAATCTATTTCTCATGCATATACTGATAATTAGCTTGTAAGAGAAAATAGCCAGTGACCAATGTTAGATCAACTCATTTTATCCCACAATCCAAAAAAAAAGTAAAGACTACAATAAGATGGACCACCTCATTCCTCAACCAAACACAGCCTCGAGTCAGTTTTTATATCTCTTCTCAAGATGAATTAAAAACCGGTGGTGCCTCTCTCTTTTTTTATTAGTATTTCTCTTTGACTCCGGTTCTGGTTCCTCCATCACGTATTAGAAATAACAGACAGGAGCTAATGGCGTTGCAAACGGGGCCGAGCAGTACTAGAGATAATTACCTTGAGTTTCTCATGATAATCAAGCAATAACAATGGAGAAAACCAAGTAGTAGTAGGGGCGAATCAAATCAAAGAAAAACAAACGAAAAACATGGATGAATTGGAACGAAACCTTTTGCAACCTAGCATGCAGAGATAAGAAACCAATTCTCCTCCCAATCCTCCCAATCACATCCATATGGATTATGGAACTAGTACATCACATATATAATAAACACACTTGCCTGATAAATTGAAGTGCTTTTTGCTGCCTGGACCTCGAATAACTTCGAGGACTGATCCGCTGATCTGAGGCGAGTACGTAACCGTTCCGGGAGATGGAAGGGGGCGTGGAGACCGAGGGCGCCTACGTGCGGGCGCAAGAGGAGGCGCAAGTGGAAAATTCCAAAGGGATTGCACTGATCCTGTCCTCGCGCGCAGGCGCAGCGCCATGCACGTAGGAGTACGTGCGACGCCGGGCGGGCGGGTGGGCGGCGGCGGCGGCGCCGGCGCGGCAGGTGAGATCAATGCGATCCCTTTGGAGTCCTCCACTAGCTTCCTGTGTCAAGATAGAGGAACCAGAAGCATGCATGCATATCGATCCTTGGCAGAAGTTGGCATAATAAGCTGAGGAAGAACCGCCACTACTGCTGCTGATCGATCGATCTACCATGGCAGTGTGCATCAGCTCTGGTGGTTGGTTATTAGCATCAGCTTGTACAAGCTCCTAGTAAAGCATAGCGTAGCTAGAGCTAGCTAGGGGGCCGGGAGAGGTAGCCAGGGCAGAGGGGGTTTATAATGCCACGCCGTCGCCATGGATGGGACAAGGAAGGCGAGATGCCCCCTGGTTCCGGCCGGCGAGAGAGAAAGGCAGGGACAGGACAGACAGGCGCGGGTTGGGAACGGGAGTGTTGTTGGTGTTGGGCCGGCGATGGCTGTTGCTTGCTTTGCCCGGCCTCTCGCTCTCACGCTTTCGATGTGCACGTGGGCCCCGGGGGGACACGCCGGGCCCACCACGGAGATGCTGCTCCGCCCTCCGTGTCACCGTGTCCACCGTGTGTGTCGTGTGCGTGTGCCGTTTCCATCGCATTCCACCACAACACCGGCCGCTAGCTGGCTGGGCCACCGGGGACGGTGTGGAAATGACGAGACTGTCCTCCAAATGCTCTCTTCATGACCCCATGCATCTTGTATCGTCGTACGATTGCACGTACGCAGCACAGCATTATCATTGTTCTGGGTCGCATTGCATGTTAGTATGCAATCGACGACGACGATCGTGCCTCTAATTAATTTGGCGAGATGGATCGATCATGTCTCGGACGACGCAGATCGGTCGGCAGATGAAGCAGATGCGTCGTACGATGTGCTTGCCATGCACCGTGCATCGAGTCTTCGCGCACAGCGAAATGGCTGTGCTGTGCAGCAGCTTGTTACAATGCATGCCCTTCCTCATTAGTCATTAATTAGGCCGGCCGGTGTTATTAATTAGAGATGTTCTGCTGGCACGTGGACGAGTACTTCTCCCCACTCCACCTGCTTCCTCTGCTGCTGCGTGCTACAGTTTATCACTAGCTAGCGCTGCTGAGAAATGCTTAGCTACCTCCAAGGGAGCACCTAATTGAGCTAGCTAGTTCATGGTGTAAAAAGGCTTATATATCTTATATGAGAAGGAGGTAGTCCACGAAGAGAATTGAAGGGGTAAATACATAAGCCATACTAGTATCATCTTATTAGATTCAACCGGTTAAACTTTAAATCGTTGAGCTTAAATAATATTAGTTTACAATTGTACGTTAAATGTTTTAAATTATAAGTCGTTTTGACTTTTCGTTTCATCTATTTTACTATATATTTAGGCATATTATTATATTTAAATACATAAGAAAACAGATATATCCAAAAAGTTAAAAAAACTTATAATTTAGAACAAAGCGAGTATAATTTTCTTTTGGGGTTGAGAGACGACAGCGAGTTACTAGCTATGGTCCGGCATACGGGACTGGGACGGCCATCTATCCATGCGTGCGTGCGTGAATACATCATGTATGTATATAGGTACACGAATATAAATACTAGCAGTGCACGTTGGGGTGCCTAGCTAACTACTCGACGTACCTGCCCATAACTTATGGATCTCAACCTGTATCCTGAAACGGATGCACCCATCAGCAGAGTAGCAGAGAGACCCACACAGCACAGCAGGACGACGGGGGATATGATCGATTGGAACAACAGATAGACGCGCCGCCATCCACTGCATGCACGTCAGCTGTTTGTACATGCATGTGCCCGCTCTCCACATAGTAGCTACCAAGTGAGCTAGCTACCTTGTCGTCGTCTGTAGGAGCAAGTACCTTGCTAAGGGCGTCCGCATGATAGTTGGGTTATTTGGTATCCCCAGATATGACGTAAGCAAAGTAAAAAGTAGGAGAAAGAGTGTTCACTAACTACATGTAAATAGTCATCTATTTCACGTGGCCCAAAAATATGTGAGATGGAGCATGTGGACCCAACAAGTATAAAATAGTATTTTTTTCTTGTCTCTCACCTCCACATCAGCTGACTACGTAGCTAGTACTAGCTATTACCATTGCGGACGCCCTAAGAGCACCTCCAGTGTTAGAGCAAACCAAACGGTTCGGTGTCAGCGAATTGAAGTATGGTTCGATCCCTCCAGTGTCGGCATCGGTACCGTGGGTCCCATATACTATTAAAAAAATTCTCTCTCCCTTCGGTTCTCTTCCTCCCACGAATGGATGGAAATATCCGCTTCCTACCCCTCAATCCCGGCGCCTCCTCTTTCCTCCCCTCGCGAGAGTGGATTTCTCGCTCCCCGGTGTAGCCGCACGGGTAATCACAGTCGTTCAAATGTCCGTGCTCAGCGATTCGTGCATACAGTGGAGCACGGCAGCAAGTGGACCTCTTCTGTGCTCTGAAGGGCATAACTGGAAATATACTCCTCTTGCACTGAAGGTCAGTATGGGAATTGTACATCGACCACTCCTGGACGGGGCTTTATGGGCATGTAAGGGACAGGTTCCCATTCGGATTCAAATTCAGAAAATCTCGCCTCAAACATGCTGAAGTAGAGTGGGAGGACACCACCAGATTGCAAACAGAGAGCGTGGAGGAGTGATTAGGCATAGCAATGGAGAACACTGAAGAAGATGTAGGTCCTCGTTGCAGGAATCGCGCATCGATTCCAGTAATGGATGCCCAAAAGCTCCCGGAAGAAGCTCATGGAGATATCGAGAATGGGCCCTGTAGCAAGACTTTTCTCCCAGATTGGTCAAGGTGTTCTTGGATTCGTGAAGAAGGGATGAGATCCGCCAATGGTGGTTTCGGTTTCAGCCAAGTCAAAGCAATCCGCCACCACATTGCCGGTAATGTTCGGCCTGGACATCCACCCGCCATCGATCCTCTGCGAGATCCAAGTAAGTTATTGCGACAAATATTTCTAGAATTATTTCCTCTTTC
Organism: Themeda triandra; assembly: GCA_018135685.1. Taxonomy (NCBI): domain Eukaryota; kingdom Viridiplantae; phylum Streptophyta; class Magnoliopsida; order Poales; family Poaceae; genus Themeda; species Themeda triandra. Next base: position 227,015 of record JAENPR010000898.1, on the reverse strand, counting down.
CAAAATTATTTAGGATTGAACCGCCTTTAAACATTCCAATGTACTTCTCGATTTGCAGAATGAAGGAATCAGGGGGGGCGATTGGGAGAAGATGAAATCTGGACGCCAATCCACAGGTACTGAAATGTCCGCTCTGCGCAGTTCAGTATTCGATCTATATTGCGCATTCCTTCACTAGAAATGTTATATTATGGTTTTTTAAATGATGTTGGCTGCAAACGTTTCACCACACTTAGAGATAATTGTACAAGGAAATTTCCACAACCGAGGATCTAGGTACTAGGTGTTTTATCGTGGCATGAGAACTGTAAAAGATAATCATGGTAACTGCGACGATTTGCTGTGGCATGTGTTCTAGATGTTTTTTTGCATACTTGATGCATAACTAGATTACAAAATTTTTGTGGCTGTATATGACCCCGGCATTCGAGATGTCCATGCTGTATTAAATCCGAAAACTGATGTGCTGCTTCTAAATGAAATGTGCTTTATTTATTTCTTGTACAGTCCAATGCAATGGTCTTCAAGGCCTGATGATGGGACTCACCACTGGGGCCATAAGAATACAGAGCATTCAACAGGGACAGATGATGCCAGAAGCAGTAACAGAACTTGAGCCATGCACTCCCTACAAGAAAGCTAGTAACACATATGTGGTTGATGCTTCTGATACTGAAGATAATTTTTCAAAAGAAAAAATATCATACAGTAACGAGGACAACGAGCACGAAGGCGGTGATAGTGGTGGCGAGGATAACAGAAGTGTCGTTAAGAGTTTTGAAACAGAAGGGGGTGATCAAGAGGATAGTGGTACTGATTGTAGTACTGAAATGTCTAAAACAGAGAAAAAAAGTTTGCAGGGAGAGGGTGTCATAGAAGTTGTACACAGTGACAAAGACCTGGAGAATATAGATTGGGAAATATTCTACTCTACAGGAAGGTTGATCAAGAAAGTTGATCATATTGTAGCAACTTGCAATGAAGGTGGAGAACAAGATGCAGTTGGTGGCCTACAGATGGGTCAAGGTGAAACAGCATGGAAGAAAAGGTCAGTGATGGTTCAGGATAATTGCCTTATCCTGATTACTTTGTGTTATGTACCAGTACCTTTTAATAGGGTAATTGCCGTCGTACATGAGTGTCATTGTTGCATAATGGTTATGGCTATCTTGTAAAAAACAAATAATTTAATTTCAGCAATTCATTATATCCTCTGCAATAAAACAGTGTGATTTTTTCACTTATGCAAACTTTTCCATATCAAAACAGGAGGAGGTTGAAGCCTGGAGAGAAAAGAGCAGAGTTCAGGTTGCCAAGGGGAATGGGAACAATAGAAAGAGCAATGAGACGATATTGTGATGATAAAAAAGGACTCATGTTTGAGCCATACAATGGTTTAGAGTTTGACTCGGAGGCAGAGGCAATTCAGTTTTATAACCTTTATTCTTGGGAGATGGGTTTTGGCATTCGGAAAGGAAAGCAAGAGAGTAACACAACTGGATTTCGAAGAGTACGGGAGTTGGTGTGCCAGCGACGGGTAATTGTTTGTTTACTGCATTAACCACCAAAAAAATATGCATTCTGTACTTCATGCTAGGGTTACTTGCAAACAAATGTGTACAATATCAAATGTTGTTTCATCTACTCTGCAGGGATTTGACAAGCGTACACTAGCAAAAACAAAGAGATGTAACTGCAGGGCCATGATTAGACTTCATAGGACGGAGGATGATGGGTGGTTTGTTTCAATGTTTGTGAAAGATCACAACCATGAGTTGTCAGCAACAGATGCAGAGAAGAAAGAGTGGAGCTCCCATGGATTAATTGTTCAATCTTCAAGAGACATGATCAAGTACCTACGGGACAGCAATATTCAGCTTAGCAGGGTACATTGTATAATGGGTAGTTTATATGGCAGTATGGACAACATTCCTTTCAGTAGGAGATCTTTGAGAACAATTTGTGCACAAATTGCCAGAGAGCAGCGAGATGATGACATAAAGAAGACTTTGGAGCTATTTAGAGAAATGCGTTGTAGTGACCCGGGATTCCAGTTTAGCGTGGACACTGATGAGAAGGACCAAATAAAGACACTGATGTGGGTACCAGGAAGAAGCAGGAGTAACTACAGTTGCTTCAGAGATGTGGTGACATTTGACACTACATATTGCACAAACCTGTACAAGATGCCATTTGGTTTATTTGTTGGTGTCAACAACCACTTCCAGACAACAATCTTTGCTGGGGTGTTAATGACAGATGAAACTGCAGAAAGCTTTGAGTGGGTTTTCAAGGAGTTCTTGGTATTAATGGGCGGCATTGGACCGCAAACAATACTAACAGGTAACATTTACAAGTAAATTATATATGGCTAAGTAAAAAAAAGTTGGCAACTGGTAATGTACTGATTTGATGTCTAAATTATAAAACATTGATTGTGGGTCTACTTTTTGCGGATCGGTGTAGAGCCATGGAGATAGCTTTGAAAATTGTGATGCCACGGGTTACACACTTGTGGTGTAGATGGCATGTGTTCAGAGATGCAAGAGTAGAGTTGGGTCCTCTTGTCAGGGAGAACCATCCATTCAAAGATGAGTTCCACCGGGTCATAACGGAAATGATGACTGTTGACGAGTTTGAGAAGTCTTGGGCTGACCTCCTGCAGAAATACAACCTTCAAACACACCACTATATGGTCCGTGCTTATGCCAAGCGCAAGAGGTGGGCCAAGTGCTACAACAGAGGAACGTTTTGTGCAAGGATGACAAGCACACAGAGATCAGAAAGTGCAAACCACATGTTAAAGACAATTGTCCCAAGGAATAGTTCAATGAACAAGTTCGTATCGAACCTAAACAAGCTTCTTTACATCAGATATGAGGATGAAGAACGAGTGGAGCATGAAACCAAGCAGGTAAATTCCTACCACTATTTGCCTTTGAACTGATAGTCCAATAGTTGCTGCTAAATATAGACACATCTAATGATATGCAGGGAGTGAGAGTCAATGAGATACTGTGGGATGTTCAAAAGCATGCATTGGCAATTTATACTGCCAAGGCATATGAAATGTTTAGCAAGGAGATGGCCAAAATACGCACCTATGAAGTACCGAATGCTTCAGATGGATCTGTATATAGTGTTCGGCACACAAATGCTGAATATGTGCAGAGATTTAAGAGGGTAGACTTCAAGGTTGAAGTTATCAACGGAGGGGAGAGATATGAATGTGAATGTGGTCTGTATGAGCATTTTGGCATCGTCTGCTGCCATATCCTACGGGTGAGCATTTTGACACTAAGATTTTTGCACGGTAAATTTGAAATGGTATATTGAATAAGATTAGTTATCGACTTAAATGACATTTATGTGTTTGTTTGTACGGGTTTTTGTACAGACAGGTGTTTCGGAAATTCCAGCCGCGCATATTATGCAAAGGTGGACTCGGAAAGCCCGTGAGCTAATTCCAAATAATCTGAGAATCAAGTGTGCTGGTTCCTCGGAAGAATATGCAAAGATGTACCAACAGACTCAGATATATGGTAAAGCATTGGAGGTGGCACACAAAGGGAACTATGATCTTGAAACTTATGATATTGTTATGAAGTACCTAATGAAGGCAGAGAGGAAAGTTGAGGAATTGATGCAGATGCGGAGGAACGGGGATGGGGAGGAACTAAATATCAAAAATCATTCGAAATGCTTCCCACCGGCAACTTCGAGTTCTTCGGACTACGAAGCATTTGTTCGAATAGATATGGTGCCTGCCGGGTCGTGTGCGGGGATGAGCGACGATGATGTTATGAACATCAAAGCACCACCAAAGCCCAAAATCCAAGGAAGGCCGAAGGAAAAAAGGTACATGTCTTTCCTTGACAAACCACATTGGAAGAGCAAAGGTAAGAAGAATGCTAGCAGCAAGGATGTACCTAGAAACAATAAGATGCCAACTCAAATAAAGGAAGCTGGCAAAAAGATAAAGAAGGCAACAAAACCCAAGGCAAAATCCACTAAGATCACTCCCCACTGCACAATATGCAAACAAACTAGCCACAATAGGCTCCGGTGCCCAGAGGCAGTGGTAAGCTCCGAGGAAGAAATGTGAAATGTTTATGGGAGTCTTAGTAAAGGGTTGTCTAAATTGGTATGCTGGCTCTATTCTGTTTTATGTATTCCCATCATTGTGATGCAGACCTATGTTTTTATTTATCATCGCACTAGTTATGCGATTAGTTTCTGTGCCAATGACTCTTTAAGAGTATGTAAAATTCGTGCACTACGAACATGTAATATTATGTTGTGCTTGAGCCTTAACATTTGTTCTTATAACAAGTTTCAGTGTCTTTTAAAAAAATATGGTTCGTCCGTTTCTCAAACTGTCTTAGTTGCAATGGCACATATGTGGAGATGGTTGCTGTGCAGGCCGTCGGGCGGGGCCGCCCATGGGATGGACAACGACGTGCTCCCCGTGCATCATTGTCGTCTGAAGAGTGGGTAATAAGCCAGTGGCCGTCGGTCCAGTTGCCGCTTCCACCTATCGGCCAGAGTGAGGGAGAGGCACCAGAGAAAGTGGAGGCATACGAGCTCTGCGCCGGCGGGTTGCGCCGCTGGTGGTTTCATCTTCACCAGCCGGGCCACCGGCTCATGGTCGTCCAGCTCCGGCGCCGAGCAGCCTCCGACGTAGCGGCCTCGCGCGACAAGGATGGATGGCTGCGCGGGAAGCATCGTTGATGAAGCTGAGATGGTCTATGGAGTTGAGGCATTGACGCCTGTGTCGTACCGGTAATTTCTTTTTCCACCTTCTCAATGCCTTGTTTACTTGTTGCGAAGGATACAGAGAACTTTTCAAAATTGTTCAAAACGCAGAGCTTCATAGAGCCAGCAATTTTTCTTGCTGTGCATCGTACAAAATAACAGTTCTCTAGTACGGATGAAATATAAGTCCTATGCACTGAATAAATGCTACCACTGCACTCATATACAGTTAGTGGTACGATTTTGTTTTGACTATTGTGTCCCGACATTCCATTGCGTCAGTCTTCCATGTGAGCAGTGCAGGGCCACGATCATTGCGTGCACGACCACGATGCATCAGGTTAACTTTTACTGGACTGTTTTACATTCACACAGGATGAAAAGAGCTCCTACTCATGTAAAAATGAAACCGCCTCCCAATACACACACTCACCTCAAATAACATATAGTTCCCTCCCTTGCTCATCCATTCACTCATTACTTCTTTCAAACGACAGCTCTATGCGACCTTGGTGAGACCAAATGCACATTCCTACCGATTCAGCTTGTTCCTTCCCTATCTTTATTCTTATATCTCCTTAGAACTATAGATTACAGAGGGACTGAAAGTTCTTACCGATTCAGCTTGTTCCTTCCCTAACTTGATTCTTATATCTCCTCAGAACTCTAGAGTACAGAGGGACTGAGACTTCTTATCTTACAATGTATTATTCCTGAAAATTTGTTGTTCTCGTTATCTTTTGTGGTGCCTGTTTTACCGTTCCCAAACATTGATGTCAATGCTTTTGCTTAACAATTTTCAGGAGGCCACAGATCAGGGATAATTATAACATATTCCACAAAGTAGAAGGAAGAACTACAATTGAGTCGGCCATGAAGCTTGTTCAGACATGTGATTGCACTAAAATCACATCAATGTTCGAAGGTTCAACAACCAAAAGTCAAACATTGTAAGGAAAATAGGGTTTGATGGTCTCCTCAAATTACCATTCCATGAGGCTTTGAATCCGGAGCTTACCCTATGGTCTGCTGAAGAGAATTGATGTTGAAAACATGACAGTGAAGCTCGATAATGGTACAGAATTGCCACTCAGAAATGTTGATGCTCACCTGATACTTGGTATTCCGTTTGAAGGGAGTGTACACTATGCAGTTAGGCAATCGAGGGAGGCAATGAGTGCTTTTAAGAAAAAAATAGCTATTGATGCCAGTCCACCCACGCTGACCTTGTCATTTCTAGAACAAATTCTCCAGCAAGAATATGATCCAGATTGTACTGAGGATGAGTTTGATGCTCTGAAGGTGGCTATTGTGATGTACTCTGTTTGCTACTTCCTGGTTCCTGAAAAGAGCCCAGAATTCCCAGTAGGGCTGATATGCAACTTCATCCCGGTCGTTGAGCTAGAGAAGGTAAATTGGGCAAAGCTAACTATTTGGGGGATTCGTAGAGCGGCAGCATATGTTCAGAATAATGTGAATGCAGATACAAAGAAGGTTATACTCTTTGGATGTTCTATGCTGCTTCAGGTACGTTGACATGGCTAATAAAAACCTTATATCGGCATAATTAACTTTTATGGTTAACAAATGTTGTTTGCGTTTGATGCATAGGTTTTCTATCTAGACAACTTGAACTTCGGTCTGCATCGCCCTACCATATTGTTTTGCCAAGGGCAAAAATATTCGACAATGATACGATGATTCGGTTAATTGAGAATGACAAAGTGCATCGGATCAAAATCTGACGCAGTTTGGGAATGCAGAGGTGAACTAGAAAACCAACTTGACAAATTGCTTGAACATTTACACAAATTCTAATTGTGCACTAATGTATTATGAATGGTCTAGGTAAAACGAGGGATTGAAGTATGTTACACAAGAGGTTGGCGTGAACATCTAAAGTTACTCACTGACAAACCATCTACACACCAAGAGAGCTTCATGGATTGCATGGTTAGTGCAAGTTGATAGTGTGAAATCATTGATCAACTGACTTGGTTTCTGCATATATATAATAGAAGTATCATTGCTCTTATGCACAGGAAATCTTATCAGAAGGTCTAACATTCTTTGGCAAACTAGATGAACAATTGAGCAGCTGCGATACCAACACAATAGCAAGGCTGAGTGAGAATCCTGCTGAAGACAAAATTGTTGTTCGAATGCTACCTATTGACAGTTTGAGGGTTCAGAACAAGGAAACTTTTGCTAGCTTGAAAGAGAAGGCATCTATGTATGTCAAGTCTTCTATTATAAAATTGTTCCACCGACATATGCCACCGGCATGCCGGTGCATTACGATAAAAGAAAAGCATACGGTATGTTGAAAATGACTTTCGATTCACTACAATGTTATTGAAGCATGAGAACTTATTTGTCTGTGGAAATTGACAGGGACATGTACTGAGACTTCTTTAAACAGATTAAAGACTCAAGGTTAGTAAAATATACTCAAGGTAATTGACCAAAACAAATGTTGTAACACAATATACACATTGCAGGACACATGTCAGGAGCTATCATCCCCAAACCTGAGACCAAAGGTCAGCTGCCAAAACTATATTGTTACTATGTACTGCTGTTTGTTTGCATTAATAAAATTCATTCAAAATATGAATCCTCTATAGGAAGGGCGTTACGGAAAATAGTAATGGACCGCACATCGCGTCTTGTTGGTCCCCCATTTATTGAAAGAAGCACTCAAAGCTCAGGTTTGCCGATATAATTTGCCTAGTTATTACATTGACCATAAGCATTAATAGAATAATTACAATGTTTGCCATAAGCATTTTTGTATATTTCTAGGCATAGCCGGTGATGGTCAATTAGATTCTTCAGCAAGAAACATGACCATTTCAACCAAGCAGAAGGTTGTAAGGACACATTCAAACTTCTCACTTTGTCTTGTTTTGATCTAATGATTGATCATCCCATGTGGAGAAAGTGGACAAGATCAAAACTTACTATTGGATAACGGATAAAAAACTCCCTTCAGAAGAACTGGAGCGGTAACGTCTATACCCGTAGCGCGTGTAAATTATGGTAAATTACAATTTTGATGACCATCACTTTTTCCTTTTGTAGTGACTGGATCGTTTTCAGCGTTCCGGTGAAAATTACTATGTGTGGGCATAAATTTCGACAATGCATGCAACAGAATGGTTCATTCAGCGTCGCAATAGTTGATGCTATCATGGCCTTGTGGAATTATTTGGACGACAAGGTGTATGCCCGATGTGTGCTTGAAGAAGATCCACCAAAGAGGTGGCGCCATTTCCTGCCTGCGTCATTTGCAGTATGTTCTAGAATCTTATGAAATTGTTAGTATATAATAGTTTCATATGCATCAATATAAACTTGTAATGTGCTCGGGACACGGTACTATGTGGCGGCGACTTTTTGAACTCAAATGAGATCATGTCAAGCTTCATAGGGGATCATATAACCTATAACATTGCTTTACGCCCGAGATGGTAAGGTGTTTTCTTACCGGGAATGAATAGCTTATTAGTCTTAGTTTGTGGATGCATCTTTAAACGAGTTCTTTTAATATAATGAAAAAATTTAATGATCTTTCAACTTGTTTGCACAGATCATTGTTCCAGTGTACACATTGGACTCATGGAGCATTTATTTTTGGGACTTCCGAAACAAAAGAATCACTGTCTTGGACCCGGTGCTAATGAAATCATGCCCTACAAAATCAAAGGAGCGTCATGGGGCGATAGTATCTCATCTCAACAAGGCACTATTTGCTTGCAAGCGGCACTTCTTCTCAGGATGGGAAGTTGGCAATGACGGCTGGCGTAGCGTATACAAAACTGATATAGCGAAACGATGCAAAATGTAAGTGTTCATAACTTTACAGAAAAGAAATTTATAATTTGAAACAAACCATAATTCTATCAGTGGCCTGATGGGGGGCTGTTTTACTAGCAGCCAAAATAGTGGATTGTACATTACACACTATGCCAGGGCTTTCAATGGAGATGGACTTGAATTCAAAATCAAGGAACATGATGAGGTACTCTATGCCATACAACAATTGGGCAGTTGTGTTTAAAACTATATTGACATGTCTTAGCTAATATAATTTGTTACACTAACAGCTGAGTCTGACTGATGCCAGAGGTGAAATTGCATACCAGTTGTTTGCTTGTCCTGCAAACAGGGACTACAAACCAATGGATCTAATGGAGTTAGTCGGTCTCTAGTGCAACTAGAACATTCAAGTGTATTAGTTCATTTCATTTCGAAACTGGTGAATGTTGTATTTCGACCTTCTACAAACTATATTGTATAATTTGTGGACCTTGAGCAAGTGCAGTTGAATTTAACCTTTCACTATTTTGTAAAGTGCACGATCGGCTAGTCGCTATTCTGTAGCAAAGGGACATTTTAGTTATGCTCTCGTGAACAAAAAGATTTAGATATTGTTGATAAGAAATAATATTTTATATTTTTGGTACTATGGAAATTTCATGAATAGTAATAACTATTTCTCAAGATATGGAAATTTTGGTACTATTAAATGAGTCGCTATATTACGAAGCGTGGTATTTTTCACAAGTTGCGAGATGAATTAAAAGTAATTCTCTTTGCTGTTCAGAAAAAAAAGTTTCCTTTAAATTAATTATTGTGTATTTTTGACAACAATTAGTACTAAAAAAAGTGGACAGGTTACAACTCGGTGCAAGCAAAAACAAGGAACAAAATGTTACGTGCCAATTTAATTGGGCAAGTGTGCAAAAACATGAATGGAGCCGAGCCTAGTACGTGCACCTGTGACTCGCACTGGCATACGAACAGAGCATCTCTCTGACAAATAGATAAATATAGAGCATCTTGCTTCGTTCCTAGAAACAGAGCATCTCGCTGGGTTCATCTTCCTCTATCCCCTCCGCTTCAGCTTCCCATCCTTGTTTCCACAAAAACCCTAGCATTCCCAATCCATAGCGGTAGCCCAGCCGATCTCTTGGCCAGGTGATGGGGCGCAATCAGCCTAGGAACCGGTTGGGGCAGTACGCCTCCTACCGGAGCACCATGGAAGGCGGCGCTGAACCTTCCAAGCTCTGCAAGCAGCCCATCCTTCTGGACAGCGATTCGGAGGATCTGGATCCACCACTGCAGGAGCAGCAGAGCAATATCCAGAGCTCGGTGAAGAGCCCTCAACCCTCTGGTAAAGGGAAGAATCCGGCAAAAGCCTCCACCAATCCGGTAAAACATAAACTCATGCTTCTATTTCAATGCAGTTACATCGACATTTGTAGAGCAGAATTTGTAAGAATAACAACGACGAAACGAGAATAAGTTGGGTGCGTTTGGTTACAGGACCGAAAAAATGAGATGTGTGCTGTTGATCAGAGTACAACTCTTCAATTTTTTTCCTGGGCACAAAGAGGCAACAAAACCAACTTTGAATTCCATAAGATGTTCTTGTGGTCTCAGAAGTCTTATTGATATTCAGCATAGAGAAGTTCGAATAGAGGTTCACCTCAACAAACAAAGAATGGTAGATAGGGAGCCATTACGGTACACCACCATATGTATAAATGCATGTCTATCTTTTTGGCGTCTATTTATAGTAGATGAAATGTAGTACTTGTCAATCTTTATATGAGGTAGAATGTGGATAATAAAAGTTAGATAGAAAATTGAGGGTGGTTGATCTCGGCATTAATGCTAGCAAACCACAACTCCATGACACAAACTTCTGATGCGAATAAGTAACAAATACAAGGGTTCTTTTAGAGGGGATGGTAATTGAGATGTTTCAACTACTGTGGGACTTTTTTATTTAAAGTTATTTTGAAACTGGATCCTGACAATACTAAATTCCAGTGAACCAATGTAGTTGCTCAGTGCACTTCAATTAGATTAAAAACAAATTGAGAGGTTTCATAGTCTAAATAAGACTTTACTTGCAATTCTACTGAAGAGATTTTGAAGTAAATTATATTGCACTAAGTTATACTAGTGCCGACGGTACTTTGTTTTTGCAGAAGTTTCCCAGATTCTTCCCAGCTGAGTTCTACGACGACTCGGAGAACACGAAGGAAGTAAGTTCTGACGACCTAGAGTATGACTACAGTTCAGATGATGTGGAGTCAATGATGGATGATCTGGAGAAGGTCTTTGGAAAAGCTGAGAAGAAGATGTGCTCCCGTGCAGATGGTGATCCAGAAAAGACCAAGAAAGTTATTACCAAAGTGATGGAATGGTTGTACCTCAAGGTGGTGGATGTGAAGCTAGCGCCAAGGAGGAAGAAGGCGAGGACCTCATCAAAAAAGAAGTAAGGAGGCAGGACACCAAAGATGAAGCCTCAAGCTGATCAAGCTTCAATGATGGCGTGCATCTACCTACCTAAGAGTAACAATAAGGCTGTAGCTATTAAATTAGGACTGCATCGTTTGTTCAAGTGTGTTCAAGTGTGTTCTGTGTCATACTAAAGACAATGAATGAAAGTGTGTACTCTATTATCAACCTTATCTAATCTGCATTGTAATCCACATTTATGTATGTGGATCAAGAATGTGTCAATTATGATGGGTATGCTCAGACCAGATCATTAATAAAAATGTGCTTGGACCCTTTTCTCAGTGTACCTTTATAATTTAAAGCATCTACTTGTTTGGTACAAGATTGCTTGGAAAGCAAAATGTGACCACATTTGCTGTTCAATTCAAGTTTTTGTTTGGTGCAGTACACTTCTTTGCGAAAACCAAGTGCCACACTCATTATAAGAAACCTGACAACAATATGGTTGGTAATTCCAGGTGCAAGCTTGTCTTAGTGAATGGTTATCAACTTTGACAATCTTACACTAACTATACGCCCTTTGTCTCTACAATAATATATGACACTGGGTACATTTTATTAGAAACCTTACTACGGTCTGTTCTTTTGTGCAGTTCCAATCAAAAAAGCTAAGGAGAAAACCAAGAAACTGTGCATAAAAAGTATTCTGGGCATTATGATTCTGGAACTACTAGAAACTTTCATGAGGTAAAATACTCTGTGACTACTGCAATTCTGTTTTTAATTTAGATTGCATTTTATATGCAAAGGGTCAAGACTACCAACATTAGGTACATTCGGAATAAAAAACAATGTCAACAAAATTTTTTTATAGTGGCAGGCCATAGATGTAAACACATTATAACTACATATAGACATATAATGTCAAGCATCATTCTTATATTACATTACCAAACAAAAGAGGAGCGGAGATAAAAGTAGGTTGGCCCATCAGGAAGATAATGCATGAACAAGTTACAAGCAAAGACAAACTAGATCGTAGAAATAAGTACTAAGACATTAGGCCATGCCAAATAGGGAAACTAAGTAGCAATGACATGTTTAATAACTTGCAACATAGCAAACCAGACATATCTTGGTCTGTCAATCCAGGGACTCCTGAATAGCTGGAAACATAATATAGGGCTTGTATCCTATGTTGTGAGGGCATGTGAAGATGTGGTAGAGCAGCTCACCACGTGCCTCCGAAAGGTTTTGCTAAAAACAGCCAATGGTGCTATATTAGACAGATGATGAGAACAATTTCAATGGCAGTTATAGTGGACAGTTAGTACTCTATGCACATTACCTCTGAATCGTGTTTCAGGCAGAAGTGAAGTTGTTGGCCGCAGAAAGATCTTGCATAGTGGACAGCATGGAGTCCAAGATATGTATCTCGAGAGAAAAAGAATGGCAACATATAGTTTGGGAAAGATATGTGGTGTTTCAAGATTCAATAAAAATGGAACAATGTGAGGAATGGAACTTACATTCTGGACCGTCCGGCAACATCATTATTGTAGATTGGAGTCCATTGACCTTCAGCAATATCCCAACCAGAGAAGAAGCGGTCCTTGCATTCCATAATTGCCTGGTGCAGCTTGAAGACGGTATTACTGTGCTTATCCATGGTTTTTTCTGGGATAGACCCCATCAGAAGAGGATCCAGGACACTAATAGAGCGGTGTCTAAAATCCCAGAAGTAGCAACTCCATGTGCCGTTGAAACGGACAGGTGCAACAATCTGCATATATTACATGATATCAATAAATCGATAACTAAAAGGGATCAGTTTATGTAAAGCATTGTGGAGGGTAAAGAGTGTGGAAAGTAAGAAATGGGTCATTTCTATTTACCTGCTGACAATTGGGAATGTCATAAGTGATGTGTGCACCTAGAAAAGATGACTTGACCACATTTGACTTCAAGTAGTATGGGTTACCAATTACTTCCTCCCGAGCCAAAAATAAAGGTATTAAATGAAGTGATACCAATGCTAGAGCTTGCAATAGATAACCAAGGTGCACGAGCATCTTACGGCAAATGAGGCTGGTAGGAAATGCCTCCATCTTTTCTTAATCCCAAGCTGTTTCTCGAAACGCTTGTATACCTTAGCATCCAAGTGATTCCAAATGAGCATAATACTATCAACCAATGGCAAGGTAAATTCGCCGTTCTGCTGCAGACTGTGCACTACTTCATTCCCGGTTAAAGAGATATTCCTTGGTATGCTGAAGAGAATCCATTCACAGAAAGCAAATAGACAGTTTCATAGATGTTAATAATGCAGGTAAAGTATCAATGAAAAATGCAACAGCAGATAGGTACCAATTTAGTTCATCCAACTGAGCTGAGAGCATCCATCGATATGTTTTGCCCTTCCAACGACGGGACACTTCTGGATGACATAAGCCTAGTTCGAAGCAAGACAATGGAAATTCTGAATGGCTCAACACACGCTGCTTCTGCAACACTGGTTGACTGAGTATGATGCCGCTGGTTAGTGGATGGGAACCTGGACTGGAAATATAACCCTGCAACACAGAAGAGCTAGCACTTGCATCTGCAAAAAACAATTTCAATGCAAATTAGATAGTGAATGGATAAGGTGATGGCAACGAATTTAGAAGAAAGCATCATTAAGAAAATCATAGGTAAGAGCTAGCACTTGCATTTGTTGAAGGCCGCCCGAGGACGATGTGCCTCTGTTTGCCGTAGGAATCCTTCAACTACTGAGAATAGCTAGCATTAGCATCGAAAACAAAAATGTTTTTACAAGTAAAACATTCAAAAGATAAGATGATGAGCATGAATTGAGAGAGAAGAAACAGTAACAAGATCACATTTGTTATACGAAGACTAGTGAGGATGTTTGAACTTGCAGGGAAGCTGAGACTATAAATGAAATGGCATAAAGACATTGGAGGAGAAAAATGCAGTCAATCACCTCTCTTGCAACACAGAAAATATTATCCAAGAGTGTAGAAGAAAACTTTATGACAATGACAACAAAGCAATGTCCACCACATGTCAACTCAATAGTGTATTTCATACAAACTATACATCTGAAAGAGCGTCTGAAGGAAAAAAAATCTCATACTTACCAGCGAACTTTGCTCTTTTCGTGCCATTGAGATCTGCTAGGACTGCCATTAAAGAAGAGATAAAAAAGAAGCATTCAATGCTAAGATGAGGACATAATGAGATAAAAACTGTATCAAGAAATGTAGCAAGGTACAATCAGCGAGGAGTTGGTACAAAGGCTGACCTTTGTTGACTCGTTTCTGGAGAAGTGGTTTTGGAGGGGAAATAACATGCTGGAACATATTAATATGACGAAACCTCAACATTTCAGCAGCTGTAGTGGACAACTGGTGGATGGTCTCCTTAAGTATATATCTACCCTGCTGATAGGAGTCTCGAGTGGACTTTAATGACGACATGTCAGGAGAGTTGCAGGTGCCTTTAAGCTTGTTAACTTGCTCAGCTAATTGTTCAATGACTTTTAGAACTTGCGAAAGAGCTCCCTACAAAAACATAAAACCGGTGCAACTGTTATTAAAGACAGCATATGTATTATGCTCACTAAAGAAATATAGCAGCATCAATGATGCACTGACAATCAAGGAAATATAGTCAAGTGTGCCATGAGCTCCGTTGCCATTAGGAGTACTTCCATTTGCATTCCATCCTCGAGTATATACCACTTCACGGCAGTCCCTAACCTACAAGGTGAGGAATGTGGATTATGGAGTTTGTAAGGAAAGAAACTAAAGAGTTGGAAGAAACATTACTAACATCTCGTCTGCCAAACTCATTGAACATAAGGACGGACGTCCCTGTGAAATCTTCTTGGATTAAGGCCTCCATTAAGCTCGGCGAGTATGCTGCAACCCTTGGAAACACGGTGTGATATGGTGTCGGTGGGCCGAAGTTCAAGTTATCAAGGTAGAATACCTGCACATTTGTAAACAGTTAGCAATACGATGACAAAAGTAGGTTGAGTGCCATGAAAAATAGAATGGTAGAGTGCTACCTGCAGCGCAAGAACACATCCATAAATTGAAAACTTCTTCCTTCCTTCAGCGATCTGCCGTCGTGCATGTACGATGCTCGACGAAGTGTCCGAATAACATAGCTAGCCCAGTTAATTTCCTTTGTGTTGACATGAGGCAAGAAGTTTCGGATAAGGGCGAAGGAAATTCAAGATCCAGTTACGGAGCAAGGAGGTAATGAATGGAACACATGACGCAAGCTATCTTGAAGGCATCTTTTGCAGCTCTAGAAGACTGAGGGCCAATATCACTAAGAAGAATTTGTTCCAGAAAAGACATGGTAAGAGATGATTCAGGGTCACGGCCAAGAATTTTGTCCACGAAAGCATTGACTGTCTCCTGGGTTGGGGCCATAGCAAAATCGACAATGCGACCATGGCACGGGATGTAAAAAATGATGCCGACATCGACATCTGTAAGTGGAATCCGGACACCATTGTCCAAATCCAACTGGCTAGTCTGTTCATTAAATCTACTGAGCAGCCATAGAGAAAAGTGGGGGTTCAGATTCTTGATGACTGGAAGATTGAGAAGGCCACCGAAACCAGTACTGCGAAGAAGACTGGCCTTCTCAGAGTTACAGGAACTGAACAAGTTTCTGATTCTCTCAGGATCACATGATGAAACTATATCAATCTCGAAACCAAAGAGGTGGAAGACTCGTGACCTCAAGATTGGATGAAGTTTTCACAACATGAGGTTTATCAGGAACACTTTCCATTTCAAACCTGTTTTAACGACACAGCAGAGAAAAGCAAGAAACTGAGCACAATAGGAAGGAACCCACGAAGCATAAAAACGAACCAAACCAGAGCCAAAATGAGAAGAAGATAGTCTGCCATACCTTAACTGCTGAAGGAGAAGCAATGAGATTTAGGAACGGCGGAGATGAACTAAGAATAAATCAAGGAAGGAAAGAGCATACGGGAGGGAGAGCCATTGAAGAAGCTATGCGTGAGAGCAGGAAAATGGATGAGCGAATGGTGAGAGGATGTATAAAGCTGGTGTCCAGTCGTGCAGTACAAGGAGATTGAGTGCGTGCTAGCACAAGTTACAGAGAGAGAAGGCAAGAAATTATATTAAAAACACAGTCGACGGACGTGTCAATGGTAACAACAGTGGACATCTGCCATGCTTGATTCCAGGATGGACCTTTGCATCTGGCAGCAAGACACTCTCACTCGATAATGTACATGTCTGGACGAGTCGCGCAGGTCAGACGAGGTACACCATGGGCAAAAGTAGGTCCTGTATGGGAGTAGGCAGCCCTACTAGTAGAAAGAGGTCAGACAAGACACCGCACGTACGGCTCATCCATGATGGTTCAAATCGAGGAGCCAAGGGATGTCTCAGTACCAGTGAGCAGTTGCACGTGTGTCTGCGTGACATCATTGGTCCAATTCATTTTAAAGGAGTCAAAATGGACGTGTACCAATGAATACGGTACTCTTCCAAATCTATTAGGAAAGGGAAATGTGCATATAATATAACATAATCATTAACATTCGTACATCTTCATCGATCCAAACAACTTGCAAGCCTTGCCTCAACTAGCAATACACACTTCAAACTAGCTAATCTAAAAGTGCATTAAAGAAATGAGATAAAATTAATTATTCTCCTAAACACATGATTCCTGGAAACGACATCACATCACAGAGGCATATGTTGGTTTGGATGGCAGTGCAACTCGTCATGTACACCTACATTTCCAATCGAGCTCTCTTTACGGACTCAGTCTCCACGAGCACACGACGACGACGGAGATTTCTAGGAGCTTGTTCATTATCCTGGCATGAGATAGGGGTTGTGGTCGACGAAGATGAATCTCCTTCGGCTAGTACTGTGGTGTGCTCCGGAGTAGAAGCATGGTGCTCTGACCCTGAATCACCAAAGCCTTCTTCTTCATCAACAGGATGAGCCTGTGTTTTATAACAAGATTAGTACAGATATGCATATATAATGTAAACAAGGGACACATAAAGAAAGATGATCATAGTAATTAAACTATACCAAAATATCCTCGGCCGCCACAATCGGGCTAGTACGTGCATCTTCCTATGGTGAAAGATGCGTAAAGGTTTCAGATACAGCAGGTGTTCCTTCATGCTCGTCATCAGCTTCGTATCCAGATAGAGTTGGCTGCTAATGTAAAACAGCTAAAACGAAATTAGAACAGCTCGGATGACTATGAATTGGAACCAAGCGAATGAGCATGCCCTCACTTTGCCAAGAGAATGCCCGGGGAGATCAGAAGATTGAGAGAGGGCCTGCCCTGATGGCGCTAGGGACTCGAGTTGCCGAGACATGAGTCAAAATAGTAAAGATAAGAACCCTTGTAATGCAAACTAGGGACTCTGGAATATTATAAAGGTCAATCCAACTGGAGATGGATACACAAATGAGCGAAGGCTATGTGAGAATCCATGATTTATAGCCCAGTGGGAACTGCCCTTGTGTGGATTGTTTCCCTCCAAAATGTTCAAATTCAAATTTCAGCAAGTGCATGGCGAGGTACAACTTGAAGTAACAGTGAGAGGTACAGATACAAAAGTAACGTGCAGACAGCTTGCCCCACTATCTGGAGAATTTGGGAGTACTTCAAGTATATGTGATGCAGTAAAATGTATAAAAGAAGTTTCACAATATGGACCATGTCTGTTGAGAAAGCAAATTTAACAAGATTGAAAACCCAGGAACTAGTGCATAATGTATTTCTCAACTAATCCATAGGCACAGTTTCACAATAATGATAAACTAAGAGTAAAACACAACAGAAGATTACAAAGTCGGCCACAGCCAAATGATAAGAGTCACTGTCGAAACACCGATTCACATGCCTAATTTGGTTCAATTCGTTTCTGTTATGGCACTGGAAATTTCCATTGGGTAGGTACCCTGGTTTCCATAAGAATTGAGTAGTTGGCACAACAGATTAGTTTGAAAGAGTGTAACGAGTCCTCCGAAAAAGAGAAACAAAATGGCCACGGTAAGCTAGATAAGTAAAAAAATGAATTAATTACAAAGAACCATAGATATATCATACCACGATCATACTGCGGTAACGGCCTCTCCATCAAAAAACCGAGAATAGAAGACGGTGAAGAGGCTGACTTGTTCTTGGAATACGAAATAAAGTGGAGAGTTTCAATTGATTAAACCAAGGTGCGAAAATGTATTACTGCGAAATAACGGTGGTGGCTGGGGAACCTGGGATAATCATCATTGACTCTCGGATACTTTAAGCACCGAGATATTGCTCAAAGGCACCACCTAGCCAAAAATCTCTTGTATGCGGCCCATCAATGCGTTATGCGGCACACCCGGCGACACTTTTGTGCTTTGCATTCAACGATTGAGGGCTGTCAATGATAGGATCCCGAGAATAGTAATTTGGTTCCTAGAGAAATCCCAGACATATAATGCCCATTTACTAAGCACACGAACTGGAAGTAAAACCTGGAAGAAAGGTAATTAGAAGTGTGCTAACGTTATCAAACTGGATGTCCAACCTCAGATTATAAATTAATATTACCAGCTGGCACTCATCCACCCTGTAACTAAGATGATCCCCATTTATCATGTCCTTAACTAGAGATATTCCCCAAATGTTCTCTTCTGCCAAAGCAATTTCCTGTTTTTAAAGATATTATGATAATTTATACTAAGCAAATAAACATTTGGTTAAGGAAAAAAGCTATAATATTGCCGCCAGTAGCGGGAAGGTAGTGTCTCCACCGCTTGTCTGGGCAAACTATGTAAAATGCATCATCAAATTCGTGATACAACCTCATTACAGCATCCATAATGAAACAGCCGAAATCTATATCACTGTAGAAGGCAGAATACAGGTTGTGCCCATCAATTTTAATGCAACTTGGCATGTTGTGGATGTACCAGTACCTTTAATAGAAATGGTAGATGTTAACACAAACAATGGAAAATAATAGTGCCTCTAATTTTATGCACTCTGCTACTTACTTGTTCTTTTCCTCATCGCTAAATCTAGGAAGTACCCTGATAACTTCCATGATGGTTCTGAATTGAAAATCTTTGTCCTTGATTTGCAGTTCAAAACAAGATGGACCAAATTGATTTTGTCTACTACAATTAAGACCAACTATACTGACCACACCGTCCGTTTCATCAACCAATAGCCATGACCGCTGGTTACCTACATAAGTTTCAAAGTAGATAAAGGAAGTTGCATGACAATTTAGGTTAGAAGGACTAACCAAAAAACAAAGAATAATTAGATCAAAGACATTGCACCTTGATCTATGTCATTAAGGGAGGTTATGGGATTGCCACTGCCACTTGTGACGAAAGGTGGAGACCGTGGACTACTATCAACAGGCAATTCCCCGTCTTCAGTATTGTGCATTACAACAGAAGATGGGGCAATGATGGAACCATCCGATGAAATGGAAATAGTCCTATAGCCTCCCCCTAAAAAGTGGACATAAATTAATGGTGATACTGATTTGAAACGGTGAATTTCACAGGCATTGTATGGTTCTAATGCTTACTTGAATCGGCCTTGGGTTCAACATTGGTACGAGAATTGCTGTGAAGTACTTCATCAGGAAGTGTGCCACCTTTCAAATCTGAGACGGGAGAAAAAAGGCCACAACCTAAGATGGATGCATCATATAATCTACTATAATGCGAGACAAAGGTACATACCGTTTCTGTAAGGGGAGCATTGAGGACGATCGTCGTGAAAACTACGAAACAAAATGAGAACTTTGCGCTGCAATTCATCGGTGGCTTGAGCCACTTGACTTCTGAAGCTTTCTAGATGCTCTTCAAGTGCAAGCTCTGCTTCGGAGTCCTCAAAAACATTCTGCAACTGTTAAATAATTGAAATTAAGATACAAAGCATAGAGCCATGTAAGTAATAAGAAACACCCATAACAAACATACCTTAGAGGCAGAAGAGGAGTGTGAAGTCCCAACATGTATGAGTTTATGGCCAAACATTACAGCCCAATCCTGCCTACCTCTCTCATGCGAGTCTTTTGCTCGTGTGGCAATACTTCTCGAGTACACAACCTCCCCAGCAGGCCGCAGCTGAAACAAAATATACGGTTGAATAAAATTGAGGTATTGTTTAAATACAAATAAGTGGCACAGATATCACCTTGGCTCGTCCAAATTGGGTTATGCTATGAGTCATCCTCCGACGGCGATCATAAGAAACCAACTCTGACACCAGGTGAGGGGTGTACTTGGCAATGCGTGGGAAACAGTCGTAGGGAGGAGTCAAAAAACCGGCGGACAAATTGTCCAGATAAAATACCTGAAACATACATATGCTTGAGAAACAAAGGCAATTGACAATATGGCAACTAGTTTAGGATGAATGAGATGTCAGGAAAGTAATAGGACTGACCAACAAGAATAAGAGGCAACCCTCCAGAATGACAGACTTCTGGCAAGATGTACTGCTTTGTTGGATTTTCGCAGCTGATTGCCGTAGTACTG
This sequence comes from Themeda triandra, assembly GCA_018135685.1. Lineage (NCBI taxonomy): Eukaryota > Viridiplantae > Streptophyta > Magnoliopsida > Poales > Poaceae > Themeda > Themeda triandra. Next base: position 206,421 of record JAENPR010000898.1, on the reverse strand, counting down.
AAAGAACGTATCCAGACCAGTTTACCTCAACAATACGTGAAGGATCTGCTACATGTTCTAGAATATCTTTGTTGATTTTACGTGGGTCTCCCCTGGGACCTAAGAAGCAAGAATCAGCAAAGATCATAGCAGCAACCTTGAATGCTTCTCTCTCAGGTTGACTCATCTTACGACCATAGTCCTTCAAAAGGATGCCGATCACAACTTCCACGTTGAGCTCGGCGTCAGTGTCAAGAAGAAGTGCCAACTTCACCTTATCGAGGAATACTGCAGGTCTTGATGAGAGCTTGATTTGCACGCCTTTGTATGGTATTACCAAGGACTAGGTGTACATATTTATCGTCAACGGTAAGAACATCGTTGCTTAGGACTATTGAACCAGTAATAGGATCCATTCTACTCAATAATGTAAGAATTAAATCCCTACACTGCAGTCGTTGGTTGTGGACTTTCAATAACCCACCTAATCCAATGCTATGCACGATTGCCCTTTTCTCAGCATCAAATGTAACAAACACCTTGTGCAACGTATTCAGGGAGAATGGAGTGTTAATCCTAGGCTTCAGTCCTATCGGATCTTTTTGTTTTTTCATATCACATTGACGGACTGAAGGGGAAGGATTCAATCCAACCAAAGAACCTTGAAACATTGTACTAGATTGGGGTCAGCGACGGCTCTATGTGAGCATGGTGACTGCCAAAAAGGTGATAAATGTGAGGTAAATAACATATGCGGGTGGCAGAGTGGACGAAACAAACACATGAAAAACAAAAAAGGCCGACCATCTAGTATACGGTGTAGCCATGATCGATGCAGTAAAGGACTCATCGATGATGGCATACGACTCATCGTGTAACCTCCGAGACTGATTTGAAGAGCAAAAAGTGCAGCTTAGAAAGACATAACGAAGAGCATGCTATAAAGGGAAGGCTACTATGGAATCAAAAGGTACGAGAGAACTACCTGCTTCAGTATCTCTATCCTCAGCTACCAGCACCTTCGGTCGAGGACGTAAAAATGTGGCATATGCGAAATAATATAGTATACCTGCAATTAATAGAAAGTGTAAATATATAACCCCTTGGCTAGCTAAAAAACCTATTATTTAAATGTAACAATGAGACAAGATAACAACTATGACTAAAACGTGTTAAAAGATTAATAACCAGACAAAGTAATCCATCGTATCCACACACTGAACAAGCGTCCAAAACAAACACTATTTTCCGTCCTCTGCTACAGTAGTACAGATCCAATGACAGAGACTTCAAAGAGGATGACAATGCCACATAAAAAGAGCAATGATGGCAAGTACATTTGTGAAACAGAAGCTTTTTGTACCAGCAACAAGACTAAGAACATGCATAGTACGTATACGACTGACCTGAATCCGAGAGAGAGGCGCGGCAAACGGCCAAACATGGTGAATGGGACAGGACCTTGGGGAGCTGGGCGGGTGGTGCCGCTGCACGGCGGTGGATGTCGAGCTGGGGAGTGCGGGTGTGAAAGGGTGGAGTTGTGGAAGAGGAAGGGAAAGGGAGGGAAATAATAGGGGGTGGGGGGGCCGAGAAGGTTCTATATAAGGGTAGGAAAAAATTTCTGGGTTGGGTGGGGGGTGTGGGGACAAGGCATGAGGTGAAAAAGTGTGTGTGTGTTGGGGGGGGGGGTGGCGGGACAAGGAATGAGGTGAAAAAGTGCTTGGACTTGTTGGTGATTGGTTGTGTGTGTGGGGGGGGGGGGGGTTAAGGGGAAAAGGAATGAGGTGAAAAAGTGCTGGACTTCTTGGTGATTGGTTTGGGGGCGGTTGAAGGAACGACGCAAGGGATCCATAAAACGGTGCAAATGGTACCCATGCAACTCGACGGGCATTGCGTGTCGAAACGTTAAGAGGGCGGGGATATGATACATGTACCTGAATAATAATAGATTGAGAACTTCAAGCGAAAAAAGTCATAAATGTAGGGAAAAAACATGCAATTTCATACATGAGCAGATTGTGAAGGAAACAACAATTAATAATAGAAAAATATCTCCCGGATACGCAACGCAGAGCGAATTCAATGAGAGGTCCAAGAGAGACTATTGCACGAATTACATGTCAGCAATAGAATTGGGGGTCCAATGAAACATAAGTATTTTCCTACTATTCGATAGAAATGGTGAAGTTCAATGGAGGTTTCACGTAGCTGTCCCTGAGGCTTAAAAGTTCATACAGCATTACTTTCTTGAAATCATCAAGCGTATCCTGTAAAGACATGACAACATCTTCATCAGGTGTATGCTTCGCAATCAACAATGAGAAATCCATGATATTTAAATAAAGTAACCTACCCTAGAAGCATTCTGTATCTTGCAACCGTCAAACTCGCGAATATACAATAGTGTAAGAAGGCCCGTCTCCAGCCTGGTGCTCGAAAAATAATAAACGGCTTCGATTATAAGTGATTATGGCCCATAATAATAGAAAATGAATAGATCAGAGAAAGACTTATGGCGTGGCATCAGACACAGGAGGCTCTATAAAATTAACGGCCCAATCTTCAATGTTATGCTCCCAATTTTCAAAGAACTTTTCAATGCACTGAGCAAAAGATGCCGCTACCCTAGAAACATTGGTTCTATGCAACTGCGATAATAGATTTGAATCTGCCTTATTGAACAATGGGTCAATAACATGAACACATTTGTCTTTGAAGTCAAATAAGTAGCATGACCAGTTTAGCAACGTAAACGCAGGCACAACAACCTGCACCAACAAAACACGAAATGAGCAAGAATGAAACCTATACAACATGAGTGCTACTTGAGTTGGGGGTAATTGGATACTAACCATTCGGCATTTCTCTAGAGGGTACGAAACAGAAGATCCAGTAAACTGATCAACAATAGACTTCCGATCATATGCACATTCACCAGCCAAAGCAAGCATCTGAACAATACAATCAAATTCAATCGAAGTAGCATGAACCACAATAACATAATCTGGGTCCATACTTGTTCACTGACCATAAATAAAAAAGAAAACTTACAGCTAGTTCAGATTCCAGCATATGGCGCCAACGTTCGCTCGTCTTGTCAGAATACATGAGGTCATCGAGTTGTTTAAGTCGACGCAATGCTAGATCAAAAACATCATAGCACATTGGCTTCGCAAGATAAAGACTGATGAATTCGCTACCAATTATCTCAATACATGGCGATTCATGGGCAATCCATGTCCCGTACAACAAAAAAAGAATTATCGCATTATTATATTACAACAAATGGCGATGTGTCATGCAAGGAGACATGATTCTCTAACTGAACATTAAGCCTCACTACCGTACCTTTTGAGAAGCGACACTGGCGTGTCTGAAACATCCAAAAACAATTTATCAACAATGTCTTTTGGAGGCGACCGGTGACCAAGAAGATGAAACCAAGGAGATTCCACCAGGTCCTGTGAAAAGATAATACGCCTCTGAATAGGGGAATTGGAATATTGTTGATCCCATGGTGATATATTAATATTGGGGCTATCCTCATCTCGAGTCATCCTGGCAAACAAGTCTCCTTCGGCCATTAACTTGCTTAGTGTGCCAGGGGACTTGGTAGATCTTCGTATCAGTTGAATTGGGGTAACAAACAAATTTGATTCATCAGAACTGGCATTTTGCATGATGTTGCTGTGCACATCATGGTGCTCGGTAGTACCGCCAACATCGATCGAACAAGTATTACGGGCGTTGCGAAAGAGACAACTCTGCGTCAACGAAGGCGCCCTTGGAAAAATCAAACCTACAAGGAAAGGTGTTCAAGCCATTTAGGATTTAAACAAACAACTACTTCATCGATTGCGGTTCGGTTCAATATAAAACAACATTATCACCTGGAGTGGGGACGTCTACACCAAGTATCATTAGGTGGAGTAAATGTTTCTAACGAGACTTTGCTTCCGGAATTACGCGTGCACCGGGTGATTGAGAACCAACTAGAACATAATGATAACTAAATTAGATAGGGCTAGGAGTGAAAACATGACCACATAATATGAGATAGCACAACACAAACTACCTGAACTATCTAAAACACCAATGTCTGATTCAATGGCAATGCTGGCGGTGGCACATTCCGATACATGCTGGCTAGCTGCAATGACCGTTCGATCCGGGGTTTTTTCATTGGTGGAGTCAAAATCTATGCCAAGATCAAACGAAGGAACTAGTATGTCCAAACCTATACAATGAACATATGCCGAACTTCATTGTTATAAGCTAGCCTTGTCAACGGAACTTACATGACACTAAAAAGACTTCATACCTTCTGGTATTCTAGCACCACCATTATTGCCACTGGGAACAACAGAGTTGTGTTCATTATCCGAGATTTGATCATCCAGCGATGGCTCGGCATACCCAGACTGTCCAGTCAACAATGTCTCAGGTAAAGTGTATTGACCTCGACCACTTAACTTTCTTTGATGCTGCAAATTCAAAACAGCAACACATTGAAACAATAAATTCAATGGCTAGATTCCGTATGGAACCAACAAGGAGCTTAACGAAAAACGTGTCTGGGAAAACAACGGTACCTCGTGGCTTGGAAAACGCAGTTGGACATTGTCCGGTCCTCTTGGTAGTATTTACAACGACCGGCCATAGTTTAGAGTTCTCAAAGGATCCGAGTGAGCTTGACGTGCTGCTGAAATATATGTGTCAGAAGGCAGTGAAGCAGAGAATTAAAAGCACGCACAAAACGAGTCGATGAGTCCCTTCGTTTGCAGGAATTCCCACTTGCTTTGTCGGCCTACTCTGACTACCTGATGCAGGGGGGCGAAATAATTTCTCAGCAAGAGAAATTGTGTCCTCTTGTATGCAAAGTCGAAGATGCTTAAGGTGTCGTGTGCATCTGGCATGGAACCACCCTAGAGCACATGATTGCTCTTTAGAGACCTAGCATGGCGAATATATTTATACACATAGCTCGTACACATGGAAGACAACAATACCAAACCATTGCATAGACAATCCAGATTATTACCTTATCTCCGAACTTATCCCTGATGAAAGCTGAAAAATCCTTTATAATCTTATGACCATCAATAGCTTCAGTGTCGGAAGCGCAAATTTGAGTACGGGAATGAACATGCAAATCTTCACTAATCTCATCATCCGGCCAGGCACGCTGCAAAAACAATGCACAAACCTTAGAACCTAATGTCACATGTTTATTGTAACCGAGTAAGAAGCACATTTTGCTTACAAGGGTGCTGCCCTATGATGGATTATCTGACCCTGAAGAGCAAGACGCATTGTCGGCGGCAATCATTAAACTAAGTGACTTGGAATCATAGGCCTTTACACGAGGCAATATATCTCGAGGTCTGTTGAGATTTCCCATGTGGATTGCATCAAAGTACAAAATCTGCTTGGATAGAAAAAATGGGTGCAATGCAAGCTGAGTTAATCTAAAATGGACACAGTCCAAAGAATCATATATCACGACAAGGTGCATAACACAGACCTGCAGCAGGATGGAGCATCCAGTAATTGTAGTGACAGGTTTCTTTTGTTTAATTGATTGTTGAGCATCCTTAGCAGCAAGAAACATTTCATCCATGACATAGGCAGCCCAATTGTATAACTTTATCTCATCAGGGACCATCAAAGTACCCCAGAAACGGTCACTACCGACATTGTGCTTCTTGGTGGGGGCAAGTAGATGACCGATAACCCAGACAACAAATGATACTTTGAAGTTATCTACATCTTGCTTACTCATGGGCAAAGGATACGCCGCTGTGACATTACGTTCAGCGGCAATGAGGCTATTAGTATCACCATCCCTGGCCCCGATACAATTCTGAATGAATTGTAGTTTTGACTTCTTATCCACACAATCTGAACTACATACTTGTCTACGGCCACAGGGTATGGCCATTATCCTAGCTACTTCAAAGTCAATCACATCGGTGACAACCTGATCATTTACAATGATGCATTTGCTATCACCATCAAGCTTAGTGAGAGAGTGTAAACTTGCGATCAACTTTAGGTATCTGAGGTAAGTCAAGTATGCCATGAAAACCAGTCTCTCGCACTAGACCTCTCTTGACCTCATCAAACTTTGAAACTATTGAGGCGACATGTGTTACCGAACTCCGTGAAAGAGGACTTGAACCATCAGCTGACAGATTAGCATCCTGGCATAAGTCAGAGCCTCCATCAGCCACACACTTGATGACGCAAGAATCTTCCATTGAATCTGCAGGGGGTCGAGAAACACATGAGGAAACAAATGAGAAGGACACCTAAAACCTCGTACAAGTAATGAGAAACACTAAATGCCCACTTCATTTATAAGATAATTATATCTAGAAAAAGAATAACCGCAAAATGGCCACCAACAGATCCATACACAGATCCATAGAAAGAAGGACGAAAACATACACAAATCCATAAAAAAGCGAGAATCATCAAAGATGTCAAAAAACAACCAAAACAGACGAAAGAAAATAGAAGACAAAGAAATCACAAACTAGAAACAAAGATATGGCAGTGGGAAAGGTATAGAGGGATTCACCTATGAAGTTGAAACCAAAGCAAGATTTATGAACGGGCACAAAGGACAGAATGCGAGAGAAGACTGGCAAGAGGGAGGGAGAAAAGGAGATTAGAAGGTATGGGACTTTTCAAAATAATCTTGTTCCACACTAACCTTTACAGATGGCAGTACAAAGGGTTCTCTCACTTCTGCAGTCATCCACTGTTCCAACAGTGCATTACTAGTACTCATGTACTGCCTCGTGGTAAAAAAACCACAAACAGACAAGTGCAGTACCTTGATGTGACCTGTCAATATCAGAAAAGTTTCAGTATACTACCCAACTGAAATAGGGTGGGATCGGTCAAAAAAAAGAACATTTATGGTAACTTAAGTGGCAAACAAAACCATTCAATTCATTCGAGGTAGAAAAAAAAAGGTGAAATATTAAATGGTAGCTCCGGCAGAAAGAAAATCAAAGGAATAACTAATCATAGTATTATGACAAAACCACACAAAAGGATTAGTCAATTCTATAAACACTACATATAGATCAAATATACAGGCAATCAGGGATAACAATACACAAACATACATAATTATCACAACATGTTCTCACTCACCAATAGTACATACACTCTAGGTTCAAATATAAGTTCCAGTGAATGCCTACTGCACTATAAGGCATCACACATAATACAAGCAACAGAGCAAAGTTCACAACTTCAGGCAATACCAACATTAATATTACAATACCAAATGAGTAAAGGTAGAGACAAAGATAACTTCAGTCCTGCAAAGCTAACATTAGGTTATCAGGGAGTGGGTACATAGAGACCACCAGTGCCACAGATGAACCTGTAGTCTTCAGTTCAGAAGATTGAGCTGAGCAGCATCTACCTTGAAGAGTTCATTGCACTCTGCAGCTGCTAATTCAAACTGAGCAGCAAGCTCGGTGGCGAAGGGTGGAGCACCATCGAAACCAGGGAGTGGAGGAGCTAGAGCTGCTACATTCTTTTTAGCGGCTTCATTCAGCATGTTCACCATCTCTTCCCAATCCTTGGAAACACTTGCACCAAGAAGCTTGACCTCAATGTTCGGACCACGATCATGGCACTCTCATGTCCAGCTAGAACTGCCTCACTATGGTTGAGACCAACAATCTCAACATTGAACTCTCCCTCAAGACAGTAAATTGCCATCCTTGCAGCACGATTCTTAGCTTCCTCTACGGTGCTCTCCTGACGGTCAGCTTCAACACAAGTGTCTCCAACTGGAACGACCTTCTGGGTGTCAGGGTAGGATAGCATCACAGCACCAAGGAAACGCCCCCCATCAACTGGAGCAGCACAGATCTGGCATTCTTCCAAATGCAGCCACCTGAGGAGCAAATTCAGCACATCCTCTTCATAGTGATATGCCTTGATGATAGAACCCTGCAAGTACCGATAAGACAAGCATTCGTTAAACAAAGCCCATATTCAGATCACATGTTGATAGCCGCTAATCAACAAGAACACTCAAAGCAAAAATAAGATGGGCCATAGTTGAAGTATACCAACCTTGCGATGGATCCATGGTAGAGAGTTCGAGCGTTCAGTCCAATCGTCTTTGCTTGCAACAAGGCGTTTGAGCCTTGCGTCAAAGGAACGGATCTTGTCAATTGCATTGAACTTGATACTACCAAGTAAAGCAAGGGTATCTGTGGCGATCCTAGAGTCAACATGGTTGCCACACTGCCCCGGCAACATAGCATACTTCTCCACCTAGTACAGTTTGTCAAGACATTCAAGCCAGTGCTGGATCATGTTGCCAACAACTCTGAGCCCATCCATCACATTGCAGTACATAATCCTACCATTGTGAATGTGGTCTTGCTTCTTGCGAAAGCTAATGTCCACTAAAACCACATTGTGCCACTTGTACAGGTGATCCAATGCTTTCTTGATAGCGTTGGCTTCAGCAAGCTCATAGCTAACACAGACATCACCAGTTATGTCTGCATACTTTGACCCTGATTCTAAGCACAATGGCAGGTTGCAGACAAACTGGATATGCACTTGGTGGGCACCTTTGAAGCCAACGTCAATAATACCAGGGTCGACGATGCCAATAGAATTGAGTGCACCAACAAAGATCATCCTCGGTGGAATGTGGAAGACCTGAACCGATGCCTGTCATCAGCAACACAAAGAACATTATTACCATCAAAGTGTTTCTGGACAGGAACAAGATTTCATAAACAAATATGACACAGAATAAATACAAACTGAGAAGTCGGTCAGGCAAAAAATAAATGTAGCACCCCTTTTCCACCTTGTTACTTGGGTCATAGCGTCGGTTTCCACCGCAACCAGGCATAGGAACTGCATCATTGATTACAGCGTGGACAGCCAGTTCTGTAACAGCCTTAGTGTCCTGTAATATTATCAATGAACAATCAGCATACGGACGGTAACAACACAATGGAAACTAAACAAACAAGACAAACAAGAGAAATTAAAAAACATTAGTAACAAACCGTACCTTGGCAAGATGATGAACACCAGGGACAGTGTTGGTTGAAGAACCACTAACGCGGAGGCACGATCCCTCGGAGATGGACATTGTATCGAGGGAATGAACAAGCTGTGAGTACTCTGCACTGCCTTGACCGAGGGTGCTGATCACAGAAGCACGAATAGACAGTCCAGCAAATGAAACCGGTCCTCCCTGGAAACAATACAAAACAATATCAATAAGTTTACCTATTATAAAGATCAAAACAATTTGCGAAAAGGGGGGACAAGAAGTACTAAAAATCTTATGTTGAGCAATAATAAAGTGTACAAGGGGGTACTCAATTAAAGCATACTGGGCATTATGCATTCCTATTATAATAATGTATTACCTATTATAATACATTATGCATTCCTAAAAATAGAGGATTGAGCAAAAAAAATAAAACGACTGGAGTTTTTTCAGAAACAATATATAGGAAGTTTACTGGGCATACGCATATTTCTATCTGGTTAAGTGAGACAAACATTATAAGTCCAAAGTCAGTGCATGAACCATTGACTCTAATGTTCCAAGGGGCTAAAACTAGCAAAACATGTCTATGCAAGAGGCAGAAACTATGCCATCAGATCCGGACATTGTAAATGATCTGACGGAGTTAAAAGTACATCTTTAGATTAAAAAAAATGTTCATTAACCAACTAATTGACTGAAGAAACTGCTAGACTTTGCCAAAGGGAAACATAGGATAATACTGTTTACTCTGAATATGAAAAAAAAAAAAGTGGGCACTAAAGATAGAGCTCAGTCCCTAAACGCATACAGTGAACTCGATAAGGCTAAAAACATGAGAACACACACGGGCCTCCAAACACTAACAAGCTGGAGCCTATTTGCAGAATCTATAAATGCATCCTAAAAGATCTGACATTTACACTGCATCCTAGAATCCTAACCTAGCAATCGACACGAGATGGAAAAGTGAATCACTAATAATGTACCGTTGCTTCAAGCTCGAAGGATTTCTCCGCCTCCTCCTTCATCTTGTTCCATTCCTCCATCGCCGAGAGCTGGAGGCGGCGGCGAGCGTAAGATCAGATCGGCGGCGGCGAGCTTGAGCTAGAGCAGGTGGCAACGGGGAGGAAGAAGAAACAAAGGGGAGGGGAAAGTGGATACAGGCAGGGTACATCTACACATGGCCACAATTATTTGAGAGAGAAACTTTTTTTATGCCAAAACTACCCCTATCTACAGCAAACATATGCAAAGGAAACATTTGCATCCCAGAAATACCCCTGTAAACTGTACATCCTCCAGGACATTGCCCTCACAGACCACACAGTGATACTTCCCGTACCACACCGCAAGAAGAAGGGCCTGGATTACCCGTGCGGCCACACACCCGTGCGGGCGTGCTTCCCCCTCTCGCTCCTTGCCTCCCTCCGGTTCCTCCCCTCAATCGATCCCAAAAATCATGCAATGATTCTATAATTAGTCTTGGAGATAAAAAGATCAGATCAATCTCCTATAGATCCATGCAATCAATTCAGAATTAGGGTGGCTGCGCCATCGCAGTCGGCATGTTGATAATGGCGGTCGCAGCAGCCAGCAGGCGAGCCGGTGGGAGCGTGGGAGATGAAAGAAGATAGGACGCCGCTCGTCGGCCGTCCAGCTCCATGGCGTCAGGTTCCTGCGCTCCGCTGTCGCTGCCTTGGCCCGCCTGGTGCACGCGCTCGCCGTCCACAGCAGCCTCCTTCCTCAGGCCCCTCTGCTCGCCGACGTCGACCTTGACAATCGTCCCCGCGCCATGGCAGCAGCTGCCCGCGAGGGCAGCGGCGGCTGCGGCAAGACGAAGGCGCGAAGCAGCAGCAGCGGGACAGCAGCCGAGAGAGGTGCGGAGACGATGGGGAAGAATCGTAACTACCATGTGCATATATATTATTTTATTCCCCTCGGTTCGGCTCTTCGATATGGTTCGCTTTTGGGTCTGACAACCACGGTTCGTTGGCCACAATGTGTATGGTTCGCTTTCTACAGTCCACGGTTCGATTTTCACCCCACACTGGAGGTGCTCTAAGCTAGGTATGCATGGCCATGCACATGCTGACGTATGGACGATGGCTAATGGCACACCGCACACACGTAGTACGCATGCATGCAGCGCAGCATGCAGTCAGCAGGACGGCTCTGATCGATCGACCATACATGCATCAGGACCACCACCAGCCGTCCGTCCGTCCTGGATTAATTGGCAGATCGAAGAGAATTGAAGGGCGGGCGCGACAAGGCACGAGCGCTGTCCGGCCGGCCGGCCGGCGCGGCGGCGGTTGCGCCATCGCCGTCGGTACGGTCCGCCGGTCCACGTCCATCCAATATATGCAACTCTCCTGCAGAGCGCACGCGTGCGTGCACCCTCAAGGCCTCAATAAGGGCATCTCCAACAGTTTTGTAAAATTTACTTGCCAAATCTTGTGCTTTGGCAAGTTGCTAAAATATTTGGCAAGTCAAAATTTGTACTATCTCCAATAGTTTGCCAATTTAAGCTTGCTAAAATAAAAAAGGACCCACAAAGGAGCAACAAAATCAACCGTAGCCGGCCCTCAGCTCGCGCCGTCGCGGTCTCTTATTCTCGCGCGTCTCTACTATGCCGCTGCTGCTGTTTCTCGGTTCCTTGCGTGAGTGAGCAATCAGTTCAGGCACAGGTGCCCGTCATCATCCCATGGCCGCACATGTCAACCCTAAGAGAACGACAAGGGACGGAGCCAGGCCGGTTTCCTCTTCATTAGCGTACTCCGGTCGTGGCTCTTCCTCCGGCGCGTCGACTCGTCCGCCACACACACCAGCAGTCACCAAATCGTCCAAGCAACAGGTGCTGTCAAGATCCATACAGGCGCATGCACATTATGTATGTGCAGGACATATGACGGAGCAAGGAACAGGAGCAAGGACGGAGACCGTGCTGCACATACAAGACCTGAACTGTTGTTGGATGGGCGATCGAAAACTTACCGAAGCTCAACTTGTGAAAGAAAACACTGCAGGGAACCAAAAACAAGAGCGAGCGATATATTCACACACCCATCAGCGAGCGATATATACACACACATACCCATCAGACACCCATCACGAAGGATCGAGGAAGGATCGGCCTGATCATGGCGGCACGGCGGCGCGCCGGGATTGGTCTATACTGCAAGGCCCGGGGGTCAGCTTTGCCGGACGGACGGCGGCTCGGTAAGCCCCTGCACCGACGACCGATGCCGTCATCGACCACGGCACGGTGGGCGGCCACATATCCACACGCACGCTTGCTTGCTCGCGCCACTGATCACGTACGACTGTACGAGGATGGAGGCCGGGCGTTGGCGATGCAGCCGATCGCGAGGACGAAGACTGGGCGTCGCGATCTATTCACGTACGTGGACTGAGGCCGGGCGTTGGCGATGCGACTGATCGTGAGGATGGAGACCGGGCACCGCGATCTGATCACGTACGAGAACGGAGGCCGGCGGTGCGCGAAGGAGGAGGAATTTCCTCGCGAGCGCGGGAAGGGAAGCGGCGGTCGCGCGCGCAGCGATGGGGAGTAGGATACGCGCGCGTAAAGATACGCACGTGGAGGGGAAGAATAACAAGTTGGGGAAGATAGCAAGTTGATTTGGCAAACTGTTGGAGAAGGAATTTTCTTATTTTGCCAAATTTTTAAGGATGACAATCTTATTTACCAAACTGTTGGAGATGCTCTAATCAATATAATATAATGCAAGTCATTAACCAACCAATGCAATGCCATGCAATGCGCGTCAATCGGCCGATCCACCGCCACGTACGTACGGCCCTCCTCTTGCAGACTACTAATCATCATGCCATGATTAACTAGTCTCTCTCTGATTTCCTAATCATTGGTGATTAAGCAAATCAACAATTATTTAGTTGCATTATTGGTCATCAAGTTAGAAGTTACTAACAAACAACATCGTCTTCTTTCGAAACAAAAGAAAGTGGGGGTGTCTATTTATCAATTCACACATTTATTTTATATATGGTCAAATCTATAAGATTTTTAAAAATAAGACCTAGTAAACAGTTGTAATATAAATCCTAAAGCACAATCAAATGTATAAAAATCTGACAGATTTAGTACCAAAAAATCAGTCAACAAATAAATAGCAAAAAAAAAAAGTTCCTTGGACACGTGGTGATGCACAGTGCAGAGCAAGGCGAGTGCTCATGAAAAGGCTGGGTGTCACACATGAAGAAGGTGAAACTAGGGAGAGGACCTTCCTGCGCTACGCCAACCTTATCAAAGGCCCGATGTCCCACCTCGTCTTCAAGGCGCTAGTGGATCTCAGTGTGCTCAACAAACCAACCATGTCAGGGCAGATTAGGACGTGATGCTTCCTTGCACCATCTGGTTGATCGAGGAGTCGTTCATGCCATGCTATGCAAGCTGTTATAGAGGGGATAATGGATGACTTTGAGAAGTCGGAGCTGTTGTGTTTCCTGTTTGTGACACAAGCTCGGCAATGAGGATATGCGATGGGTGTAGTTGTTTTTCTGTGTTACTTGTTTGTAATAAGAGGACTCTTGTGGGTTAGTCGTCAAGGCTTTTGTGATCTTGGGAGGATTTGTGCGTGTGTAAGGTTTTTAGGCCTGGTTTTTCCTTAAAAACTAGGTCAATTCTATTCTACTTAATTGCGAGGCAGAGCTCCTGCCAATATGTTCAAAAAAAAAAGAAATAAATAGCAAAAGTCATAGAAAAATAGTAAAGAACATCCTCTCAAAAAAAAAAGTTACTAACAACATGCATGATGTCTTGATGTTTTATTAGAAGTCAAAAAAGACATTTTGAACATAACAATTTAGATTTGATTCAAAATTTCCGGTGACAGAAAATTTAGATGAAAGATCTATATAAAGATACACTCTGTGCTAAGGTATAATAATTAAGCTTGATTGTATTAGCAGGACATACACACGCGGCTGGCCGGGCCAGGGGTGCCCTGGTCATTTCAGTCATTCAGTGTCGTATACATGTATGTAGAGGCGTGGTCCAAGTAACCCATCTCAAAATAAAGCGGCCGGATCGGAGAGGGAACGAAAGCAAAGCATGGCGAGGTGTATGATGTAAGGCAGGCGGGTTACGTTGCTGTCCGATCCCTGTTTCTTTCCTGTCCGGTCTCGTCTCATTTCCATCCCTCTCCCATCCGACCGTGCTGCACTAGAGACCACTGCTACGGCTGGACACAGACAGGCAGCCATCGGACAACATGCGCGCACACCGCACGCGTACACCCACGGAAGACAACGACGTGAGACAGGAATGTGTTGAAAAAAAAAGTTGATCGGTACAGCATAGGGTGCAATCCCGATTTTTTTTCCAGGGTTAAACTGAGCTAATAATTAACATCGTCCTTGTACGCCGATCCATGGTCAGTCCATCACTACCCAAAACTTTAGCAGCCTGAGCTAAGACGTTTCTTCACCTTCATTCACATCGACTCTGCACGCGGAAGCACAAGCAGATCGGGCGACCGAGAAAAGGTGAAGTGAATCCGTGGTCCATGGATCCAACGTCGTAGTCAGCCGGCCGCGCGTGTCGCTTTGCGCACAGGCGACGTGCCAGCCAACCTAACGATCGAATTCACTCAGGCCAGGCAGGAGGATCGTCCTCGAAAGTCCTCTTGTCTCCAGTTTCACCCGACTTTAACTTATATGGGAGGGAAAATACGAAACAACACAATTTTACTTGTTATAGGGATTAGAGTACACAGCGAAGCTAAAATAAAACTACCTCCCTCTTCAGATTAAAGGATGTTCTCTAGATATATACTTACATAGTGTATATCTAATACATAGTAAAAAAAAATATACAGAAAGATAAACATATCTTATAATTTGAAATAGGCGTAATTCCGGTATGACAAAGGCGTGAGGGATTAGAGACAAATTTCGGTTTTGCCATGATGTGTGATCGGAGAATTGTTCTTTGAGGATTTAATCCCAAGGTTGTACAAGATTAATAGACACCAAGACCGGTCACTATTTGATAGGTGGATGGGAATATAGTTGCGAGGAGAAGCTGGAGAGTGGAGGAAGATGTGGTTGAATGGGTGAAGAGTCAATGGTGTCCATAGATCAGGTTGAGTTAAGCAGTGAGGAATGACGAGTTGATTTGGGCAATTGAGCCTTCTAGAAAATTTTCATCAAATCACTGTATAAGTTGATGACAAATGGTCGAGTGGTGGATTAAAAGGGCGATTGAGATGTGGAAAGTAAAGCCACAACAGAGTATATAGATCCAGACACGAACAAATTAATAAGAGAAATTGCAAAGGTTCAAGTGTAAATACCGTGGAAAACTTGAAGCCACAGACCATCTTTGCTTCAATTGCAACATTGCTCAGATTGTTTGGGTCTGGCTTAGAGTTATAGTTAGCTTGAGGTGGAGTGCGAGATCAAATTCATTACCACACTTACAAGACATGTTGGTATAGGAGATGGCTCGTAAAGGGATTGCGGTCCTTTTATTTTGTTGTCTAGCTCTTTGCTTGTACTTTTTGACACTAGGGTTTTGTAATCTTAGTAGAAGTGTCTGAGTGGTTTGAAAAATTGCTTCTTTTGATGTTTACCATTTTATCGTAAGCTGGTACTCTCAACTGTTATCTTATGCTTTAAATATAAGTAGAGCCAAGTCTTTGGTTTAAAGGAAGGAGTAGTTTCATTTTCATCAACTTCTAGCTGATAGGCTCTAACAGATAGGACCTCAGTATATTAGGGCACAACCTCTAAAAATATAAAGAAAAGAGTCTAATTTGTTATGTTGCTATGTGTTCAATTTTCAAAATTTCAAATAGACGGACGGTCTTGCGAGTTACAAGTGTGAATACACAAGGAAAAAAAAGAAAAGATTCCACGTACGTGCGTGTGAATTGTGTGTGAGACCCGACCATTGGCTAGGCTGGGTATACACACTAGACACAGTACTAGAGCACACCGGCGAGGCGACAGAAGATGCAATGCAAGTCCTTCTCGGCCGTGCGCGTGTGTGTGCACCTCTGGTCCCCCACGTGGCGCCCACACGAAGCCCCCACGACAACGGTCATGTGAAGTGTCTGAGCCGGCCCCACGCGCAAGTAAAAGGCCCATGCTGGCCCGCCGCAACAGAAACGGGCCCACGTGCTGTGAGCGATTCGTCCTCCTGCCCCCTTGCCGTGCCTCACGCGGGCCTCACCTCCGGGCCCATTTGTTCTCGCTAGTCCTTCCCGCCATCATGATGTCCTCCGCTTTACCTCTCTACCACTGATCTATAGTAGTAGTATATCAGTATTATCACTGTCAAATAGTAGATTTTTAAAAACACACACACACACAAACTGAATAATAACTATAGGAAGAATACTCTGTCGATGGTTTGGCATCTATATGTATTTATTACAAAATTAGATTTGAATTCTGATTTCTTTTTCCAAACTGTCAATCAAAAAGGCACATATGAGGAAGAAACCAACCAACCTGGTGTGTGCTCTTAGCTTAGCTTCTGTTAGAATTCTCCTGGAGAGAAAAAATACTTCAGCAAGAAGACGGTGAGGGGAGAGTGAGAAAAGGGGGAAGCGACATGTCCATGTCCATGTCCTGGGAAGCTCATGCTCAACAGAACACGGTGCAGCTTCTGATGAGATATGTATGGTAGATGCACAGCAGCCTAATGATTCGTGTATTGTAGCATGATGATGCTCGAATCTATTCCCTTTTCACTATCTTATGAATCATGTAAGTTGCAATGATTTGAGGAGATGAGTGTGCTACCGTGCCCACACATAGAAAATATCCTTGCTGTTTAACTGCTTTCTAGTGTTCTCAAACCACTTCTTGGTCGTGTAAAGTGTGTGGAAACCCGTCCATGTATAGTTAGCCAGGAAACAAATAACCTTACACTGTTCCCTCCGGAAATTAAACGGATCATAACAATCTATTCTGTGTGATCATTCATAGCTGCATGATAGCAAATTTAGCATGAAAAACTCTTGGAGATCTGAACGTGATGAACTGAAGTCTGAAGCAACAGAGTGTAGACAGCTCATATGATTTGGACAGATCACTGACCTTAACAAAGACAGAATTGAGGCGATCGAATCCAAAACTTCTAGAACTAACCGCATTTCAGAATCATTTTTTTCTTTCCTCCTTTCCCATTCGCCCAACTTTTGATCTCGAGACGACAGTGCCTCTGATGCATCCTTTGAATTCCCGCGTTGCTACGAAAAGACGAGGCAAGACTTTCGATGGCCATCCTTTTCCTAGGCTAGCTACCTTTGAACCTTAGAGAAGACAAGCTTTACCCTGCTAGAAAGTTGCCTTGGCATAGACCAGCAAAACAGTGGCATGATTCTACCTTTTGAAAGGACAAGCAAGCTCAGTGTCGCTGATGGAATATGGAAGTGCTCCACTTTATCGTCAATTACATCACCGCTGAGAGACGGAGGAGAGACCAGGGGAAATGCAAAGTTCTTGGAAGTCACTACCCACTTTGTGCAGAGCGCACTCATTGCGAGGTAGATCCTCAACTCATCAAAGAGGCGCGGCAGAAACAGCAGTTAGTCAAAGCAGGTAGATATTGCTGCCTGCCGATGAAAGGCAACTTTCAACCGTTCCTCAAGTGATGGCCCAGGTGAAAAGCTAGCTGACCTAGAGAGAGGAAAGTGCCAAGATAAGATATTTTACTTTCAAAGAATGTGGTTGTGGTTAAACTAACAGAAATAAGAGAATAACTAGTACTTGAGTTTGCTCTGGAATCTGCTTTAGAATTTTTTTTTCATTCAGGCGTAAAACGCCAGTGTGTTTTGTGCTGATTGTTTTCTTTTTGACAATTTCCATTCGGTTGCTTTCAGGTTTCAGCATAGCATGTATCCATTTTTACATCAACGGGAACCTTTCATTTTTCTTTTCTTTTTCAGAAAACACAGCCTGGCTACTGAACCATGAGGAGTTGAGGTCTTGAGGACAAATAAACACCAACCTGCATGTGAGCACAGTAAAAGGGTAGAACACTTCTCTTATTCCTACCGCTACCGAGAGAACAACGTTTCACTTTCACCGTGGGAAAAAGGTGGACTGGCTATCAGTATCTGCCGCGCCCTATCAGTATCGGACAGCTAGGCAAACGCTGAGACTGAGAGCTGCCGCTGCGTGCAGGAACTTCGGCGATGCAAGGTCGCTGTTCCACAGCGTCACGTTGCTTTCCCAGCTCCAAGAATGTACAAAGAAGCGGAGACAGACATGCGTGGTGGGATTTGGACATGTAAGAGGACACTGAGGAGCGATGGAACTGTCGGGGCAATCGATGAAGGGCAACAGGGTCGATCCATGAACAGCTTCCCTGCGGGCTCTTTTTTTCCTCTCTTTCCTCCAGAATCCAGCAGAGCAGAGCGTGTTCTCCTGGCTTGGGATGATGGAGACGATGAACAGGTGAAGCCAAATTAACCAGCTACAGAGCTATTGTACCTGCTGGTAGCTGTTCAGGCATCCAAGAAAGCAGTCTGATTATGAAACAAACTATTGCGAGTGATTGAGTGAGCAGTGATCCAGTGACTTTGATAACCACAAAAAAAGTAGGAGATCATGTAACTGTAATTATATATAAAAGCTGACCTCCACATGGTTAAGTGGCATGTATGGATCAGCAGCGGTCAGCATTCTGTCATGTGCACCTCCACCAGCACTAAAGAGAACCTAAGCGGCAGCGCCGCAGCGGCGTCTGTCAGTGCATCCAATGTGGAGCATTCGTCAGGAATGTGATAAAAAGCATAAGACGTAGTATATGAGATGAGCCCACAGAAGCAGCACTGAGTGTCGGGCTCATCTTTTACCCTCGACGACTTCACCACGGCCGTGAAGCACCGAGAAAGAGGGAGACTGCGTGGTATACAACGTAACTTTGCGAGCTGAATTCTGATGAATTTCTGACGCCGAAGTGAAGAGAAGACGGGGGATGAAAAAAGGGGCGATTCCGGTCAAGATCATCCAGCTCCCCGGACGCCGTGCAGTTCATACTCCTGAAAGGGATGCTGCTCGCCACTGGAAAGACAGACAGGCGATGATATTTACTGGCCGTCTCACTCTCCGATCCGATCCACGACGACTCTCGGCAAGGAAAGCCGAAAGCGGCAGCGGCCGGTGTTGGACGACGATCGACTCGATCAGAGGTCGCCCGGATGACGACACGCTGATGCCCACGGCACGGGCACTGTGGTGGCATAGTGGCGGGCACGACACCGGCCTGCCCAGCCCGGCACGCCAACCAGAAAGGCACAGTCTTGTCAGGCAATAAGCACGCGAAACCGATCGGCCCCAACCAGACCGAGCACGCACTGAGACGCCGCGCTCGGACTGACGTTCCGAGTGGCCGACGTCCGGCCTGCTGGAGCGGCTGCATGTACCCTCTGTGGTAGCGGCACGGCAGCTGCCTGCACCGCACCACACGGACCTAGGCGAAGAGGGGTTAAAGAATGCAAAGCAGGTCCACCAGGGGTCAATTATGATTTATGCATTGAACGGAATAGAATGGAATGGAATGGAATGGAATTCACCGGCCAGCGGCAGGCGGCAGAGTGGCGGGGCTGGCGCGCGCGGCGCCACGCGAGACATGGTAACGTAGCCGGTTGGGGCGGCTGGCATTTCGTCGGACACTCGGCGTGCGTGCCTGCCGCCGTGCTGTAGGTGTAGGCTGTAGCACGCTATATACACCGCCGGGCGCGCGCCTTGGCGCGGTCGAGTCCAGGCTGCAGCATGCAGTGGCGCCCGGGCTATCCCACTGAAACGACCACTGCGGTGCAGCGCAGCCGCTACTGTGGTGGACATGGACATAGACCCATGTGGCGAAGCGCCATTGCAGTGGCCTTCGAGTCTGCCTCTGGCGGTCTGCAACCGTGGCATGCATGGCAACAGCCTTACATGCTACAGGAGATGAGCTTTGCGGGCACACGGTTGTTGTTGTTGTTGTTTTTTTTGAGCAGATCGCGGTGGCATGCTTGCATACGGAAGGGCGGACTGGTAATCGGGCTGTGCATTTCTTGATTCCTAGCCCGGTCTATAAAGTGGGCCTTGCGTGCGGCCTGATGATGTGACAAAGAAAGAGGAGAGATGTACAACAAGTAGTGGACCGGCCTTTCTGTCCTCCGATGTCACTTGGGCTTGTGGGCTCAATGTGCTCATGAACTCCCTATCGATTTCTATATTTTTCGTTCATCAAGAGAGAGAGAGAAAAAAAAAATCCATCCATCCATCAAAAAGAACGACGGTCGTCAGGTTTGCTGCGGACGCAACTGCAAATGAGCCGGCCGGCACAGAAAGAGGAAGCCGTCTACAGAGGCATCGGGCGCAGGGAATCCGGGACGTGCGGGAACAGCAACGTAACGGCAGAAAGTCCACCAACACGCGTCGCGTCCGCGTGCCAAGGTCAACGGATCGTCGTCGTCGTTGGGGGTGGGGACTTGGGAAAATCTGGGTGGCCCACGCCAGGAGAGGATAGAGATAGACGCCGCCGCGTCATTACCTTACCCTATTTATTTAAATTAAATTCAGTTCAGGTTCACGGTCGGCCGACTGAAGGGTGGGCCTCACGTTTCTTTCCCTCCTATATGTGGTCTCTCATCTCATCTGTCGTCTTTTTTTTTAGATCGTGTAAAGCGTATTTCATTAAGCGGAAGCTTTTAAGTACATCACAAGCGCGATTGGGAAGGCCGAAGGCTTGCAAAGCGCCAAAAAACACGAAACTGAAAAACAAAGTCTCATCTGTCATCTCCCCAAGTCATATGTGCTAATAACAATCGTGGGCTAATAATAATCTGTTTAGTGTCGTACTCATTCATGCTATCAGCTAATCAGCTCTGATCGATCTTTGTTGTTGATTTGACGGCAGCGGGCAGCCTAATTCCGCTGGATTCCAGCTCGTCTGCTCGTGGATGAATTAATGGATGGATTCATTATTTAGTCATCTCCTCTGCCCTACCGTGCGTGTTCATATACAAGCTGATGATGCTTCCCAAACCCCCAATCACAATCCCAAGCTAGGATCTTTCAAAAACAATCCCAAGCTAGGCAGTAGTAGCTACTAGTAGTATACTACTAGAAGAAGAAGAAATAAAGCGGGCAGGTACAATGGCAGGATTAGCTTAATTAGCTGTATGAGCTAGCTAGGCTTGCACGCAACGCACAGCTGACGGTAGTAGGACTATACTTATTCTGATAGAGCTAGCTGGGGTCACGATTGATTGAAGAAATCGTCCCGTCTGGCTTTCGTTTCACTTGCAATTGTTTAGCAGAGTGCCGCCTTTGCATTGCAACCAACCACCAGAAAGAAGATTACAATGCCAGGCAGGGATCGAGCTGCAGGGGCTGCCTTGGCTGGCTGTGAACGTACCATGATAGACGATGTGATTCGTTGATAGTCGGTGCATGCTTGTCCAGCTCAGCAGCTTGGGATGCGCTAGCTAGCTGAGCTCCGACGGCCGCCGTGAAGAGGCTATTATCTTAGCTAGGTCGCACTCCCGGCCACAGACAATAGGTACCTCATCCGCCGTGTCAACGACGATAAACTATTGTCAAAAAAAAAAAACGACGATAAACAACAGATCAGCCGGTACCTGATTCTGAATTTCTGATTGCTTGCCAAAAACAATACTACTGCCACCCAGCAGGCTCACAGCCCCCCATGGGCCCCGCGGCCACTTGGCCAGGCCGCCAGCTCGGCTTCGTTGCCCGGGCGGCCGGCCGGCCCTCCTCTCGCGCGAATCCGTATATACGAGATCAGGCCACCCACCACCGACCTCCTGAGCTGTGTGCTGTGGCGGACGGACTGGCGGCACGAAATGAAAGCGAGGTGGCAAGCACACAGCATTAGCATCATTCATCCATTATTTACTCAGCAGCACAGCACAGAGCGTATCGGATCTCTCTGTTGCTACTCCTGCTCGGCTGCTCCCTGCTGCTGCGGCTACGACGCTACGTCGTGCAGGCCTCTCCTGTCTCCATCCCAAGCCGCCAGTATTTCGCATGTTGACGCCTCCCCGTCAGTCATCGTCACTCTTAGAACACCACTATATATCTGAAACAACTAACAAGGAGTACAGTAGGTGTTTCATTTTCTCATGTGGTGTGATGTGAAGGAAGCTGCGACTGCGAGGCTTCTTTCATTTTCATTCACGGCCGGCCTGGCCTGCACGCTCGGCGACTCGGCGTGCCATCTAGAGTATCTTATCCACCTCCAATATACGTAGTCAATCGCAGGTTAGGCGGGGGCATGATTGCCGTTGTTTATCTACGGAGTACGCGTATACCAGCCATTTCTTTTCAATCGCAGACTGATACTGTATGGAGTAGGAGGAGTAGGTTTTTTAGGATTATCAATTTATATGTACACTAACTTTATATCCTCATGCTCGTATTCGTATGCTTCACACCAAGAAACAGCAGAAGCAGAAGCACGACGGTCCACGGCAGGGTTGGTTTTTCTTCGTCGTAGGTCCCCTTTTGACAGGCACGGATCTCTTTTCCTTCTTTTATTATCCTATCCATCCTCTCTTTATCTTCGTAGACCGGCCGAGTCAGTCACCTTTCTCGCAGCGTCACTTTCAGTGAAATACCATATACTGTATTACCACTAATTACCAGGCATGCAGCATATACTAACACGAGCGGTGCATTTAGGACACCAGTTTCAACTCTCAACTACTCCCTCCCGCGTCCCGCGTCGCGCGTGGCTTGGCGGTCGTCGTGGGTCGAAAACTGATGACGTGAAAAGCAGATACGGATGCAGATTCAGGCTACTACTGCTGTCGTGTCTGTGCACCATGATGCGGAGTGCCGTCCGCGTCAGGCTGCCTAATCGCCGTCGCCGCGGCCGAGGCACCGTACAAGGTGATGGTGAGGTGACCGGCAGCCTCTGCTGCGTCATCGTCAGCTACTAGTCGGAGTACCTAGCACAGCACGGCGTTGCACAGCACGGTGATGTGTACACAGCACGGAGTACTTGTTTGGTTCGCACTTCGCCCTGTCTGGTCTGAACGCCAGAATTGGCTCTTCTCTGACTCCGTGCGACAACGCAAGGTCAAACCAAACGTATACTAGTACTACGTACACCGTACTAGTACACGTCGCCTGTCGCCGCTAGGTAACACGTACCGGAGGATTAAGTTCTCATTTCATTGGGTTTCAAACGTGGTCAAACCCCGATCGGCAGTGTTCAAATCCAGCTTCCTGCGCTGCACGTGGGAGAGAGTCGCAAGACGCCGCGGCCGGCAGCCGCCACTTGTTGCCCGCGGGCCGCCGGAATCGGGAGGGCGAGCGTGCGGCACTGATTTCCACGCGGATTTCCCTTCCTTTTCTTTCGATTTTTCGATTCCAAAAGAGCCGGTCCGGTCCCCTCGCGCGTCTTTTTGCGCTCGGCCAGAACCACCAGTGTCCAGTCCACCAAGCCCCGGTCTGGCCTCTGCTTGTATGTGCGTGGCCCGGACGCGCACGTACACCGCCGGGCACTCCACTCCGCTGACGCTTGACAGAAATGTGGTGAAGAAAGCCTGAAAGCTTCAGAGCTCCGATCAATCTGCTGCTCGGCTGCCGCGGTAGCAGCGCGAGCGCACGAGTTCAAAGTTCAAGGGATGTGATGTTTTCTCGATGATACGACGTCTCTTCGTTTGCTTCAAACGGTTTGAGTTGACGTTTCCGTGCGGGAACTCGAAGTCCGCCGCCACTGTCATCCACATCGTTGTCAAGGCGAGCAAACGATATTTTACTTTTCTTTTTTTTTTCCTTTTAAAAAAGGAGTTCCCACCGCTTTTTACTAAACGCTAGCTACTGTTATTTTTTGGCACACTATATAGTTAACCGCGTCAAAGACTCGACGCATCGATGGACACTAAGAGCATCTCCAAGAGACATGTTATCTTTGTTTTCTACTCCCTTAGTCCTTATTGATTGACGCTAGAAATCTGTGCCTCCCTCACAATCCTGACTCCCGAGCGACAGAGAAAGCGGGATGGAGGGAGTATGCTATATTTAGATTTTTAGAGCAAAAAGTGAACTACAACAACAATACATCTTGTTTTATAAAATAGCCCGAGTCACATTTAGTACATTGAATATCGTTAGTATGTTGTTCAAGGCGAAGTTGTGTTCGTCCATGAAAAACAAAACAAATCCCCCCTTTAGGATCACATCTGATCTGCTCTCTTCAATCGTCTCAAACGCTGTATAGTGAAACCACATGTCTTTCTTGTAAGGATGTCACTACATTAGAGAGTCGTCCCAAGCTATTCTAAAGTAAAGATTCATTCTTAGGGATTGTAGTCTCATGCCCACATTTTTAGGCATGAGGGCCCTCCTGTCATAGCTGGTAGAAATGCTTTCATCCTACATAAAGGAGGCTACCACATACACAATTTACTAATGTGGAAAGACAACAAATGAGAAAATAGATAAAAAAGAACAAGAAATCATTTCTTAAGTGTGAGAACAATTTCCACATATATAAGGAGAACAAAAAAAATAAGCAAAAGTGTCATGGTACAAAGCGGTGGTTTCTTCGCAAACCCACTATTCACGACGCCTTGCCACCAACACTAGGATAGTAGAGCTGTGCAACTACACCATGCTTGTGCATGCCGGTAGACACAACGGCACGCACACAGGGTGCGGGAGGTGGGGATGATGTGGTTTCTCTTTACAGGTCAGTGAACGCCGATGAAGAAAAATTAGAGAAAACATTGAACAGGATATAAAAAGGGCATTGAAGAGAAAGAAGAGGAGTGACTAGATTTTATCGCACTAGAAGCATCACATTGTGAAGAGCACATTCTACGAAGGGTTTCTTGCTAATAATGCAAGAACGATGCGAACTAATATGTATTTTTTTGGGGGGTTGGGACTACTGAAGTAAAGAAAAAAAGAATTAAGGAGAAAAGTGGTCTTTTATCTAGATTAAACCATGTGTTTTTCCCATCGTAGTATACCTTGTGTGGGGTAGATGGAGGGGGCTAGGGCCCCCCTCCCAAATGTAACCTAATAATACATTTCGAACCAGACTTTAATTTATAACTATCTGGATATGTGTTGTTCTAATTCATATGAGTATAGATTAAGATGACTCTTGGCCTCATGCACATAGGACACAAAGGTGTGGAGGTATTTTAGGATTAAAAAGAAACAAGTTAGAATAAACCTTTGGCTTTTTAATACTAGGTAGAGCGGAGGTAGCTCGCGACTTGAAAATATGTTTACCTCCTTGTGTAAGCATTTGAAGATGCAGGGGTTTGAGCCCTTCAAATTTTATGCGCAAAGCACAAGAAGACCACAAAAAATGGTTTATTTTATGAGTTATTTGACACAACTCTTCCTAGCTTCGGCTAATGCATTGTCCACGAGCTCCTCTTTCTAGTTTATTTTTTCACCTCGAAAACTAAAACGAGTGCCCAGCAGTGCTTCCACAGTAATTTTAGAGAAGCCGGAGCACCTAAGGGCAGTCCCAATGGCGTATTTATAGCGGTTTCTATCCCTATTAATTATCTTACCAGCTCATCATTTTGCTGATGTGTCAAGAGAATTAATGAAGAAAGAGAGTAGAAAATGAAGAAACGATTTCTTCCTCACGAAACCGAGTCTACGCTAGAATCGAGACGTGAAGAAACGGGCCAAACCCCATTGGGGAGAAACCGGTAGTTTCCAGCCGCAGGGATCAGAGCAAGTATTATGAGCATTTTTCAGCTGGCTGCAAGGCTTCCACGTCAGATAAAAGCAGCCACATCACAAGAGAGAGACTGGAGCGGACGACTGGCTAAACGTCGACTCAAAGCCGGCGTATGCGGCCGCGTGCAGCTTCATTGGCTGTTGTATTGCTGCACTCGCTGCTGGTTCGATGTACGTGCTGCATTAAATATCATCCACCGCTGCTATGCATTAACTACTGTCCACGTTGGCATTAATCCAGCCGGCAGCCGACGAAACCATAAAACTTGCTCTCAGGATCTATTGCTCGGCCGCCGCCGCGAGACTTCACGCTCGCTCGCATGCCCTCTCCCGTGCCCGTCGCAGGTGCTCCCGCGCGGCCGCCGGCGCAGAGCACGCGCGGATCTCGCAGGCGCGCTCTCGCCCACGAGCAGTACCCTGGAGCCACCATGAAGAGTCCCGAGAAGTTCGTCGTCGCCAACGTGGAGCTCGCCGCGTCGGCCCAGCAACGCGGATCTCGCACGCGCCACCGCCCGGCGACCTCGCGAGTGACTGCTGTCCGCGGAGCTCACCCTGTCCGCCCAGCGCCGCGAAGCACGCGTGTTTCCCTCCATGCGCGGGCCTCTCCTCGCGACGGCATCCTTGTGACGGCGCCCGTGCTTGCTATTGCCAAGCTTGCCGGGAATCCACCGTTGTCCAGCCTAAGCCATGGAGGAGCAGACCCGCAGGCTCCATGGAGATGCAGCACTGCAGCCCCGTACGGTCCATCCTCACCCGTGCTTGCACACAGATGAGAGATGGCTACGACGAGGTGCTCCAACGTCCAACCGCGAGATGCGCTTGCTGCTTTCACTCGTGTATGTCTGTAGCCTCTCGCGCCGGCCGACTGATGCACGCAGCCCTCTAGCAGGTCGCGGCCGCCGCCGTTCTCTGTTTGTGTTCTGTGTGTAGCAAGACGGAAGAGTAAAAGAAACAAAAGCCAAATGCACATAGGATCCAATGACGAGATAAAGGAATGAGGCGAAAGTTTGCTGGACTGCAGAAATAGTGGCATTTGTTTGCTGTCGTGAATCAAAGCAAGTTTGTGTTGATGTGGAGGCTACATGGTTGATTGGCACAGTTGATCCACTCTCATTTTGTATTGCATTTAATTTATCATTTGTATTAATAATGCCATAGAAACCATGGGTTGAGAGAGATGGTTTCTAATAGACATTAATTGCTCTATTTCTCTCTTGGAGAATACAACTAGAAACTCCCCATTGGGACTGCCCTAAGAGCAATACCAGAGTGGCCCTTAATATCAGCCCCACGTTGCATATATTGGCGTATGTAAGAGCATCTCCAACAACTTTGTAAATTTCACTTGGTATATTTCGCGTTTTAGCAACTTGGTAAATTATTTAGCAAGTGAAAAAATGAGTCATCTCCAACAACTTGGTATTCCAACTTGGTAAAACTAGAGGATGACAGATGGGACCCGCATGTCATTGCCGTTGACCGACGGGATGTAAATTTTGACTCGCGATTTCTCGGCAACGGCCGCACCAAATCGGGTGAGGTTTGATCCTACGCGGTCGTAACGAAAAAGCGAAACTTTTGAGCATTTCCCATCAAAATATTAAGCACTCTATGGGCACCCGGAAGTCGCCGACCTCAACCTAAGCAACTCCGGTGAGCTTTGATCGGTTGATCCTACGGAAGCAGCTCATCGCAGCAGGAGAGCAGGAGCAGCGCAGCAGGAGCAGCGCGAGCGGGCGGACGAGCGGTCCGTGGAGCAGCCGCGAGGCCAGTAGCACGAACGGGCGGAGGAGCGGCCGTGGAGCGGCCGCGAGGTGTACGCGCTCGATCCAGCCGCGAGGCGAGCAGCAGCGAGCGCGAGCAGCGCGAGCGGCGGAGGAGGGGACGGAGCGCGAGCGGGGCGACAGCCAAGTCGCGATACGCATCGACTCCGCGCGCGAAGGGAGGAAATAAGCACTTTGGAAATATACTGGTTGGTTTCTGCCAAGTTGTTGGAGAGGTCTTTTGTGTTTTTACCAAAATTATAAGTTCTGCAGTAGATTTAAGGAGTTGTTGGAGATGCTTCTAAAGATTTTCATAAACCCTCTATAATTTCCACTTCGACGTTGAACCTTTATTTGATTGTTCATAAAATTACACACTCCAAGATTGCGTATGTTGGCGTGTACAAAGATTTCGTATCACGTATCAACACAACCCTCTATAGTTTCCACTTCGACATTGAACCTTTTGTTCTATTGTTTATATAAAATTAAATACTCCAAGGCCCTTTTTTATTTTTTAGGTTAATTTGCTCAGGGCTTCTCATTTAGACTCGTGATATTTGAAACCTGTCGCCACCACCTCGACTCTACAGAAGAAAGACGAGCAAACAAACCAGCACGTCGTGTGTTGAATTTTCTCCGTGAGACAACGAGGGCGTCAGACGTCCTCACCTGCCACTGCCGGCCGGCGAACCCGTCCGCGTGCGTTTCGTGGCGGCCGTGACCCGTGAGGCACACGTTGTTGCGTTCCGGGGCCACCACCTCCCCGGTGCGGCACCGCCCGCGCGCCCCGTCCCCCAGGCGAGCGGAAACGCTCCCGCGGAGGCCGCCGCCGCGCGCGCGCCCCGAGCAGAAACGCACGCCGCCAACTTGCCGTGCCGTTCCGGCGGTTTGGCAGGCGCGGCTACCCTTCCACGCCATTTATTTACTGCTCCTCCACGTCCTCACTGATTCCATGCCGCCTCCCTCATGATTATCTTTTTTTTTTCTTTCTAATAAAAAATAATAATTACCGCTTGATTTGACGCGATTAAACTGGTAATCCTGCACAGCTCCCGAGTACAGGCATGTCGGTATAAATAAACCAGAAAATATTCCCGTCGAAATAAATCAGCAGGAAATACTAATACTCCTGCTTCTACTCGAACCAGCTCGCCTCTCCTCTTCCTCGCTCAGGGGACGACGCGCCTCCAACGGAACTGCTACTCCTCCCTCTCCCCAGCAGAGAGCAGAGAGGAGGAGACGAGAAGATCCCATCCACTACCGCCCGGTCGCCGTCCTCTCCCTTCCTGCTGCGCCGCGCTGCTCCGGTTCTGCCCGCCGCTCTGCTTGCTCGGCGGCGCAGGTGAGCACTTCGGTTGCTTGGATTCGGGCGGCGGCCCCGTCCCGTCCCCATGCTCAGATCCGGGCGAGCTTTGAATTCCTCTCTCACCTCCCAGGTTTGCTCTCCGTCCCGTGCAGGTCGCCCTCGGATTTTATTCCCCCCACGCCGCCGCCCTCCGGATCGAAATGGGAACCTGCGTGTCCAAGGCCGCCTGCTGCTGCCGCAAGCCGCACAACGGGGTTACCCAAGAGAAGACTGATACTGGTGCGTGTGTGATGCCTTCTGCCTTCCTCGCCTCTCTCTCCTCGGCGCTGTTTTTGGCGGCTGGTTTTCCCTTCTCCGAGATACTTTTTTTTTTTTTTTTTGGTTTCTCTTCTCTAGTTGTTTTTTCACCACCGAGATTGTCGGCAGGAGTAGTATTTTTGGATGCTTGGGTTCGCGTAGGGCAGCCACGTCCGCATTTGGATGGTTGCTAGATTGAGTAGGGTGCTTGCTGATTTCGTTTCCATCCAGTTCGATGCGTGATATCTGCAGTTGCGCTTCCGCACTGCTATTTTTAGTGGAACCGTTTCTGATTTCGGCGCTCTTCGATACCTAGTGATTATGGCTGGAAATGGGTTTTGTTAGGTCCGCGGATTATGCGATTTGTGGTGTTCGGATTCGCGTATGGTTGCCACATCCGCATTTGGATGGTTGCTAGATTGCGTAGGTACCGATTGATTTCAATCCAGTTCGATTGATGATATCTGCAGTTGCGTGTTCACACAACTCCGGAGGTTTTTTAATCGAATTGCTTCTGATTTCGGGGCTCTTTGATGGCTACTGATTAGGCTGCAAATAGGTTTTGTTAGGTGTGTGGATTAGCTTTTACATGGAATTCGGAATATTTTGACTGCAACACTTGTTTTCTATCCATAGTGACGGAGGATGAGGAGGCATACGACCTGCCTGTGTTCCAGGAGTTCACATTCGAGCAGTTGCGGCTAGCTACATCGGGGTTTGCCGTGGAGAACATCGTGTCTGAGCACGGTGAGAAGGCGCCCAATGTGGTCTACAAGGGGAAGCTCGATGCCCAGCGCCGCATCGCTGTCAAGCGATTCAACCGCTCTGCCTGGCCTGACCCGCGCCAGTTCCTGGTATCCCAGCTGCCTTCTCTTTTACCCTTTCTAATTCTGCGCATCTGGTGGGTGTAATTGGTAATTCGTTACCTGGTTGTTTATTTTGGGCATTGTAGATTCCTTCCAACTTTTGGTTGACACACCTAAGCGCTGAGAATGCCTCTTATCATGGAGGTTGTTGATTTGTACCTGTTCCAGTGATGATATGTATGCTTGCTATTTACTTATTTTGCTTTTGGATGGATTATGATGGCTTGCAAATGGAATGGAATGGAATGGTGGCACCTACCAGCTGTTTGCCTAACATCTTCTCCTTTGTTTTGTTTGATTGTTAGATTCCATTTCTAAACAACTCTTGTGTGAGACAGCTATCATATCAGCTGCTATGAGTCCCATCATTCTGTCCATCTCTGAACATCACCTTTTGCCCCCTTTCCAGATTGAACTGCCAAATGTGAAACTACACGAATGAGAACATGTTGTCATCTCAGTAATGATATAGTGCCAAAAATGGGGAACTTATAGGTTTATTTCTGTACTGAATCAGCATTTTATTCATCTCAATGATGACACTTTAATAATGGCCATCAGCTTTTGTCAACCACATTTTGTATCTTTGATTCTATCAGATCTACTTGTACTAGTGCTTTATGCGCCATTCAAATTGTGATACTTATCCACAAGATATTTTATCACTTATGGTTCTGTTAGTCTGTTCTAATTTTACTCTGCATCGCATGTGGTAATGTAAGTGTAATACATAGGGGAAAACTTCCTCTTCTTTGTGTATAGGATTGGATTTTACTTCCTTTACCCGCAAGTGCAAATTTTCTAGGACATGGTCAGAAACTCAAACTGACCTTTTCGGAAATCCGTACTTTGCAGGAAGAAGCTAAATCAGTTGGTCTGCTGCGAAGCAAAAGGTTGGCAAATTTGCTTGGTTGTTGCTGTGAAGGTGATGAGAGATTGCTTGTTGCAGAATACATGCCCAATGATACGCTAGCGAAACATCTTTTCCATTGTGAGTCCTATGAAAGCCTTCTATGTTTTAGTTATGTTTAGCATTACAAAACAATTTGCATTCATAAAATCTTTCACTCGACTATAAGGAATTAAGGATGATGCCATCACATTTGTGAATTATTAATTTCTGTCTTTGCACAAGATCTTGCATCTATATGTGAATTTTCTCTTGGGACCAAGACATCTAGAGAGATTCACATGCATTTTCATCCTTCTTAACTAACACTTAAATATCTGTTATGTTGTTTTGAACGAGATTGATAGTGTAATTATCCCCATATCATTCTGTGCATTTCTCAGGGGAGTCGCAATCAATGAAATGGCCCATGAGATTAAGGGTGGTTCTCTGTCTTGCTGAGGCTTTAGAATATTGCACCAACAGGGGCCGTGCTCTCTACCATGATCTCAATGCCTATAGAGCTCTGTTTGATGATGTGAGTATCATGTGATTTATTTTTTTCAACATGATCAGCTGTGGGTTCTGTAACACAATTATGCTTTCTACACGCTGCAGGACTGTAACCCTAGACTTTCCTGTTTTGGCCTCATGAAGAACAGTCGGGATGGAAAAAGTTACAGTACCAATTTGGCATTTACCCCTCCAGAATACATGAGGACTGGTGGGTCTTATCTTACTTTTTTAATGACCTAAACCTAGTTTGGTCACTAGCAATTTAATGTGAGTTTGATGTAATAATTAGTGCTCAGCTTCTGAGGAACTACATTGTATTATTCACCCTGTTATATTCTTTTACATGTGGAAACACTTAAAGCAAGTTATTCTATAGAAGCTAAGGTACCCTTGCAAAGCTTGTTTGGGACATTTAATGATGCATCTGGATACAGTGCAATTATATTTTATGTTATGATTTAGAACCATTTTTTGGCAGACCTACAGTAGATTTGAGCAAAACATAGCATGCACTAATGGTTTAATCTGCGAAGTAAACCTACTTGATACAAATGATGACGAACATTTTTACTGAGCAACACACATGCAACTTTGTATTTTGACGATTTGTCTTTCTAATAACCTTAGGTTTAATGTTAGCTTCGAAATTATACATGTAGTTTGAGCTGGCTGAAAACTGCAGATTGTACAAGATCATTAGATTACCTTTGTATTAACTTCAAGTCCTCAACATCTCATTCCTGCATATTTGTCTTTTGTTTTACCTACAGGACGTATCACTCCTGAAAGTGTCATATACAGCTTTGGAACCTTGCTGATTGATGTTCTTAGTGGGAAGCATATTCCTCCTAGCCATGTAACAACACTAAGCTCTAATGCTTTGAGAAATGTCCTTGTTTTAATTTTTTAAGCACTGTCTTATGCTTACTGATATGGCATCATCTACTAGCAATTTCATGTGAATATGACTAGCTCATAGTCTATATAGAAGGGTTATTTAGCAAAAATGTTTAGATACATTTCATTATCATCTTGACTATTTTGCATTGTGAGAGTGTTGTCTGATGACATACCTGTTTTGGAATTGGAACAAAGTATAATGAGACAACAGTGACCATTATATGCAACAATAACTATCATTTCACACAATTATATTCCTAATTTGTTCTATGTTCAAGAAAAAATCAGTTGTACCAGACTAATGATTGTGGAGCAAATATGTGCAGGCCCTTGACCTGATTCGGGACCGAAACTTCAATATGCTCTTAGACTCATGTTTAGAGGGTCAATTTTCAAATGAGGAAGGAACAGAAATGGTGCGATTAGCTTCAAGGTGCCTTCACTATGAACCCCGTGAGCGACCTAATGTCAGATCACTTGTGCAAGTATTGACTCCTCTACAGAGGGATGTTGAGGTGAATACATACTTTAACTTCCTATGGTTAGCATTCTTGAATTGAGGCTTGCATTATCTAGCACTATGTTGAGAAAAGTGTTCAATGAGTTTGAGGGTCATTTCAGTCATTGTTTTCAGATAGCTGTTCATTAAATTACCAGACATTGTGTGTGGCATTTAGTCCGTTCCTAATTTAGCATGTAAAAATAATTGAATTGCGCAAAGAGTAATTTCAGTCCTTTTGTCTAATCCAAGGCCATTTCAGTCCATCAGAAGATAATGCTTTGACATCTTCGTTGACAATGTTTAAATCTTTTGCAGACTCCATCTTATGTGTTGATGGGCATTCCGCGTGGTGGCGCATCTTCTATCCAACAATTGCATCTTTCCCCTCTCGCCGAAGCTTGTTCCAGAAAGGATCTGACAGCAATACATGAAATTCTAGAAAAGACGGGCTACAAGGATGATGAGGGGACTGCAAATGAGGTTCAGTTTGTTTATTTATTTTATTTAGAGGTTTAATGATATTGTTTGTTCATACTTTAATATAACATTAGCAGATACATTCAAACTAGCAAACCATTTTGATATTATTCTCACAACAAAACATAGATAAATACTTACAGGCAGTCATTCTGATGCATTTTAGATTTGTAGTCTCCTACAACAACTTTAGTTCATATGCAGATACTCTAAATACTCACATAATCAAAATCTTATCCTACATTTCATTATGTTTATTTGGCATTTAAAAGCCCTTCTTATGCTATTTAATCTCAATTGTACAGATTATGTTGTGCTCAAATATTTTTATTTGGGTTCATTATGTGGTTTGAAATTTGATGTTTTCTACCATATATTTTCAGCCAAATCGTTCATATTTTCTTTTATGTCATCCTCTTTGTACTTTTTTTTTGCTCCAGCTCTCGTTTCAGATGTGGACGAATCAGATGCAAGATACGTTGAACTCAAAAAAGAAGGGTGACAATGCTTTCAGACAGAAGGACTTTACTACTGCCATTGATTGCTATTCCCAGGTTTGATGTGTTCTGCTCTTTTATTTTATATGGATGTGATAGATACTTGCATGATTGAATGTGATTAGAGTCATATAGGTTCAACACTTTTCAATTTGTTCCCTAACAATCATGCTAAAAACATTACTGTTCTTGGTTTAGAAGAGGCATATTGCAGTTACCTGAAGGCTGATGTTGACTCCGTCTTTTCTAATTGTGCTTTATCATGCAGTTCATTGAAGTTGGTACAATGGTTTCTCCAACCATTTATGCTCGACGCTGCTTGTCATATCTGATGAATGGCATGCCACAAGAGGCATTGAATGATGCAATGAATGCTCTGGTAATATCTCCGACATGGTCAACAGCATTCTATCTTCAGGCAGCAGCACTATTATCACAAGGCATGGAGAATGAAGCCCAAGAAGCTCTCAAGGATGGCTGTAACCTAGAGCAAAGTAGCAGTGGTGGACATTGAGTGTGAACATGTAGTCCCCAAAATGCACATAATTTCAGGTATATATACTTTTTCGAAATCCTAAAGTCTTACTAAAGAACTAAGTACTATTTTTCTGTTGGGATCTATACCATACTTTCCATATTATGCAAATAGCCTGCTAATTTAGGATTCCATGATGGGGAGTTTGGCTAGAGTTACATTTCTTGTTTTGGGTTAAAAAATTAGTAACCTGGTAACTTCTCGTCCTGTTTTGAGTTCTGAAGTGCAGTTTGTCGATTGGATTTCTTGGACATTTTGGGTTCTGGAGTTTGGATTTTCGAATCTAACTAGCTTAGTAAATGTAGTTCTGTATACTCCAAAACTTACATGTTTTCGTGACCAGAGGAAGTATTTAGCAAGATGGTATCAAATTGAGAGTCTATGGCCTTAAGGATAAAAGAACTGGCTAGTTCGCTGTGGTTTTTGACCTGAGCTGCTGAGCTGTTATACCTGACTTTTGCTCTGCTGCATTGTCCCCGAGGCCCTGTGATCTCAGAGCCTCTTCTTCTTTTATTTTCTCTATTGGCATGTTTGGATTATGCTAGTTGCTTGAAACAGTACTGAAGCTGCTGCCATGCTTTGTTTTGACTAGAATTGTCATTTAACACATGAAATTTTATCAAGTTCGCCAATGTGCTCCTGTCAAGAAGTTCCAAAGCAATCTTGAAGAAATATGTTGACGTCACTATCTTTTTCTTTTATTTTGTTTTGTGGCGCAGGTGCTTGTTTGAAGAGAGTATTATTGGCTATGGAAGCAGGCGTTGGTAATTTGGCTAGGGGTTCGTTAACCTTCTTCAGATTTTGTGCGTGTGGAACGTCGTCCCTCGTCCATATCTTCATGTAGGATGTACATATGGAAGACAGCGACAACAGAAGCTCTGAAAGAGAGGACAAAGACATCCAAGGTGAATAAATGCCGCAGACAGGAAATTAATGGGGAGAAGAAAGTGAAACTTTTTTCTTGGTCCTACTGAAAACAAAAGGAGGAAACCGTAAAAAAAAAAGATTGCTGATGTACATGTCCATCTTTGCTGGTGGTCGTAGGTGCGTAAACCTGTACAGCAAGAGTTGTTTTTACCCTGTCTTTGTTCTTCGTTTCTTATGCGTTAGCTCCCATTGGTATATTTCTGGATAAGGTAGTGGAATTCTTTTAAAAGGCAAAAAAAATGTCAGCGTTCTGGTTGTTCCATTTCTTGATCTTCAGGACTTCAACGCTTTCACCCCTTGCTCCAGATAATTTTTGTGGGAGTACTACTGGGGTATTCATATGCTAGTTAACTGTCATCACAATGTCTGAATGTTCAAGCGTACCGCTCGATTGTCTGGTATTTCGCAGCAAGCAAACCTTCTCAAGTCGTCGTAAGGGGACGCAAATCTGCCAGGCCCGATAGCGGATCGGCATTGCCATGCTGGCTAGCATACGAACTCACCATAGAACTAGCACCGCATGCAGTTTGCTCATGTTTAGGCCTGTTTGGTTTGTTTGGCTGGATTCTGTGTCACCTTACTAGTCACGATAGTATCTAGGACCCATACACACTAAGGGCTCGTTTGGACGGCAACCTGGCTTGGGAGGACCTGCTCAGGCATGTCGATCTATCCCCAGGCGCTGGAAATGAATGGCCTGGGTGAGGTGACTGGACTAGACATGATTTTCAGTCTTCAAAGCTACATGATTTTTTTGCCTCCTGGATCGTGGCCTTACGTGTCTCTACACTCGTACTTGGCTCAATCCATATGTTGATTGAGATAAATACAAGTACACAACGAAGGACTTGGATTGATGTGAACATGAGTGCAGCTATATAAGCTCTAAGCGAGCTGAGGCCGGTGTCACGAGCAATCCATATCAAGAGTATGTGAATGACAATGACATGACAACTTCGCTCGTTTCATCCTAAATCCTTTTGGCGCTTGCATAGTAGTTGCCAACCACTCCGGGCTCCATTCCTGAA
Organism: Themeda triandra; assembly: GCA_018135685.1. NCBI lineage: Eukaryota > Viridiplantae > Streptophyta > Magnoliopsida > Poales > Poaceae > Themeda > Themeda triandra. Next base: position 170,156 of record JAENPR010000898.1, on the reverse strand, counting down.
CCGTGCCACCACACCCTCTCCCGCTCCCACCCAACCTCTTTGCGATCCAACTTCACTAACTTCACAATCACAATGCACGGGCAATTGTGCACCCCAAACAGCTCCTAGAAGCTATGCCATCGGACTCTATAAATGTTCTCTCCTCGATTCAAACGCAAGCAAGCAGCAGATACACCTCGGTCTCACTACCTCACGCGAAGCTATCCTGCCGCCTGCTCCAACGACAACGTAGCAACCAACCATGAGCACCAGCGAGCCCGGAGCCGCCGCGACCGTGATTCCCATCGACGACGTGGCCCGCCAGCACGGCAAGGCCCCGGTCGAGGCCACGGCGCCGCCTCCTCCCGCTGCTGCAGCATCGTCAGCCGCGGTACCCGCGGCGGCGGCGACGACGACGGCGCCTCGGAAGACAGGGATCCCGTTCTTCCGGCGCGCAGACCGCGGCAGCCGGTGCGTGGCGCTCCTCGACTTCGTGCTCCGGGTCGCGGCCTTCGGGCCCGCCCTCGCCGCCGCCATCGCCACGGGCACCTCTGACGAGACGCTCTCCGTCTTCACCCAGTTCTTCCAGTTCCACGCCCGCTTCGACGACTTCCCGGCGCTCCTGTCAGTGTCGCTCGCCCGCCCGTCCACCGATATTCCCGTCGACTTGAGCTGATGCCGAACGCGCGCGCGCGTGTCCTTCCACTGTTGCAGGTTCTTCATGGTGGCCAACGCGATCGCGGCGGGGTACCTGGTGCTGTCCCTCCCCTTCTCTGCCGTCATCGTCCTCCGCCCACAGGCCATCGGCTTGCGCCACGTCCTGCTCGTCTGCGACATGGTATCCGTTCTTCCGCTCCGACACTCGATCCGTCACACAATGCGTGCACACACGCACGACACGCTCACGTGCATTGCACGGCTGATCAGTCGCTGAGTACAAGTTCTTTCACGGTGACTTTGCTGCAGATCATAGCGGCGCTGCTGACGGCCGCGGCGGCAGCAGCGGCGGCGATCGTGGACCTGGCGCACTCGGGGAACCTGCGCGCCAACTGGGTGCCCATCTGCATGCAGTTCCACGGCTTCTGCCAGCGCACCAGCGGCGCCGTCGTGGCATCCTTCCTCGCCGTGCTCGTCCTCTTATTCCTCGTCATCTTGGCCGCCTTCGCCATCAGGAAACGCTGAACTGGATGATTTCGATCTGCCCTGATGATGTGGCTGCATGCGTATGTGCCATCGGTGCTGTGTGTTGCGTCGTGCTATGTGATTTCAGCTGTGGTTATGAGATATACTTTGTGCAAAGTGTACGTGTGGAGCGGAAGTGCTTTGTGTATGATTCTCAGATTTGTTGCCTGCAAATGCAAAGGAGGTCACAGTGTTGTTGAAAATGTATACTCGAGTTCAGAGTAGACAGATATACTATCATTTAACGTTCTTCAAGTTGGTTCGTTTCACTGATTGAATGAAATTAGCTCAAAGCATACTGTTCCATTGTCCATATTGTTTTTTATTTGAAAAACTTTGTCCATGTTATTAGTATATTTGTTTTGTTTTTTTTTTTTTGCAAAAAAAGCATATTGTTTTTTAGAAAATAGAGTGCTGCGAATTATGGGCTGTTTGTTGGATCCGGCGGCCTGGTTAGCCAGCCCTAAACGAAATCCAGCCCAGTTCAATCTTCAGTGGGGACTCGTACCAAACAAATCAGAAACCTCTCGTCCGACAAGAGAAATCTCGCCGCCGCGCCTTATCCATTCTCCACCCACCTTTTCCGACGAGGCGGGCGCAGGCGCAGGCGCAGGGTAGCATCGTCTTCCCGGGCGATTCGAAAATCCGACACCACCATCCTGATGCAATTCCTCTCGCTCCCCGCCGCCTCCTCGCTTACACCCAGGCTCTTCAAGCCAGTGGCCTCCTCGGCCTCCTTCCGCCGCCCCTCTCCACCGACACCTCCGGCCCCCAAACCCTCGCCGTCGCCCCCGCCGCCGCCTCCCGCAAACCCGCTCGCCTCCAAGCTATGGCTGACGAGCAAGCTGTCCCCGCCGCCTCCCCCGCCAGCGCCGCTCCAGACGACGGAGGAGCCTCCGCCTCCGCCTCCGATGCCCCCGCCGGAGCCGGAGCCGGAGCGGGAGCAGGAGGACTTCCGGCAGAAGGGCAAGGTGTTCGTGGGCAACCTGCCGCTGTGGGCGAGGAAACCTGAGATCGCGGAGTTCTTCCGCCAGTTCGGGCCGCTGGAGAAGGTGGAGCTGGTGCGGGGCCACGACGACCCCGAGCGCAACGTCGGCTTCTGCTTCCTCTACTACGGCGGCGACGACCCGGAGGCTGCCGCGGTGCGAGCCGCGGAGGTGGACGGGGTGGAGTTCCGGGGGAGGTCGCTCACCGTGAGGCTCGACGACGGGAGGAAAGGGAGGGCCAGGGCGGAGGACCGGGCGCGCTGGGTCCAAGCCGGGGTGGCCCGGGAGCCTCTCTCCCCGTGGCACAAGGACAGGGAGGACGCGTGCCGCGACTTCCGGCGAGTGCTGGAGTCGCGGCCCGAGGACTGGCAGGCTGTCGTCTCCGCTTTCGAGCGGATTCCCAAGGTGGTGACTTCTCTGTTTTTGACGCTTATTCAAGTACTAAGCCTCTGGAAACAAGTTGCTCCACTAACATGTAAAATTTTGCAACCTTGTCCTATGAATTGTTTGAGATTTGGAGCTGGAGAACATTTAATTTGTTTTGTCTGGATAATCATATTTCAATTTTAATGCTGTTTTTTTTTTTAATTTGGCACCTGGTAGTCTTGTTTTAAAAACTTCCTAGGAAAGTTCCGTATCTCATTTACTCAATTTTCAGGGCTCCAAACAGAAGGAGTTAGGTTAAGTTATTTCTAGGAACATATGCTTAGAATATAGAATTTCCTTAACTTTTCTCATTTGGTGGCACTGATTAGTCTTATTTTCTACTTTATTGTTTAGCCATCAAGGAGGGAGTTTGGTCTGATGGTTGTGTATTATGCCAAGCGAGGTGATAAGCATCATGCTCGTGCAACATTTGAGAACATGAGAGCAAGGGGAATAGAGCCCAATGCATTTGTCTTCACAAGGTAGGTTCATTGTTACTGTTGTTTGGTAGTAATTTATTGTTTCCTCCTCATCACAGGGTAAAATGCACCATGGCTTCCTAAACTTGCACAGCTGGGCCAACTAAATTAACTCACTGAAAAGAAAATATCATATTATACTGCTAAACTAATTTAAATAGGTCTGGCACAGTACGGTTAGGTTGTTTTGCCTGTGATGTTTTGGAGCCCTGGTGCAAGTTCAGAGATCCACAGCAAACTTTACTCCTGGTAGTGCCACCAAATGACATGTATAAATTGCTATCTGAATAAATGGTAATTTTAGCATGTAAAGATTACTTATGGAAAACAAACTTGCATGATCGCATGATGAGAAGCTAACCATGTGAAGAATATAGGTAGTAACCTACCCAGAAACTTTGTACCTGGTCACTTGTATGCTTGCTTGACTATTTGAGATAAAAAAATAAAGCTTGGCTGATAACATTATTGAGATACAAAGGGGGTTGTTCTAAAACAGGAGGGAAGGAGGTGGGTGATATGCAGTTATCTTCTTCTTTACTTTACTAATATCACAAAGATGTATATATGTGACTGAAAACCCACTGGCAAACTAGCTCTATCCGCAATGTCTCTATGTAACATAGTATGTGACTGACTGGCAAACTAGCTCTAGCAATGTCTCTATGTACCTTGTCTCCTGCATTAAATTTAATTCATTTCATGCAGCCTTGTTCACGCTTATGCAGTTGCTAGAGATATGCGTGGGGCACTGTCATGCGTTGAGGAAATGAAATCTGAAGGCCTCGAAATGACAGTTGTTACTTATAGTATCCTTATTGCAGGATATGGCAAAATTAATGATGCTCAGTGAGTATTTTCATTTTTCACACAGCCATAACCTAGCTCTATATGTTACTGAACATGCTTTCTTCCAGAATTTCAATATAGCCATAACTGCCCTTTCATATACAATACTGACTCTTAGACACTGTTTTAGGCAACAGATCCTGTGGCCTTTTCATTTCTAACCTTTCTCGTATGACCCTTGGCTTGTTGCTAATCATTTCATCTTGTCCTGGAAGATCTGCAGACAAGCTGTTCAGAGAGGCTAAGACCAAACTTGGTAACCTAAATGGAATCATATATAGCAATGTTATACATGCTCACTGGTTAGTGGTTGCTGGTTACCAGATCTATCTCAACGATTATTGCTTTATCTGTTTACTAATAAATCATGTTAGAGCACTCAATTGTATGCACTTTTGCAGCCAATCTGGGAATGTGGACCGAGCTGAAGAGCTGGTCTGTGAAATGGAAGAGGATGGCATTGATGCTCCTATTGATGTTTATCACAGTATGATGCATGGATATACTGTCGTCCAAGATGAAAACAAATGTCTAATTGTGTTTGAAAGGCTGAAGGTATATTGGGAAGACATCTCATAACTAATAACTAATTGTCATGTGTTCCTAAGAAATAATTGTTTTTATTTTGTTATGCTCACCTTCTTAGTCTATAATGTCTTTGAGGATTTTGATCTGGGGATGGAAGGGAAATGAAGTGTTATATTTGCCAGCCTGATTCAAGCTTCTCTGATTTTGCAGGAGTGTGGCTTCAAACCATCTATAATATCTTATGGTTGCCTTATTAATCTTTATGTTAAGGTTAGTTCTGCTCGTCTATTCTTCTCATATATTACAGTCCGACTAGGGCTGTAAATGAGCTAAGCTCGTCGTCTCAAGCTTGGGCTTGTTGGAGGGTTGAGCCGAGCCTCAGAACCACCCGAGCCTACAACCAGGCTCAAGCTTGGCCCATCATGCTAAATAATACATATGAATTGCCTTTTCTTCTACCTATTTCCTTTTTGGTTTAAAGCCTCAAAGTAGTTGGTTTTAATGTCCTGCTTTCCAGTTCCTCTTAGTTTTTTAATTATTTATTAATTATTACTAATGCTTGGCAACTCCAATGGAAGCATGGTAGATGAAATATAAGATACTTGAAGCGCAGCTTTGATTAAAGTTTGTGGAAATAAAATGGCCTGATTAATCATTTGAACTTGAGGCCTTACATTATTTGCATATCCCTGCACTTGTTCGGATGGAAAATAGTCGCTAATGCCATTTTGAACATTCTTTTTACAGATTGGGAAGGTTCCAAAAGCCTTAGCTATTAGCAAAGAAATGGAATCACATGGCATCAAACATAATAACAAAACTTACTCTATGCTGATCAATGGGTTTATCCATCTGCATGACTTTGCAAATGCTTTTAGCATTTTTGAGGACATGATAAAATCAGGTTTGCAGCCTGATCGTGCCGTATACAATTTGCTGGTAGAAGCATTTTGTAAGATGGGAAATATGGATCGAGCTATTCGCATATTTGAAAGAATGCAGAAGGAACGAATGCAACCATCAAATAGAACATTCAGGCCTATCATAGAAGGATTTGCAGTTGCTGGAGATATGAAAAGGGCTCTCGATACCCTTGACCTAATGCGGCGAAGTGGTTGTGCTCCTACTGTAATGACTTACAATGCTCTCATCCATGGGCTAATTAGAAAGCACCAGGTATTTCTCAAATACATATTAGATTCTTCACACTGAGAACCATGTACGTCTGCTTTAGCCTCTTCTTTTTGTGTACCTGTGTATGTGTTATGTTTGCAGGTTGAAAGAGCTGTTTCTGTACTTGACAAGATGTCTATTGCTGGCATTGCACCAAATGAGTATACATACACAATCATTATGAGAGGTTATGCTGCTTGTGGAGATATTGGGAAGGCTTTTGAGTATTTCACCAAAATCAAAGAGAGTGGCCTAAAGCTTGATGTGTACATTTATGAAACATTGTTGAGAGCCTGTTGCAAATCAGGAAGGATGCAAAGTGCCTTAGCAGTTACAAGGGAGATGAGCTTTCAGAAGATACCAAGGAATACATTTATATATAATATTTTGATTGATGGGTAGGTACTATATAAACACAGTTATTGCCAGTTAACGTTATTTCTATCTGTCCTATTGGGTTTAAATTTGTTTATTTTTTCACTGCTTACGTATAACAAGAAGATTCTACAAACAATTTTAGAAAATTGACTCTTTTGTGTGTCCATGACATTGACACCATGGCAGCTGACACATATGATATTCTTAGTTGGACTTGCAGGCTCTTAAGTGGTACTACCTTGGTACCAAATGTCACAGCACTGTGCAAAACGTTCCATTTTCAGAAATTGTTACTCTATAGGCCCTTTGTGAAAATGTTATATATAAGGACCAACATTTTATTTTTACCTCAGTAATTCAGACACTTGCTTTCATTTCATGTCAATTTATGGTTTATTTGTGCCATGTTATAATCTAAAATAGTTTGTCAAATCCCTGATAAGAGTATTGCATAATCTAAAATACTGTGTCATTACTTTCTTTCATGTAGTTGGGCTCGTAGAGGAGATGTCTGGGAGGCAGCAGATTTGATGAAACAAATGAAAGAGGATGGAATCTCTCCTAACATCCATACATTTACCTCCTACATAAATGCATGCTGCAAAGCAGGAGACATGCAGGTCTGTGCATTTTTTCATCAAAATATTTGATTACTAGTTTGTGGTGGCACAGTTGGACATAGCCTGATACGGCCCTGATTTTAGTGATAGTACAGCGCCATGAGGTAAACAATAGTGGAAATTTTTTAAGGTAGCCGAGCACAATGTTTATAATGTCCAATATTCACACAATGTACCTTTGTTGCACACTGGCTTCATCTTATTCTCATTGGAAAATTGTGAATGGAGAAGTAATCCTGGCCTTTATTGCACACTATCACTAATTTCTTGAACTATTTATTGTAGAGAGCGGAAAATGTGATTCAAGAAATGGCAGATGTTGGATTGAAACCGAATGTCAAGACATTTACCACACTGATTAAAGGTTGGGCTAGGGTGTCACTGCCGGATAGAGCGTTGAAATGCTTTGAGGAGATGAAATTGGCTGGGCTTAAGCCTGATGAAGCTGCTTATCATTGCTTGGTGACCTCACTTCTCTCAAGGGCAACTGTGATGGAGGGAAGCACCTACACAGGAATCTTAAGTGTCTGTAGGGAAATGTTTGAGAATGATTTGACTGTTGACATGCGCACTGCTGTTCACTGGTCAAAATGGCTTCACAAGATTGAGAGGACGGGTGGTGCGCTAACAGAAGCACTTCAGCGAATATTTCCACCTGATTGGAACTCATCAGAAAATTTGGAGGCTTCAAGTTCCATAAGTGATGGTGATTCTGAGTCTTGCAGTGACTCAGAGTTTAGTGATAATGATGAGGATCATAATGTTGATGACTTGTGACATGATATCAAGACAATTTTAACCTTTCCCTGATGCCTCACTACTGCTTCAGTGCCAGAGTTAAACTATCAAGGTATGCACATGTGTTCTTAATATATCTCAACTCTGTTGACATCTTTTAGAAGTATACTATGCCTATCATTAATGAGTTGACCATAAGTTCTGTAACAATCTTTTTAGAATAGTCTGCCTATAATGATCACCAATTGGCAGTTTGAGTTCTCATAATTTGATTCCATGCGACATCTAAAACAATCTTGTTCAAATCGACAGTATTTCTGATGAAATTTTATTCCCTCAAATCACAGGCTGCTTGCTTGTGGCCTGCCAAGAGGAGGGTTTGGAATCTTATTGTGTTTTTAAGCCTGAGCTGTCTGTCCTCTGCGGTGTTTCAAGAGTCGCTGACCGCCAGTAACAGTTCTGTTGGAGCTGAGGACACAGGTTGTCAATGCAACAGATGAAGGTCCAGTTATGTGTGTTGCTGTACAGATCAGTGACTCATAATACAGGTAGGTAAATATTCTCTATATTCTTGAGAAATTAACAAGTTCATTTCTCAGTATGGCTCTACTTCTAGTGCAATCTAACTAATAAATAAGTTAATCCAGTTTTGTATAATTGGAGAAATGCTGATGAAGTTATGATTTTACTTAGTTTATTTTCCATGTGTTCCAGGCAGGGTTTTTGTGCAATGACTTGGTACAATATGTTGCAAAAGGCAATTCTTGGCTTTCCTTTGTATTCTGCACCAAATGTACCTTGCTTGATAAGAAATTAAGGTCTCTGCAGTCATTTCATATTACAACATTAGTAGGGTTTTTGGAGTAGCAGAGTGTTTTTAGGGCTATTGGTTGAGTACCACCGCTGCAGCTCTGTCATCTGCATTTAGCTAGCATTCCCAGCACAGGACTCGTAATTGCATTTGGTCAGGACAGTACTCCTACATGTAGCAGTGTGTTTGTAGGGCTATTGGTTGAATACCACCACTGCAGCTCTGTCATCTGCATTTAGCGAGCATTCCCAGCACAGGACTCGTAATTGCATTTGGCCAGGATCGTACACCTACATTATAATCTTTGTAACCTCTTTTCTTCCTTCTGTGAGTTATGAACTGATGAAGGGCCGAACTGAATGCTATAAAATAATAGCTGACGGTTTTAAACATGGTATAAAACAGGAATACAAACATGATTTTAGACCAACTTGCTAGATAATGTGTGTGGATCTTTTCCTTTGTTCTGATGATTTTACACATGGTAAAATAGGAGTTTAGATTGGTGCCTTATGCTTTATTGCAGTCCGTGCCGATTGTGGGGGAATTCCCTCTTTGAAACTGAAGTACAACTCCAATCAAGTCATACATGATGACTGTTTTCTCATTTAAGGTTTGGCATCTTCCAGTACAACAGCTTCAATCAAATGAGTCTTAACATAGCACAGCTGGTTTCAGTGTGAGCTTGGAATTGCTCGCCCCTGCCCAAGCTGAGAGCTTTTACTATCCGGGACACTTGAATGCCTGCCTGCACAAGACGGCATTATATTTCTTGAGACTGGTGTGTGTTTGTGCGTTTGTGTGTGATATGAGTATGAGCTGCAAATCTTAGCTGTCCCCTATCTTTCGTTCAAACAAAAGTGGCCTCCCACCTTCGAGTCTTGCCACAAGATGAAACAGTGCTTCGTTTATGCCCGTTATTTGTGTTTGCTTAACTGCATTGCCCTTCTGAATTTATACACACTGAATTCGTGATTGCAGTTGCAGTGTAATAGTACGCGACTTAAAATGTTGTTTCCATAAACCTTTATTGTATTATGTGTATATATGTGTGTTTCCCGTTGTCCTTGTGGAAATTCCATTCACGTTTTCCTTTCCTGAGGAGAAAATGCATATACATTTTCTTAGAAAGATTTTGCACTGTGGTGGCTGGTTTGTGGGAATAACCTGCACGGCACGGTGTTTGGTTGGAGTTTGGATGCTGAATTATAAAGGTGGAAAAGTTAGGTCCATGGACCATGTCTAAGTTCTTGGGTGTTGTAACTACAAAAGCCCTTGGCCGAAGATGGAAAGGGGGAAGATGTTTGATCCTTAGTTTTCTCTTACAGTATATTGGCAATGTCATTTACTGTAAAATCAGAACTTTTAAAATGTATATTGAATATGAATTTATTGCTGCAACTTTTCTATACTACACTAAGGATACGTATGTTTGTACTTTGAATTATTGTTGTTAAGACGTAAAGTTCGTTTTTTTAACTGCTGCAACTTTTCCATACTACACTAAGGATACCTATGCTTGTACTTTGAATTATTGTTGTCAAAATGTAAAGTTCTTTTTTTTTTACTTCCAAATCAGAACAGAACATGGATTGATTGATCGGAGTACGTTGCTAGGTAAATGCAACCATGCACAGTTCAATTCATTTGAATACAGCTATAACTTCTGACGACTGTTCTATGGTTGTTGGAAGGCATTTTGATATAGATGGTAGAAGACATGGCCCTTCCATCTATTGTGATACAAGCAAGAGTTCTAGTGTGAACTCTCAATCTCTCTTTGATTTCTCCCTAAATCCTAATCTCCCTTGGTTTGTATGAAGGAATCCACCCTAATCTCAAGTGCACGGGGCTTGAAACATTCAGAGGTGCGGGTATATATATCGCGTTGGATCGGTATATATACTTATATAGTAGTTTAGTTAGTTATAAATGACTGGGTATGTAACGCTTGGCTTGCTAGACGACCTAGGCGTTCCCGGTGACGGGGCAGCGGGAGGCACAGACCATGGCGTCGTTGGTGCACTTGACGAGGCAGACGGGCAGCGCCACGGGGTCCAGGCCGATCAGCTGCATGTAGCAGTCTAGCATGCAGGAGGTCACTCTGGACCCGCAGACGGTGACGCACTGCGACAGCCCGGAGGACCGCCGGTGTCCGCCGTTGTCGTCGGCGCTGTCGCGCCAGCTGTGGCCGCCGTGCCCGCGGTGGTGGTCGTGGTGGTGGCCATCATGGTCTCCGTTCGCCGCCGCGACCACGAGCGCCAGCAGCAGAAGCATCGCGGCGACAGCCTTCATGGTGCTGGCTCGATCGACCTCTGAAGAGTGAAGACGAAGGTGCAGATATTGTATCGAGAGATCGTTGCTACTAGCTGCGTTTCGTTGGGTTGGGATTTGCATCTGTATATAAACGTGCGAGCCCAGCAGATCGAGTTGGCGTTGTCTGTGGGGAACGTGCATGCGAGCTGTGCATGAGATATGTGTGAGGAGTGAAATGGACGTCGTGCTCACTTGCCGCAAGCGGCAACACCTGTGTGAGCGCAACAGAAAGCAACATGCCTCCTCCTCGTCTATATAGTTTTTTAGTATGAAAAATAACTTATATTTATAAATTCAATGGGCCATATTTGGGCCAAGAAATATTTCCTGACTCCATATTTCACTATGCTGTCCAAATCACGTCCATTAAGCGCTGCAGGCCGGAATGGGCCTTGGGCCGAAAATACTTGTGTCAACGGTCAACCACACTTCCGCCACCCGGCTTTGACTGCAAAATGTATCCGTTGGCCCTCTTCTTCCTCAGGCCCCCCATCTCCGAGATTTGAAACCGCCTGACCCGCCGCCGCCGCCGCTTCACCGCCCCTACCACCGTGCCCTCCTCCGCCGCCGCCGCCATGGCGAGGCCATCATCCCGTCCATCCTCCTCCTCATCCAAGCCCCGGAAGACCTCCCCGTCCCCTTCCCCATCCCCGGCGACGGCGCCCAAGCACAAGCCCGTTGGTTCGAGCCGCCGCCGCAGCCCGCTGTCCGATCTCAACTCCAGGGACGCCTCCGCCACGCGCGAGCGCCCCGGGTGCTTCGGCTTCCTCCTCCCCTCCGCCGCCGCCTCCTCCGGGTCCAGGTCCAGGGCCAGGTCCGCGTCCACCCCGCGGACCACTAGTCGCCCCGACTCCAAGCCCCGGCCCGGGACCAGGGGGCCGGAACGGATCCCGGATAAGGAATCGAGGACCAGGGCGCAGAGATGCGCCTTGCAAGAGCCGCCGAGGATGGGTGGGCAGGAGCCGAAGCCGATCGGTGCGCGGATCGACAAGATCGGGCCGGCCGCTGGCAAGAAGCAGTGGCCGGCGACGGCGAAGGATGAGCTGCTGGATCAGTTCCAGGCCTTGACGCCGGAGAAGAAAGTGGATTCCGAGGCCACGCCGTCGACCGGCGCGACGCCGCCGGTCCACGCGTCGATCTCGCCCGAGGTGGCAGCGGCGTGCGGGTCCGCGACGCCCGCGTGCTTCGCGGCGGGCCACCACGTCCTCCCCGGCGTCGGGGACCGCCGCAAGTGCCGGCCGCGGGGCATCCTGGCGATCGCTGGGGAGGGGTTGGCCAGCGAGGACCTTGACGAGGAGCCGTCCCGAGCGTCCATCCACTGGCTGTCCTCGCCGTCGGGGGCCGAGGCCTGGACGTCCTCGACGAAATGCGGCAATGAGGAGGCCTCGGTGAACTGGCTGGCGTCCCCGCGCGACCAAGGCGGGGTGGACTTGCTCGAAGACGAGATCTTCGTGCCCAGATGCTCCTCGGAGGACGCGTTCTGGCGGTTCTCCCCGGACTGCACGGGGCTGTTAGCCTCGACGCTGCTCAGCGGTCTGCTGGACTTCGACACTCCGGCGTCCGAAACGTCCGGGGCGACGCCGTCGTCAGGGTGTCTCGCCGCGCAGAAGACGCCTAGCAGTGGCGATAGCATCAGTCCCTTCTCGCTCATTGTCAAGAGGGCATCGCAGTCCTCTTCCAGATTTCGGACTTTGTGTGCCCAGCAGGGACTGGGCAGCAGCTACCGGTATGATTCGGCGGTGGATCCGACACCAATTTCTGGCGAGTCATGGCCTGATAGTGTCAGCAATGGCACACGCTCAGGGTTTACAAGGACAGGCAGTCGTCCCCTGAAGATGATGGATCCAGTGTTGGAATGTCTTGAGATGATGAGTTTGTCCCCAAGGCCTGGGGACGATGACTATGATGGAAATGGCACACCGCCTGCACCATTGCCTGAGCTTAGCTTCCAGTTTGCAGGAGCTCCGACGCCTCTGGAATCCATAGACTTGACCTCTTTTAAGAGATCTCCTCGAGACATGGAACTGAAGGCAAAAGAGACAAGTTTTCGGAAATCAGTCATGGCAGACACTCGGATCTCTTGGCGAGAGGGGCTTGTTAGCAGAATGTTTGATATGGGCGACTTGGATTGCTGCAAATGGCTATCTGACGATGAAGATTCACCAGTGCTTTCGCACACTGACGAGGCTTTGGCAGATGGTACCGATTCTCAGCCAGGTAATGGTTCTTGCCTGCATGAGGGTGGCGACCAACAGGAAGGATGTGGCTTTGGCTCTGTTGAGTTCAGTTGTATCGGTGATGAACTGAACAATGATAGCATCAAGGCCTCTCCAAATCATGTTTCAGCTGCAGAGTCCATGAATGCAGAAGGATTTGAGCTTGTCACATCGGATGACTCCGATTGGACTCTCTTCTACAAGAATTACTTGTTTGAATCATGAGATGTCTGAACTGCAGCAAGTTTCTTTGCTCAGATGTTGTTTACCAATTGTACTACTAGAATCATCGCAAACAAGCACATTTGTGTTTGCTGCATCCTTGTACTTTTTTTCAGTACTTAAAGTTTCCTTTTACATTTTTTGACAGATCATGTAAATCATGTTGGTACATAGAACTGTTTTCGGAATAACCACTTGTGGCCCCTTTTAATCCACTGATAATAATTCAGCGAGTATATTGCATAGTTTTTTATTTTTCAGTCAATAGACATTGTAAACTTTTGCCGCCAATCTGGGAATATATATTGAGCTCATGAAATGGAAGATGGTGGCATTCAAGGTACAGTGGGAAGGCATCTTATGACTAATTCACATGTGTTCCTAACAAAGAATTGCCAATCTGATTAAAGTTGTTCTCACTTTGCAGGAATGAGGCTTCAAACTATCAATAATATCTTATGGCTACCTTGTTAATCTATATTTCAAGGTTAGTTCTGCTCTTGTGTATTCTTCTCGTGTATTGCAGCTGACTAGGGCTGTAATTGACCCAGCTTATTGCCTCAAGCAGTCAAGCTTGAGCTTGTTGGAGGGTCGAGCCAAGTCCACAACTAGGCTCAAGCTTTGCCATATCTTCTATCCTTTTCATTTTTGGGTCAAAGCATCAAAGGCCTTGAAGTAGCTGATTTTTTATGTCACGCTTTCCAGTTTCTCTTTGTTTTTCATTATATTTGGCAATTTCAATGGAAGCACGATCTATGAAATATGATACTTGTGTTAGAATATACACCAATTGTCCACCTCTCCCCATCTGCTTAAGCTTTTGGGTTGAATCGGTCGGTGCGTGCAACTTAACAACTTGAAGTGCAGCTTTGATTCAAACTTTGTAAAAATTAAATGCCATGACTAATCATTTGGAAAAGAGTAAAATGCACCGCAGGTCCACGAACTTGCGCGTGTGTGTCATATAGGTCCATGAACTTGCAAAACGCGTTTTTGGGCCCTTCAACTTGCATGGGTGTGTCACATAGGTCCATAAACTTGCAAAACGTGTTTTTGGGCCCTTCAACTTAAGTGGGTGTGTCATATAGGTCCACTTTTCTTTTTTTTTTTTAGCACACACGCACACAGTACACACAGCACACACGCGCGCACACAGCACACACGCACACACAGCACACACGCACAGCACACACACAGCACACACACACACTTTTTTTATTTTTAATTTTATTTTTTAGTCAAGTTTTTTTTTAGTTTCATTTTTTTGTCACCCTTTTAGGTTTGAAATATCTTTCTAAATCCTACATAGTTCCCTCACAATAGCTTCTATTTTTTCAGTGTTTTTAGTTTCTGTTTTCAATCAATTTTATAAATCTATTTTTAGTTTTAATTTCTGGTCACCCTTTTAGAACCTTCGAACCTAAAAGTTGCCACAAAAGATTTATAAAGGGTGTTGCAACTAAAAATAGGTTCGAAGGTTGTGAGGGTGACCGGAAATTAAAACTAAAAATAGATTTATAAAATTAACTGAAAACATAAACTAAAAACACTGAAAAAATAGAAGCTATTGTGAGGAAACTATGTAGGATTTAGAAAGATATTTCAAACTTAAAAGGGTGACAAAAATATAAAACTAAAAAAAACTTGACTAAAAAATAAAATTAAAAATAAAAAAAGTGTGTGTGTGTGCTGTGTGCTGGGCGTGTGTGTGTGCGTGTGTGCTGTGTGTGTGCGCGTGTGCGTGTGTACTGTGTGTGCATGTGTGCTAAAAAAAAAGAAAAGTGGATCTATATGACACCACGCAAGTTGAAGGGGCGGCCCAAAAACGCGTTTTTGCAAGTTCATGGACCTATATGACACCGCACATTTGAAGGGCCCAAAAACGCGTTTTGCAAGTTCATGGACCTATATGACACACACGCGCAAGTTCGTGGACCTGTGTTGCATTTTACTCTTTGGAAAAATACTAGTCACTAATGCCAGTTTGGAATTTCTTCATACAGATTGGGAAGGTTCCCAAATCGTTAAATATTACTAGTAAAGAAATGGAATCACAAGGCATCAAACATAATAACAGAACTTGCTCTATGCTGACTAATGGATTTATCCATTTGCATGTCTTTGCAAATGCTTGTAGTATTTTTTTAGGACATGCTAAAATTAGGTTCTCTGATCCGTATTTACACCTTTTGTTTTCTAATTTCTTTCAACACCATATTAATGTCGTTACTAAACAGTTAATTGAAAATATGGTGAGTTTCCGACTGACCAGGAGTCGTTTCTGTATAGAAAATATCGTTACCTACCGCCAATTGTTTTCATCCCTTTGCAGCCTGATAGTGTCATATATAATTTTCTGGTAGAAGCATTTGCAAGATGGGAAATATGGCTTGAGCTATTTGTATATTTATAAAAATGCAGACGAAACGAATGCAACCATCAAATAGAAAGATATCCAGTTGCTGGAGATATGAAAAGTGTTACAATACCCTTGACCTGATGCGGCAAAGTGGCTGTGTTCCTACTGCAATGGCTTACAGTGCACTCATCCATGAGCTAGAAAGCCACCAGGTATTTCTCCAATGCATGTTAGATTCTTCACACTTAGACCACCATGTACTTCTGGCATTAGCCTGTTCTTTTTTGTATATATGTGTGCTTGCGGGTTGAAAGAGCCGTTTCTGTGCTTGATAAGATGTCTGCGCTTAATCAGCATACATACATAATTATTATGACATTCAACAGTGACCCTTTTGCACGGTGCCATGACATTGGATTGGCACCATGGAAGCTTCCACGAATGATCTTAGGTGTTCAATTTGCAGGCTCCTATGTGACACTACCAGGGTGCCAAATGTCACAGCTCGGTGCAAAAGGGTCCATTTTCAGGAATTATTACTATGGAGGTCCATTGTGTGAAAATGTTATAGAAACTTGCTTTCATTTCATGTCATTTATGGTTTATTTGAGCCATATTATAATCTCATAAAATAGTTTGTCAAATACTTGTTAAGAGTACTTTATTATATAAAATAGTTTAAAATTCCTTTTTTTAAAGCAGTTGTACTCGTAGACACATGTCTGGGAGGCGACAGATTTGATGAAACAAATTAAAGAGAATGGAATCCATACATTTACCTCCTGCATAAATGCACGCTGCAAAGCAGGAGACATGCAGGTGTTTGCATTTTGCATCAAACTATTTGATTACTAATATGGATCAAAAAAATTGAGCAACATATAGATCAAAATATTTGTGGTGACACCATTTGGACATGGCCTGATAATATAAATACTATTGGATGTTGTTTAAGTTAACCGAGCACAGTGTTTGTTAGGCTCTTTTATTCGCACAATGCGCCTACATGGCTTCATCTTATTCTCATTGGAAAATTGCCAGTGGAGAAGCATTTATCCTTGCCTTTTGTTACACACTATTCACTAGTTTCTTGTTTGAACTATTTATTGTAGAGAGCCCAACATGTGATTCAAGAAATGGTAGATGTTGGATCGAAACCTAATATCAAGACACATTCATAAGGTTGTGTAGAGAATCACTTTCACTAGTTTCTTGTTTGAATTATTTATTGTAGAGAGCCCAACATGTGATTCAAGAAATGGCAGATGTTGGATCGAAACCTAATATCAAGACATACCACATTCATTAAAGGTTGGGTAGAGAATCACTTTCAGTTAGAGTGTTGAAATGATTCAGACTTTAGTGATAATGAATGGGATCTCACATAGTATCAAGACAGTTTTAACCTTTTCTGGATCCCTCACTGCTGCTTCAGTGCCAGAGTTAAACTATCAAGGTATGCTGTGCAAATTTTGTGCCTAATATATTGTCATCTTTGTAGAAGTATGGTATGCGTATCATTAGAGTTGACTGTAAGTTCTGTAACAATAATTGTTGAAAGAGAAGTTTGCCAATAATGATCACTGATTGGCAACCTGTCTAGTTCCTCACAATTCGATTCCAGGCCACATCTAAAACTATCGGTGTTCAAATTGACAGTGTTTCTGATGAATCCCTATTCCCTCACATTACAAGCTACTGCTTGTGGCCTGCCAAGCGGAGGGTTTGGAATCTTATTGTGTTTTTAAGCCTGAGCTGTCTGTCCTCTGCCGCATTTCTTCAAAGAGTTGCAGGCCGTCAGTAAGAGGGGGTTGAAGACACAGGCTGTCAGTGCAACAGGTTGGTTCAGTAACTACAGTTATGTATTTAGCTGTACAGATCAGTGATTCCTCTTGTACAGGTAAATATTCTCAATATTGTTGAGATATTGACAAGTTCATTCTCGTTATTGCTCTATTTCTCGCGTTTCTAACTCATAAGTAAAATCTTGTTTTTGTGTAGTTGGAGAAATGCTAGTGAATTTATGCTTTTACTTTTGTGTACAATGACTTTTTTTGACTTCGTGCAATATTATGTTACATAAAGCAATTTTTGGCTTTCTTTTGTGTTGTTCTGTACCAACTGTACCTTCTGTGATACATTACAGTAACAAATTAAGGTCTCTGCACGCATTTCATGTACGACATTAGTAGGGCCTACTAGAGTAGTAGAGCCTGTAGAGGGTTTGCAGGGCTATAGTTGAATACCACCTCTGTGGCCCTGTCATCGGCATTGAGCGAGCATTTCCCAGCACAGGATGCTCGTAACTGCACTTGGCTTGGACTCCTACTTTAATATATATGCAGAGCTCTGTAACCTCTTCTCAGCTATATGAGCTGAATTGAGTAGCTGACGATTTTACACATGGCAATATAGGAGTTTAAACATGATTTTAGATCAACTTTCTATATAATGTGTGTGTGGTTGTTCTGATGATTTTACACATGGTAAAATAGGAGCATTAGGCCTTTTTAATGCCCGATGATTTTACATCAACTTTCTATATAATGTGTGTGTGGTTGTTCTGAAAACTGATAATTTTTTTAATTTCATCTACATTTAATTACTAAAATAGGAGCATTATAGATTTGGTTATGGGATCTAAACGAGGCCTTAGATTGGTGCCTTGTGCTTTATTGCAGTCTGTGCCGATTGAATGGGGAAAATTCCCTCTTTGAAACTGAAGTACAGCTCCAATCAAATGATGACTGTTTTCTCATTTAAGATTTGGCATCTTCCAGTACATGAGCTTCAATCAAATGAGCCTTAACGTAGCACAGCCCGGTTCAGTGTGAGAGCTTGGAATTGCTCGCCCCTGTCCAAGCTGAGAGTGCCTTTACTAGCCGGGACACTTGAATGCCTGCCTGCACAAGACGGCATTATATTTCTTGAGACTGGTGTGTGTTTGTGCGTTTGTGTGTGGTATGAATATGAGCATCGAACCTTAGCTGGCCGGTATCTTTCATTGAATCAAAAGTGGCCTCCCACATTCAAGTCTTGCCACAAGATAAAACAGTGCTTCATTTATGCCCGTTATTTATGTTTGCTTAGCTGCGTTGCCCCTTCTGAATCCATACACACACCATAAATTCGTGCAAGGGATTCTTGATTGTAGTTGCAGTGCAATACTATGTCAATTGAATTGAATGTTCTTTTTTCACAAATATGTAGTAGTATACTCTAAATGAGTTGTTTTTAGTTGAAGAAAAATGTTGATTTCTAGCTTAGACGAGTGGAGCCGTTAATTGTTTCAAAAGCTAGCGTTTATTTGGTAAATTTGAAATAGCATATTTTGGCCTGCTTCAAGAGTTCAAATACTCCCTCACCATGCATATTTTGATAGAGGAAACTGACTAATAATATTTTTTCTTGCAACATAATTCTAATCCCTAGAAATCAAATATTCTCTTACAATATTGAGATTCTGAGTCATATTTTTTTCTCTTACAATTATTCTGATTTTGACTCGTATTTTTCTCTTGAAATATATTGCCAATTTCTATAAATCAAATATTTTTAAAATATTTTTGAATACGAATCTTTGCTGCAACTTTTGTATATTCTACACTAAAGAATTATGCATGTTCTTTCCAAATCAGAATAGACCATGCATTGATGGATCGACGGAGTGCCTTGCTACTAGGCATGTGTGCAACTGTGCACAGTTGAATTCCATTGATTACCGCTGCAATTTCTGACCACTGGCCTGTGGTTGTTGACGACATTTTGAAGTAGATGCTGCCAGAATGCAAATCAATAATGTGCTTGGACTAAGGAAACAAAAATACAGTAGTTCCTGGAAAAAACAGTTTCATGTCTTCCCTCCCTTTTATGGACATGGAAAATATCAGTAGAGATGGACATGAAAAGAAAAATAACGAAGTCAATGCAATTGCTCTGGTTACAAAAGAGAGTAGTATAGACAGTCATGAAAACCACTAGTTACTCGTAAATCTCTATGTCTATATACATGAATTATATGCTAAAATCGTGATATTATTATATCTCTCCGCTCCAAACTGTACGTGGGCGGCTCCGGCTCGCCAGTACAGCTCACCTGCGTGGACGACACCTTCGTCGGAGACGCCGGTGTGCCGTGCGGAGTGGGGGCGTCCGAGCCGGTCCCCCCGGAGCCACCGACTCAGGCATCCGTCGCTGCCTTCATCGACAGCTTGACCTTGCCTATTGTGCCTTCCCTCGTGGCGGATCCCCCACGTCCTCGGATATCCTCCATCAGCGTGGATGAGTGGCAAGCTGCGTCGCGGCCCGGGCGCGGCCAAGTCGGCCTATCGCGACCCTCACCCGGAGCGTCGGGCTCGCCGGGTGCTGCTCAACAAGTGGTCCGATCGGCCGGCCAACGCGGCGTCCGAACCCCGACGCCACCATTGAAGCCCGGTTCCACGAGGCCTTCGGCAACCTTCCCCCTTCTCGGCGCGAAAACTTGAGGAAGCTGTTTCCCCTTCTCGGCCAACAGCTCGGAACGCGTGCCGCGGGACGACGCCTCGACGGGCTTAGGTTTCCACCCATTCGCGGTCGCACAATTAGTTATCTAAGTTAGTACAACCTTTTACCTCCACCGTTATAGCCGGTGCCTTGTGTTGTGTGCTTCGCTTGCCTTCGACGCGGCAACTCGCCCCGGGAATGGCAAGTGTGTAACTCAAACTCCTTTTTCCTCTTAGAGCAATACATGCAAACGCATGGTTTCGAAAAAAAAAACTGTAAATCGTTTTGGTTTTTCTATGGATAAACATCTATACATATGTGTACAGTGTCTAGATACATGATAAGCCAAAACTCAAACATATTGAGTGCATGAAGCTTAAAGCCAAGCAGTTGACATGAAAGTACAACTAAACTGGAGGGTGGTATTAGTAAACATCACAAGTAATAGTCCCATGAAAAGTAATTAATGTCTAGAAATATAGTAGCTCGTATGAATTTGGAGGTTGTACAGTATGAATAAAGACTTTGGAAGGGACCAGTGGTGCCAGCTGGCACTTATTTGATTTTTGTCAGGGTCACAGCAAAATTTGTCAAAAATATGTACTCTACAATGCTTATTTGAGAAGGGCATGCTTGCAATAGGAATATTTATTTGAAAAGGGCGGGAAAGCACAACTATATATGAATATACAATATACTGACTTCTACATTTCGTTTGGTTGCAGACTTGCAACTACACTGCATGATGCACGTCAGCCTTTTGGCCCGGGGCTGCAACGCAGCGCAAGGAACGCACAGCACAGCACTGCTCTGCACTATAAATAGTGGTCTGGAGCTGCACACAAGCCAAACAAAGGCCTCCCTCTCTTCTAGTTCCACACCGGCTGACCGCGGCGGCCGGCCTAGGTAGGTAGGTAGCGCTCGGAGAATCATCAGCTGAGAAGCGCGCGCGTGCATGAGCGAGCAGGGCAAGAGGCCGACGATGGCGGGCGGCGGCGGGTCCGCGGCAGAGTCGCCGGCGAGCTCGTGCGTGTCGTCGGACGCGGAGGACGAGGCGGTGGTGGTGCAACCAAAGCCGATGGTGGTGGTGGGGTGCCCGCAGTGCCTCATGTACGTGATGCTGTCCGGGGAGGAACAGCAGCCCAAGTGCCCGCGGTGCAAGAGCCCCGTGCTGCTGCACTTCCTCCGTGCCGGCCACGGCGGCGGCGACATCAACGGCAAGCTGCCGGCCGGCCGGCAGTAACATGCAGGAGAAATAGAAATTAGCTAGCTAGCTAGCTAGGTCGATCGATCGATCTGTCCCTCTAATTTAACCGTGCGCTTGTGTGTTCTAATTAGTCGTTGCTGCCCTTTGTAGTTTTGCTTTTCTTTCCTTTTTCTTTGTTTTTTTGGTTTCTTGTTCATCTTCTTCATATGGTAATTTGCACTACTGCACTGCCTCCTCTCCTTAACCAGTTGGTACTTGGTAGGTAGTACTAGCATGTGGTAGCTCCGATCGATCCATGTTATAATTTTTAGTAGAAGATGTTTTCAAAAATAATTTGTAGTAGAAGAAGTTAGCTAGCTAGGGAAGTGCATGCCATGAGAAGTACTACACATTTGGCTAGATTAGGCAGCCAACAATGGGATGCAATGCAATGCAAGCCACCATGTTGGGTGTAGTGAGTTGAGTTTATTAGCCTGCTGGTGTCGATGGATGGATGGATCCAATGCAAGAACCGTACGTAGATTGCTTCCTAGCTACCACTACTACGACCTAGCAGTGAATGAATGAATATTAATTAGGTGCTGTGTTGTTGAAGAAGGTTGCAAGTTTTTCTTAGCTATGTGCGCGTTGTTGGGCTCATGATTTCTACGACTGATAAAACGGCTGATGATATTTTGTCGTGGGGATATATACAATTATTGTACTATAACTGATAAAGCTGACTAATAAATTCAAGCGAACAAAGGGAGAGAATCGAAGATCGTTCATCTCTACAAGCACAAGCAGTAGGTACTGTGCAGAGGAATTGCTTTCATTAGCCACCACTTGGCGATGCAGTGAGGCGAGTACCCTGTGCACGATTCAATGGGGTTGCTGCTACTTTTAATTAAAATCGATATGGGTAGAGTAGTGGGCTTGTGACGACCAATCAACCTCCAGCTTTTGTGGTGGCTTTAATTAATTAATCGGGGGCTAGAGCAGGAGAAGCAAAAGAGAGGTAGCAACGATGGTTCAGTACCGTCATGCGTAACTTGTGTGCATCTTTAATTGCGGACGGTGAAACCTCATCGTTTCGGATTCTAGTTCTCAACTTAACACAAGTATTGTTATCTTTTTAAATTTATTTTAAGATTTAACAACACTGTTTTTTTAGCGATGGGTAAAAAAATAGAGAGTTGTTATATTTCTTTCGTAAAAATATAACCAACTTTTCTTACGATGTCGAGGGGCTCTTGGATCATTATCCAAGGATCAGATCTATTATCTGTTTTGATAATAGATTTTAATATTATTTTATCACAGATCACAGAGATAATTTTTGTTCTATGAAAGGACAGGACAAATAAGATGTGTATTGACACAAATGACAAATAACAAATTTCAATATGTTTTTAACACATACCACAAAGTGCATTGAGCAGACCAGCTGTCGCAAGAGAGAGGTGGCTAATTTCTCGCGACAGAATGTTAGAAAAAGTGAAAAAAAATACCAACAATTAATCCAGCCGTGGCAGGCCAAGTTTCTTTTCCGTTCGTCCCGTGCTTTAATTTAATTTCCTTTCCCATGTGGATGGACGTAAATGTGACACAAACAGAAACAGGGCCGCCACCGGTCCGCAAAGGGATATGAATACGATGCCTCCCGTCAACCTCGAGATGTTGTCACTGACCTACATGCGATGCAAGGCCTCTGCTCATGTCTTTACTTAGTTTTCTTTTGTTTTTGTATCACGGTCAACTATATATTCTCGAAATCAGATCTTTTCTGCTTGGGTTACAAGATCGATGTTATATTGTTAATTTTTTTAAAACGTGGTTGGTTTTTTTGATTCGCATGAGTGGTGTTTTTTAGTTATACACGAGACGAGTGTGGCTGCCGTTGCCGTCCCTGCAGCTGCAGGTGGCTCTTGACTGATGGCTGGCGCGCGGAAGCATGTGTCCCGCCCGCCATTGTCCGCCGTTGAGTACAAAAAAACGCAGGGAACAGATGTGGGCCGGAGACTTTTCGGCCCGGCCGGCCCAGGAACGAAAGAGACGAAACAGAAGAACTCCATTGGATTTCTCAAAAAAACAAAAGGAAGAAGACTCCATTGGACGAACCCCTACCGTTGACAAAACAAAAGATGAATGAATGGAAAGAAAAGAAAAGGTGGAGAGATTCGGGGCGATTCCATTCCACATCAGTGGCCACTAGTGGCAGTGGGCCGGCGGCCGGGCATCTCATCGCAGCCGCTGGCCGCTGCGTGGTTCGCACGCACACATGCAGAAGCTGAGAAAAGGCGAAAGCAACTCAAGTGGCCTTGCCTTGCCCTTGCGTGCGCGTGCCTTCCTTTTTATGCTCAAAGCACGGGCCGGCCGTTCCCCGCCCACCCAGCTGCATTGATCGAGCTCGCATTGCATTGTGCTTCTCCTCCCGTCCCGGCCGGCCGCCATGACGATGGGCTCCGCCGCCTCCGACAACGTCGTCGGTACCTACCCCACTAGCTTTTTAATTTCCCGGCCGTTGCATGATGGCATAGCATGGCATGCAGCAGCTTCATTCCCAGCTTAGCTTCGTTGTTCTAACCATACGCTTGACCGATGCATGGACTGGTGGTGTAGTGCCCCGCAACTTCCGTCTGCTGGAGGAACTGGAGCGCGGTGAGAAGGGCATCGGCGACGGCAGCGTCAGCTACGGCATGGACGACGGCGACGACATCTTCATGCGCTCATGGACCGGCACCATCATAGGCCCGCTCAACGTACGTACTAGGAGTCTCCTCTCCTCTGACTCATCGAATGAATTTCCCATTCATGCATACGAATATGAATATGATATGCAGTGCGTGCACGAGGGCCGCATCTACCAGCTGAAGCTGGTGTGCGACAAGGACTACCCCGACAAGCCGCCGGCCGTGCGGTTCCACTCCCGGATCAACCTGGCCTGCGTCCACCCGGACACCGGCGTGGTGGAAGCCGACAGGCTGCCGACGCTGCGAGAGTGGCGGCGGGAGTACACCATGGAGCACCTCCTGACGCAGCTCAAGAAGGAGATGGCCGCGCCGCAGAACCGCAGGCTGCCCCAGCCACCCGAAGGCACCTTCTTCTCCTCCGATTCCATTCCACACCAGTAGGTAGC
The DNA here is from genome assembly GCA_018135685.1 of Themeda triandra. NCBI lineage: Eukaryota > Viridiplantae > Streptophyta > Magnoliopsida > Poales > Poaceae > Themeda > Themeda triandra. The sequence continues at coordinate 146,087 of JAENPR010000898.1, read as the reverse complement.
TAGCTGCTTGGCCGGCCGGCCGGCGGCTCACCGTCACCGGGTGTGCGTGTCACTGTCAGTTACTCAGGTCAGAGCTCAGAGTTGAGAGCAGAGCACATGCGCCGCTACCATTCAAAACAAAACAGAGCACCCCTGATGCCTGTCTGTGTGTGATCTCCACTGAATCTGAAGACGTGTGTGTCTCTCCTCTCTCGTCTGATCTCGGGTCCCTCCGTTCTAATTTATAAGATGTTTGACTTTTTTAACACAAACTTTAACCATTCGTTTTATTCAAAAATTTATTCAAAATATTATTTCTTTTGATATACTTCCTTTTATTAATAAAAGTTCTTCAATACTAACTTAAATTTAACTGCTTTTGTACAATTTTTTTAATAAGACGAGTGGTCAAATTTGGGGTTGAAAAAGTCAAACGTCTTATAAATTGAAATGGATTAAGTATTAATTAAAAAGTTTTCATGTTGCACGCAAATTGCATATGCGTGAGTTGTACTGTAATTTTGGATTGTTTATTTTTTTTTTCTGGATCGGCTGTTCAGCCAGTTTTTCATTAAAAGGATCAATTTTGGATTCGTCTCTATGTGTGTGTTGTGAACCGTGGCATATATAAGGATTAAGACGTGTTAGTATGTTTGGTGCTTGGATGGGCGGCCGAGTGACAAGAAGGAAAGGAAAGTGCAGGGGGCGTTCACGTGGACTGCGCGTTTGGTTTAGGCGCGGCGGCGCACGGTGTCCACTAGTGGTTAAGGAGTTTCTTTCTGCACTGCAGCCAGGCGGCCGGCCTTCAAACACACACAGCCCACCAACCATACGTAGCAGTCGAAAGATAGTCAAAACTTGGGCCGCATGTGTATGATAGATATCTTTGTCTTGTTTGTGTGGGCGTGGCGTCGCCGTTAAGTTGCTCAATAAAATTTTGCTCACCAACTGGTCCACGCACGCTTGGGTCAGGCAGCAGCAGGACTCCCCTTCCTAGTGTGGAGAGTGGTGTGGAGGAAGACAGCAGGCAGCAGACGACGACTGGACCGAGTCCTCGACTCCCCGTCTTGGTCTTCGTCTTGGGCGTCGACGCGTCATCGTGTGGAGAAAGCAGAGCCGATTCGGATGGGAATCTCGGTTGGAAAAGCCCCCGCCTGCAGAGCCGATTCGAGTGATGACACTGCGTCACTGCCCGCAGAGTGCAGACCGCGTCGCCTGCGGTCGACAGGTCCACGCTCCATCCACACGTTCCACAGTACCCTTACGCGCTACTGCTAATTTTCGGCCGCCAGTGCAAAGTGCGTGGCAATTGAGACCGGTCTTCACGTCCTATTTCGGCCATTGAGCCTGTGTTGTCCGGGTCGGCGGAGTGACCCTCTGTTTCTTGCTTTGTTGTTCTTACCGGAGGCTTGTTTTAAACCGTCCAAATCTTGTTCCACCCCAGTTTCATTGTATTGCATTGTATTCTCTTCTTCTTAATGAAAAAGATGCGCAAGTCTTTTGCGTATTTAAGAAAAAAGTGCGTGGCAATTGTCTCTGCTCTCTGTTTCTTCTTTTTTTTTCCTTTTGCCCCTCATATATGTGACACCGAATACAAATTTACTAGGCTAGAGTTGGCCCGGACACATACAATGCATTAGATTCGGGGGGGCTTGTAGCCATTTTTCTCTATTATCTCCCTTTTTTTTAAAAAAAAAGAATGATCTTTCAAAACCAAAGAAAAATATGGATTGGACACCTCTATCTAATCCTCTAAATACTGTACCGTGGAGGGAACCGAAGTCGAGATTCGCCTTAGAAACGGCGCATTTGATTTTTTGCCACGGCATGCAACCATCACTTTATCCCTCTCACATTCGATTGTGTCACATAGTATCAAAAATGTTGCCACTCACCCCTTAGGAGTGGCAATGGATTAGATATTCCCTCAGAAACAAGCCCTTCCACAGAGCTATACCTCCGGTTCTCTTATTTTTATGTAATCTAAGTACGAATGCAGCTGGATTTAGGTTAATTTTTTATTGCATCGTATGAAAAAATAATAAAAAAAAGGAGTGAGTATAAAAAGTGGTGCCCGAGGGAGGCAGAGGCAGAGCACGAACTGGACTACGTAGGCTTTGTTTAGTTCCAGAATTTCTTCCCGAATTTCACTATGCAAAAAGAAGATTCCCTATCACATCAAAATGTCGGCGCATGCATGGAGTACTAAATATAGATGAAATAAAAAACTAATTGCACAGTTTTATTGTACTTTGTGAGACGAATCTTTTGAGTCTAATTAATCAATATTTGGACAATATTTCACAAATACAAACGAAATTGCTACAGTGCGCTACAGTGTGTGAACACCCAAATTTGGCATGCCAAATTCGGGATCTAAGGCCTTGTTTAGTTCACTCCAAACTCCCAACTTTGCAACTACGCAAAAGAAGATTCCTATCACATTAAACTTCAAGGTACGTAATTTACTGAGTATTAAATATAAATGAAATCAAAAACTAATTGCAGTTTTATTGTCTTTGTGAGACGAATCTTTTGAGTCTAATTAATCAATATTTGACAATATTTCACAAATACAAACGAAATTCTTCTGAGCAAATAAGGCTAACGCCTGAATTTGGCATACCAAATTGACGATCCTAAACAAGGCCGTACTTGAGACTCGGTGAGTCTCGTGCACGTGCGGGGATGACCGTCCGTCCATCCATCTAGGAGCACTGCGGTTACGGTGGAGATGCACTGATGGTGATGGAGGAGTTTTAAGCGGTCAATCCTGGAGGCCGCCGGCAGGCAGACTGACTGCGTCGACATCAACTGGGCAACTGCGACTGCGAGCGGCGACGTTGCCCCTGCACATATGGACGGTAGTGGAGTGGATGTGGACGTGGGGACTTGTGGACTCTTCCCTTCCGTGCGCAAAGACGTAGACGGCCGGAGAGCGGAACGGAGGCCCAGCCGACTGGCGACTAGCCAGAGTGGGTTTGGTGACGTAGGTAACGTACTACGCGGGGGACGGCGAAATTTCCCCGCGCCGCAACCGCAATACGCCATCCCGGGATGGAGGGCCGACGACGAGCGACTGAGACTGAGCGTGCTCCAGCATGCAGTCGGAGTCGGCCGAGCCCCCCCGCGCCGCCGTCTTGGTCGTCGATGCGTTCCTCACCCTCAACCCGGCCCGCCGGTGCAGAACTCGTGCCGACAGTGCGCTCCAAAGTGTTGTCATGTGTGCGGCGGCTCCTTCCTTGTTTGTGCTCTGCACGTGGACACGTCGTTGTTTATCGTTCCCTTATATATACGGAGTAGTAGTACTCTTACTACCGTACTTCCTTTGTGCTTGTGCAGAGTGACCGGAATGATCCTTTGCAGCCGTCGGCAAGTAACGCGGCCGATTCCGCCCGGAGATGCAACGGCGGGCTCAGGAAGACAGCCTGGGCACAGTGCACGTGAATGAACCAACCTGTTGCTTAGCGATGCACACAATACAGCACCTGGACGCCGGGTCTGGGTGCACTGGATTGCCTTTGCCTGGGCCCTGGGAGATAAAATTCCTTTTTTTTTCTTTTGTGAAAAAATTCCTTACCTATTGCTTGCCTCCTTCCGTAAATAAAAAAAAAAGATTAGAATACACACAACATGACGTCATGCAACGCGCTGCGCGTGTCTATCCATCCATATTTGTTTATCTCTGTCTCTTCTCTTGGAGAGGCTAAACAGATACAGATACTCCGTACTCCTACCATACGCAGCGTTTTTATAAGGAAACAAAATCATAAAACATTGGAGATCGAACATCGATTGTGGACGAAAGAAAGGACAAGTTTAGACGGTAGACGGACTGTTTTTCTTTTTTTAACAGCAGACCAAGTCGGCCTGCGTTGAACATAGCATGAGGCGAGTCCAGGTGCATCCATTTGCAACAAAAAATAATCACTTGGCTTGGCTTGGCCTGATGCGGTTCGTTCCTCCTTCCTGGTCTGGTGGCTTGGTCGGGTCAGTCAACCTGGACACGCCCCAATCCAATCATTCACAATTTTTTCTCTCCCCGCACCGCACGCCATAAACGCGTGCACTGTCCAGCCCAGCGTCCACCCACCGTCGATCCCTGTTCCCGCACGGATCTCAGCGCGCCCGCCGGCTTCCTCCTCCGGTTCCTCGCACCCTCCTGTTGAGTCCCGTTCGGGTTCCGCAATCCCCATCCTATAAAACCCCGGGTGCCCTGACCACCATGCCACCACCACCAAGCTCCAGAGCCTTCGCGCCTCCTTCAAACCTTCGCCCGGCAGATCGATCGAAGCAGAAGCTGCATCCGAAATTCAAGCTCGACTCAGTCATTAAGCAAGCGACGCCGACATGCCTGCAGTCGAGGTGGGCGGCGCCGGCGGCTGGAAGCCGAAGCACATCCACCAGCAATACCAACCGAAGCACCACCACCAGCAATACCACCACCACTACACCCAGCAGCAGCATCCACCCCCGTCGCACCCGCCGCCGCAAGCGCAACCCCAAGCGCTGGAGATCCGGGAGGTGTGGGCGGACAACGTGGACCGGGAGTTCAAGCTAATCCGCGCGGCCATCGAGCACTTCCCCTACATCTCCATGGACACAGAGTTCCCCGGCGTGATCCACCACCCACCTCCCTCCACCCACCACTCCACCCTGACCCCCACCCAGCGCTACGCCCTGCTCAAGTCCAACGTGGACGCGCTGCACCTCATCCAGGTCGGGCTCACCTTCGCCGCGTCCCCCTCCTCCCCGCCGGCGCTGGCCTTCCAGGTCAACCTCCGCGAGTTCGACCCGCGCGTGCACCGCCACGCGCCGGAGTCCGTCCGCCTGCTCCAGTCCTGCGGCGTCGACCTCGCGGCCCACCGCGCGAGGGGGGTGTCCGCGCGGGCCTTCGCCGCGCTGCTCATGTCGTCGGGGCTGGTCTGCAACCCCGACGTGGCGTGGGTCACCTTCGCGTCGGCGTACGACTTCGCCTACCTCGTCAAGGTGCTCATGGGGCGGAAGCTCCCCAAGGCGCTGCCGGAGTTCCTGCGGTACGTCCGGGTCTACTTCGGCGCGCACGTGTACGACGTCAAGCACATGGCGCGGGTGGCGTGCGAGGCCTACGGCGAGGTCGCGCTGCTCGGGGGGCTGGAGCGTGTTGCGGGGGCGCTCCGGGTGCGCCGCGCCGCGGGAAGGGGGCACCAGGCCGCGTCCGACAGCGTGCTCACGTGGGACACGTTCCGGGAGATGGCGAGGCTGTATTTCCCCAAGGAGGGCAGCCTGGATGTCTGCGCCGGCGTGATCGACGGCCTCGAGCTCCGCCACGGCGGCCGCGACGCCACTGCCAAGCCGGCGGCGGCGAAGTGCGCGCTGCTCAAATGACTTGTTCAGTTGTTCATGCTCTTCTTCATGTACAGTGCAGAACCTCCCAGACTGAATTTGGGGGAAATAACATAATGAAAAGTTCTTTGATTGGTTAAATTCTTGCTTGTCTGAATGGATCCTCTGTTCCGATGCATCAAGTTCGAAATTTCAACTGTGATCGCCGACACAGCTGCACAGAGCACAGTGAACAGACAGTGACCCCCGGCGGCCGGCCACCAACCACTCCGCTAAGCAATTGGAGGTTTGAATTTGAATTTGAACGCACGCACCCACGCATGCGTGCCATTTGATCGAATCCCACTACCGTTTGCCGGTGTCACTGTCCCAGCTCCCAAACAAAACAACTTCTCGCTGAAGCGCGTACGACCACACACGACGACTGACGAGGGAGCGGCAGCAGCGTCAATGCACGGAAGCCAGCGCCAGCCGGCCTTCTCCGTTGTGTTGTTGGACTGATGGTGAGTGCCGACCAGGATCGATCTGAACCAAGAGCAGAGCTTCCGGGCAGGGGCACTGCATTGTGCACTAGAATCAGACGACTCTTTCTGCGATTGCGATCGACGAGCTCACATTGGTTGGGTTGGGTTGCTTGGGTCAACGTCGTTAAGTTCGTTGATTCTGAATATTCGCCGTTTCTATTCAGAGAGACAACGACCTCGGCTGTTGGCAGTCACCTATAGTAGCACGAAAGAGTAACAAACGCTATTTTTAGTGTTATTATTTGGTCGCCAATCGGGTGCTTTGGCAAGCAGTCCACGGAACAGGCAGGGTCAACCAATTCTGCATCGGTTTAGTGATAATTTAGTAGTACACGCAATAATTATCGAAATAAACCTAAGCAGTATTTGAAATTGCTGTAATGTTTCTGTCGCGATCGATGATGATTCTTCAGCCGCAGCCGCCGCTAGTTTATTCCGAACAACCTACAATTTGGCTAATATATAGGGTACATTACATTGGAACACTGCCGTGTTGGGCCGTTAATCAGCAAAAAAAATTATAAACAAGAAACACTTGTACTACTACTTATATGATACTCTTAAAAAAAATTATAAACGATGTATGTATGTAGTAATAATCTTAAAAGAGTGGTAGATCAAACAATCTACAAATTGAGTAATCTTAGAAACACTGCCATTGAGGGCCATTGACTTAGCTGAGGTGGCAGTTGACAGTTACGTGGAGTCGGTGATTACATTAACCAGCTGACTGGATAGGGGGTTTTGACTAACGCTGACTTCAGTCAAAGGTGGATCTCGGCTGCATATTCCGAATCCGATGGTTCTTGTGCATCCCAGCCCTAGCATGTGGATACATGTTTGTTGATACTATTTATGATTACAACTTTAAGCAAATTTATTAAAATAGTTTAATTCTGAACAAACCTAGAGAATAGCATTCGCTCTGCTTAATGAAATACGCGTGAAGTCGCGGTCTAAAAAAAAGAATAGCATTCACATCTTTTTTGAGGTAGAGATAATAGTTCTATTGGAAGCACTATATTTGCAGGTGCTCTCTATTGAATAATACACAGTTCGTGCTACTGTGTATATACTAAAGCGGGTCAGAAGCAGCATATACCTACATACATACTTGCCTGCAAGTCCTGAGCCTGAAGCCGACTCGTCGTCTTTGTTTTCTGCTACTACTAGTCTAAATACTACTCAGTTGTAAGTCGTTTTTGAGCTCAGGTCTTGTTTGGTTGGCCAAAAGTTAGAAAATTTCTAACTGTAGCACTTTCGTTTGTATTTGACAAATATTGTCCAATCATGGACTAACTAGGCTCAAAAGATTTGTCTCGTGATGTACAACTAAACTGTGCAATTTATTACTTTTTTTAAGGCAAAATAGCCATTTTCATCCCTAAACTATTAGCCGAGGCTCATTTTGATCCCTGAACTTTCAAAAAGCCCACTTTAGTCCTTCAACAATTGATTTGAGGGTCAATCTCATCCCACCCCTTTAATTACTCGCCACTTGTCATGCAGTCCATGCAAAATGTCAATGCTACCCCTCGCTCCATCTTTTAGCGTCTCGCAGTCCACCGTTTCCTCCCTCTCTTCTAGTGGTGGAGCAAACAAAACATAGGGGGGAGGCAATTTGCGAATTAAACCATAAACATATAGGTAGTGGAGAAATTAGTCTTACCTACTTATATAATCAGGCCACAATAAACAAAATACATTTGATTGTGTGGTCTATTTTTTCGTCCATGGAGATCATCAGAATTAGATTAATATATTATATTATATATGCATATATACCCTCAACCAACCACTTATCATATATGCATGTATGTATAGCCTATTGATTTTTAGTCTAGAAGTAAAAAAAAGAATCGATCAATAAGAAATCAGCATATGCAAAGCCGTAGAGGCTGCTATGTTGTGTAGAGATGGAGGGGCATTATTGACATTTTGTATGGACTGTAGGACAAGTGGTGAGCAATTAAAGGAGTAGGATGAGATTGACCCCAAATCAATTGTTGAAGGACTAAATTGGACTTTTTGAAAGTTTAGGGACTAAAATGAGTCTTGACCAATAGTTTAGGGATGAAAATGGCTATTTTGCCCTTTTTTTACCTATATTTACTGCTCCATGCATAGGTCTAAAGATTGATGTGATGGAGAGAGTGAAAAAACTTGGAATTTGAGGTGCATCCAAACAAGGCCTCAGAAGAAAATTATAAGTCGTTTTGGAGACTCCAGTTGGCTGTGCTGACAGTTGACCGACACGGCGACACTGATCGCAGCATTGCTGCCGTGTTTGCTAAAGTGTGCACCAACTTCCAAATGCTGGGTCGAGATGATTTGATCCAGATGTATACAAATGGGACAGGACACACTCTCCTACATATTGTGTTATGATTTTTGATCGTGAAGGATGACATGGCAAATGCAGAGTGGAGATCTTGCAGCTTCTCCCCTTTTTTCCTGCTCATTCATTCAATCAATTCAAAATGAAACTTGAGCTCTCATTTGTCGTTTTTCTTCTTATTTGGCCGGCGAGCCTTGGGAGGCAACCGGGCTACCCACGTCGGCTGCCGTCGTGGCTCCCCCGTGTCTCCAGCGTGGCGTCCACACTTCTTCTCGGTAAAAAAAAAAAAAAAAAAAACCGCATCTCCTACCAGAAACATCTCTCGCTCTCCCGATGCTGCGGCGACGCAGGGAGCCGCGGCCCGCGCCGGCGCCACCTCCGCCTCGCTCCGCCTCCACCCCCGCTCAGCGCAGCGGCGCCAGCCTCCTCCTCCTCCTCCACGCTCCTCTCCTCCTCGTCTCCTCCTCGCTTCGCTGGATCGGGGCGGCATCGCTCCATCTCCCGATGCGAATGGCTGGCTAGGGTTTGGTCTCTTCCTCCTCCGTCCCAGCATCGTCTCCGTCGTCCTCGCCGGCGCCGCCTCGGTGATGCCGCGGCCTGCCGGCCGGGGCAAAGCCGCGCGCCGGCGCCAGCGCCGGTGCCTCCGCCTCCCTCTCCGGCTCCTGCGCTCCACTGAAGAAACTCGGCCTCTTGTCTCCGTCTCGCCCGATGTGCGGCGCAGCCGGACGGCCGGGGCGAGGCCGCGCGCCGGCGCTAGCGCCTCCGCCTCCCTCTCCGGCTCCTGCGCTCCTGCTCCCTCGATCTCCGTCTCGGCCTGTGTGGCGGTGCAGCGGGATGGCCGGGCCGCGGCTGGGACGACGCTGTGCGCCGTGCGCCGGCGCATCGGCCTCCCTCTCCGCCTCCGCCGCTTCCGCTCCTGCTCCTCCACGTGATTTATTCCGTCTGGTGGTTTGCTCTCCCTTACACTCTCCCTCTTCCTCCTTACTCTATGCAGTGAATCTGCCATGTTGCTGTGGTATGGCTTCTCGATCTCGGAGGCAATCTAGCAGGCCACGGCTTATTTCACCGATCTATTCTTCTTCCACTTCCCTCTTTTATTTACCCCTCTAATTCGGCTAGGTTTTGGCTGGATCTTGAGACTACCGAGGTTTTGTCATACATATCGAGGACATGGCCGTGTCAATGACATTTGTTTGATTTCTTAGTACACTGCAGTCCTCATAATTTTGTGGCATATGTATATTGGAGAACAGCACCATATGCCAGTGATATTTGCTTCCTGTGCATTGCGGTGCTCATGATTTCGGTCATGTCCAATGACGAGTACACTTTCTTGCTGCTGCTAGATTAATTTGAGGGAATAGGGTGGTGCTTTGTGATGAATACGCAATATGAATGTTTAATGATTGATGCAACGATCATGGGCTATCGCTCCACAATTTGCGCCTCTTTCTTTTTCTACATGATTGAGGCACCGCTCATGAGCATTGAGGATTTTTTCGCATGATGTTTATGTGTTCAAAACTGAGGCAATGATCATGAGGAATTTAGACATACAATGCGTAGCCACGGTAGTAAATTTATTTTCCATCTTGGGATCTAGCTCTGAACGGTGAGATCTGGTCTCTTTGCACTTGTTATTTTTTGGTTGCCTCGTTTTTGGCCTAATCTGATCATTGCCTTTGGTTTTGTGCTCATCATTCCTTATGATCATTGCCCATGATGTTAATAGCACACACCTATGCAATATGAGCTCCTTATTGCCCGTGAAGTGAGACATATATTCTTTTTCTATTGTCTCCTATCGTTGGTTATGAAGTCTGGTTGTACACTTTTGGTTCTGAGCACACATTCTATTCCCAGAGATAGCATTGTCAATCGCTTTGCTTATACCGATTGGTTTGGGCTTTTGGGTGAATCAAATAGAAGTTTCAACTTTTTGGAAAAAATGATGATAGTGGAGGGTTTCCCAAAGGTGAAGTGAGATTATGAAATTAGAGGTATGTACTCCTCTAATCAAGGGAACAGTTAGTTAGTGTTCATGAATGCTACTATTCTTTGCACTAAGCTCAATTTGTTTGATTGGCTATTTATAGCTGTTCAGCTTTGTCTTTATGCGCTATTTAGAATGCCTAAATAGTACTACGGTTGGTAACATGTTTTCCCTTGCAAAAACATTGTTCCTTGCCAATAGCAAATTATCTATCAAGTTTTTTACTGAAGTGAAGTAACCTCACTTGGCAATCTAACACAAGTGTTGTATCTTATTTTCGAATGGAGTTCAGAGTACTACCCTACCCAGTGTGTGTAACACGCCTTAAGCTAATTTATATGATTCTACATGCTGCTGTGTGCATTGATAATGTTTCATAATATATCTTAATATTGACGTATCAATTTCTGTAGGGTACAAGATGATGAAGATTTATACTATAAATTGGGCCTTACCAAAATTGCAAGAACTAATGTGGGGTTCATATCTGCCTCAAAGCTGAAAGAGAAGAGACAGCGTAGTGTATGGGCATGATCCTTCAAAATCAACAGGTTCCACTAATCCACTCTGTATGGTGATTATAATGGACAGATTGCTGTTTATTTCTGATGTTCAAATGGTACCGATGCTCCTCTAATGCACATGTATACTGTTCTAGGTGCCCGCTGCGCCATCGATGGATCTGTTTCCCAATTTCGCTTCCTCCAGTTTGAGGTTTCGTCCTGGGTGTGTTAGTTACAAGGTTACATCTTCTTGGTTCTTCATTTACGGCAACTTCTATTATATTTATTTTAGTTTCTACAAACTTTGTCTCCATGTTTTGCAGCAATGGTGCGCGACAATTTGTGTTGAGGTGCGTCCTGTGCTCCTTCGGTCAAGGTAAAGCCCCTCGCCCAACCTCGTCACAGTTTTTTTTCCTCTCTCTTGTGCTCATGTGGTAGTATACTTATATGCATGTGCAAAAATATTAACATTCTTGCTTTTGCCAAATAATCAAATGATGTCAGTTTGTTTACCTTCCAAGCTACTCTTATTCCCTACACTCTTCCTGTTTTTAAAACTGTCGTACCTTTGCAACAATTTGGCTATTTTGTTTACTTTTGACGGTGTTCTCACTTCCCTTCTCCCCAAATTCTCGATTTGTTGTCTGAAACATTTTTTTTAACCAAATGGTCTTTGTAATATGTCCAAATTACTATTGCAAATGCTAGGAATATTTGTGAATATATATGGTTTATTTTCACAAATTCGTATTGTAATATGTTCTATAAAAATTCATGCAGGCTTACATTAACTTCGAGGTAATCTGATGTAGGCTTTTGGTTTTCTTCATAATGTTTGAAGGTTTGTGGCTCAACTTACTATCACCCTTATCTTTGTTCCTATTGTTACCTGTGGGGTTGTCTCATCTGTACATATTTCAGCTAGGCTTACAAATAAACGAGTTAACGAGGCACCTATCTCCTTTTTCGATTATTAGAGCAAGATCCTTCTTATATATTTTTTGGGCTTCAACATGCATTTGGATACCTGTTTACTGTTTTTTGGACGATTCAGTTCTCACTTTCCTTTTTGTTTGTCCATTCTTGTTTTGATTTTCCTTTTAGTGAGTTCTTACCATAGATGTACTGCTCACTCTAATTGTGACTTGCTCTATTTACTGAACGCGCGTGCTGACCTTTTAATTTTCATAAAATATTAGGATGAATGGTGAGAGGAATACGCTCGGGATGGTCATGTGACAGTAAATAAGGGAGGACCTGGCCTCATTCGACGTGCAAGTTTGTGCAACCTTGAGCAGCACATCGAGTTCACAATGTTCACAGTTCGTCTCAGGAAGGTAATTTCGCGATTTCCACATGAGATGCACATGATGCCAAGAGAGTAGAGCAGCTACATGTGCCTCATGGTAAGGCACTAGGCCCCGCTTATAGTTTTAGTTTCCATGTAAAAGGGTTACTTAAAGGAAACCATGTTTCTGCATGGTCATTTTTGCGGCAATGAAAGTTGTGTCTTATCGTACCTTGAATTGCAGCGCCACCACTCTGGACCGTTTCCATTGATAATTCTATGGAAACAAAATGGCTGCATCTGGCATACTTTCAGACAACTAGCCATTTCACATACTATCTCCTGTACTTAACAGAACATTGCAGATATTAGTAATGTATCATGTATAAGAATGAACAAGTCCATTCAACCTCCATACTAACTTTTTTCCCAAAGGTTAACCACATTTCCTGGACAATTTAGTTGGATCACTCCAAATATTTTTTTTCCTGTCATTTCCGTATATGATCTTTAGCAAATCTAAACATCGTATTTCAACTATGCAGGACAAAGGAAACAGGGGTCACTCAGCTCATTATTTTTGAGTGAGTGCAGTCCAAAAACATGTTCTACAATCCAGTGAATACCCATTACTTTTAGGCACTTCTTCCTATTACTGCATCTTCCTCTGTCCTTTCAGTTTACATACATCGCCAAACCATAGCCTGCACCTAGGTTAAATGCATAATTGTCAACATACATGTTTTCTATCTCAGCAAAACAAGGAAAAAACCAAACACAATACATTTGCTTTCCTATTACTTGAGTACATGTTGTTGCCTACTCTTCCACTATACTTCTTACAAACATACAAATGCAACGATATCGAGATCCAAATTTCTGAAGCACACTTTATCTTGTCTTACTAGAATGCTCTGTTAAAGGGAACCTATTGTTGCAGACTTCTTCAGCCATGCCAGTTTGCCTATTTATAGACGCTTTTACCTGCCTTCTTGATGCCAGGTTACTTCCTATTTATAGACTGCTTTTACTTGGCTTCTTGATGTACACATCATGCCTCCGGGATTGTGGTTCTAACATTGTAATACTTGGTTGGCTCTTCACGGTCGTGTTGTAAAACTCCTTTTCCCCTTAAAGCAATTCGCGCATAAGCGTGTTTTCGAAAAAAAACATTGTAATACTTGGCGATAGGATTTCAATCAATCAATATTAATTAAAGCGGACACGTAGCTACACATTCCGAGATAGAATATTATGGGGTCAATCTGATTTTGGTGGGGTAATCTTGGACGAAAAATTCAATGATACAACTCTATTGAAATATAGAAATGTTATTTTCAGCTCTTCAATTCGTACTAGATTTGTAATTATTATTTCCTCTCTTGTTTCATATTTGTACCTGCCATGAAACATGCTTCTTTCTCATGAATAGGCAACCATTGCTGGTAAATATAACAAGATCAAGATGGTTCTACTCTCTAAGGTCAGTTTTATCCCTAAACACCCTTGCCCTTTGATTACCATGTAATAGTAATGCTAATAGAAGTGACCAATGTATTATTCATGAACATATCTGAACAAAATATTATTTGAAATCCATTTGTTGAGAGCTTATGCCGTCTATTAGGGAAATTGATTTTATCTTAGCCTGCAGCGCGCATATATGGTTCATTCATGTCCTTATCCTAGGATTGCAACCATGTTAGATGGGTAAATTAGGTTGGTGCTGCTCTCATATGTTGTATTTTTGCATTGCCAATCTTTCGGCATCCAAGGGCTACCTGCTCGTTAAAAGTTTGAATCTATAACAAATATCATTAATTATTAGATAATACTATTTATAGCATTTCTTCGCAAACTTTACAATTCTTGCTCTTAGTTTTTCCTCCTAGGTTCATGTCTAAGTGAGTTGTGCTAATCTTTTTTTTACTTCTGATGGTTCAGTTATCATGCACCATTGGACAACTGTTCCTGTTCCCGTTTTATATAAAAAAAATCTATTGATACCTTTTTTCTGATTTTCTGTTATTCCTTCAGTGAAACAAGTTCTATGTGGTCCTCATATTTCTAAGTGCACTTTTTAACAATGATACTTATAAATTCTCGATTAATAGTTTAATACACATATTTCTTCTTATTTATCGGGCAAGGCTTCGAGGGCAACCAGCGTGCCCACGTCGGATGCCGCCATGGATCTTGCGTGCTTGTCGATGTGGCTCCGCGTCCACCAGTTACCGGCTGCCGTGTGGTCGCTTGCTTCGTCGAATGGGAAGCCTGCCGGGACGCGTGCCTTTGTTACATTGGCTTTCCCTTCTCGCGTCCGTCGCCCAGTCGTCCTGCCATCTGATTGGGCCGGCCCTCTCGCTTCCCATTTAATCGTTCTGCCTACCCATTTTCTGCCCCCTCCCTCCTTTTTCGTCCCTCTAGGTTTCGTTGTGCCGTTCTAGAACTCCCTCTTGCCGCCGCCGCCGCCGTCGACGCGTCGCGGTTGCTCGCGTTAGTCTGTTCAGTTTCCTCGCCCGTGCTCAGGCCGACGTCTGGGTTCTCCGCATCTTCTTCGCCTGGGATCTGGCCCCGGTTTTTCAGCCATTGGTGATTTGCCGCCCTCCTCGTCGCGTAGGCCCTGCTTCATTTGGGAGTGCTGGGGTTCGATTTTAGGCTCCTGTCCATCCGTTTTCTTCTGTGTGGTTCGCATTTGCCTGCCTTCCTTATGCCGGCATGGTCCCGGTGGGTTCTTGTGCTTCGATTTGGGCGGCGTGTGTTATAGTGGTGTACCTACGTTCGGTTGCAGCGGGTTGGGTTCAGCGTGCTACGGCTCCAAGATACGCTGTGGCCCCTTGCTGCGACGTACACTAGCGTCGGTATTCGCCGGATGCCGATGCCGTGCTTCCATCCTTTGTTCGTCCCTTCGTTCTGTGTTTCTTCGTCTGTGCGAGGAATTGGGCCTGCTTGCTCTTGGTTCACCTACCCGGTTTGTTCACAGTTGTTCCTTAATGTTTTGACGTCTGCTTTGTTTTACAGATTCTCATCGCTACTGTGCTCTTCGGTGGATTTAGTACGATATGTAGGTATGTCCTCCTTCTCCGGGCGGCGTTGTGTCCTCAGGTTCTCTGCGTTCCTGGTATGCATTCTCTGTTTGTGCTACCGTCTGATTTTATTGTTCCTGCTGTTTGCAGATACGGTTGCGACGGTTGTTGCTTCCGCCTGCCTAGCAGGCGAGGCCTTACTGTTGTTTGTGCATCTTGTCTCGAGGGTAATAATCTCATTACTGTCGTTGGAGTGGCAGGTTCAGCTTTCATAGTGTTTGCCGACGATTAGATATAGCATTTCTGCTGAGATTTGGGCGTAATTCCAGTAACTTAGATGGGTGGGGTTATTGATGTTTGTGTTTACATATGGATGAGTAAAGGTATGTCAATGACCCAGTCAATAGCATACCTAGGCTCAGGCATATATATTGGAGGACATCACCATGTGCCAATGGTATTTGTTTACTTCCTTAGGGTTGATTCTATTTGGTCTAATTGTACGGTTGATTTTATTTGGTCTGATTGTAGTTAATCTTGGTGAATCTTGGTAAAAAAAGGGTGTACCTAGTGCCGTAGGCTCCCGCACTACGGGGTCGGGTGAAGGGAAAATAGCAAACAACATGTCATATGTATATATCTCTAACCCAGGAGCCTATGGGTTAAATTAGACATTGTATTCATGTAAAATCTATGACTGTAGCATGCTTGTCTGAAGTGCGCCTACTATAATCGGTCGCTATTTCAGAATACCTTTAATTCTCTGTTACAACAAGCAAGGTTCTTTGACCACTTATTTTCCTTGTAGTAGAGCTTGAAACCAACACAAAATTACTGCTAAAGTTAATATCACCATATACAGCCTCATTATATATTCTGAAGAACTTGGTAATACCATCTTACACTTACAAAAGACAACACTTATATAGCTGTTCCATCTGGCGTTGCTTCTTCGGTTCCTCGACCACGCGCGCAATGGCGCGCGCAACTTACTAGTATTTATGGTATGGGTAGGGTAGGGAAGCAACCAATCCACCAAGCATCTCATCTAGACGCAAGGGAATTAGGACATCGCCTGCGCCTAATCTTGCTTCGATTATTATCGAAATAAACCTAGTAGCATTTGAAATTTATGTACGTACTGTTTCTGTTTCGCGATGATGATTGTTCAACTTCAGCAGCTGCAGCTGCTAGTTTATTCGTAGCAAGTGACTTCAACAAAAAGAAAAGTGCACGCAGATTCAGGGAATCAAGCTAGCAATATTTTCTATCTAACTAACAAAAAAATTAAAAAAACAAGAAGAAAGAGCGCTAGTGCTGCTTCTTTGTACCCACTCCATTCTAGAAACGAGGTAAATCTAGAATAGTGCTATATCAAACAAGTTTTAGTTTGACTGATAGAAGGTACCCCATATATACACCTTAATTAATCTAAAAAAAAGGATATACACCTAGTAGACTGGTGGCTGTGCTATTACTGGTCCCTGCTGTGCTGACCGACACGTCGACACTAAATCGCAGCATTCCTGCCGTGTGTTGCAAAAGTGTGCGCACCAACCCACCAAATGGTGGAATCGAGATGATGGAAGTGTGTATACGTCATTTGTCCTGATTTTTAACCATGGAGGACAGGCTGATGGAGGATGACACGGCAAATGCAGAGCGGAAATGCAGCTTCTCCCTTCTTCCTGTTCAGACGAAAGCCAACATTCATGCAGATGATTCTCCATCTTTCCTTCAGTCGCCGCGGCTGCATATATTCAGACAGCGTCTGCCACCGAATGAGCGTATCTGTTCACTGTTCTCTCTCCTTTCTCGGAGGTCAACTGGGTCTCCCAAAAAAAAAAAAAGAACGAGGGACATTAGGGCATTCACAGTGCAGACTCTATCACAGAGTCCAAGACTATTTATTGCCCTCTTATTTATTGTATTTTGCTGATGTGGCGGTATATTTATTGAAGAGAGAGGCAGAAAAATCAAGACTCCAAGTCTAAATATATCACCACATCAGCAAAATACAATAAATATGAGGATATTAAATAGTCTTGGATTCTACGATAGAGTCTTACAATGGGGGCCTGCTGCTTCCACCAGGAACTCGAGCGGCTCTGGACGCCAGAAGGAGGGCCTTCCGGTGGACAGCGTCGGACAAAGTAAATGGAGCACAATGTCTGGTAGCATGGGCAAATTTGTGCAGGCAGAAGGAAGATGGAGGGCTTGGTATAAAAAACATTGATACACAGAATGCCTGCTTGCTGATGAAATTGATACACCGGCTGCATCACTCCGTTGGCTCGGCCTGGGCGTCCTGGGCCAAAACCCAAGTCCGTTTGGATGATCTGCAGGGGGACCTTGCTGGGGCGCACTGGGAGGCTCTGAAGGACTTGCTCCCCGCCTACAGGCTAATCAGCAGGGCGGATGTTGGGGATGGCAAGGCAACGTCCTTCTGGAATGATGTGTGGATTGGCGACTGCAGGCTTGCAGACTCCTTCCCCGCTCTGCACAGCCACTTCTGTGCTCCAGGGGGATCGGTTTGTGATGTTATGGCTGGGACACTACGATCTCAGTTTCAGAGTCGGTTGAGCCGGCTGGCTGAAACGGAGTTGCAGAGCCTGGAAGCCTTGCTGCAAGGTGTTGTGCTGAATGACTCCGGGGATAACAGAATCTGCTTCTTCTCCGATGGAGGAACGAAGCTAATGTCTGGGCTGGTATACAAGGCTTCGGTACAGGGTGACGGGGACTGCCCAGCATATCGATTTGTGTGGAAGAACTTTGCAATACCCAGGGTGAAATTCTTTGGTTGGCTACTGACAAAGGAAAGGATCAATTGTAAAAGCAATCTGAAGAAGAAGCACGTGCTGCAAGAAGATGATTGCCCCATCTGCATGCAGGCTCCTGAAACCCCAGACCATATCATCTCTGGCTGTCCTTTTGCTAGGGGTTTTTGGCAAGGGATAAGATGGCAGCCCGACAACATTGCAAATGTCCAGCGTCTGTGGGAGTGCACAGCACCGAGGGCCATGCCGAGGGCGGCACACTCTACCCTTCTCCTCCTCATCTGCTGGGAGTTGTGGAAACATCGACATGATGTCGTCTTCAGGGGCATGCCGCCCAGCAGCGCGCAACTGACTGCTGCCTGCAAGGAGACCGCTAGACAATGGAGATGCCGCCTCCCCAAGAACAATGATCGACTTTCCTCCTTCTGGTGTTCCCAGTTGCCCTTTTGATGTATTCCCTCCTCATGTAATCTTCTTCTATTCGGTTGTAACAAGCTCCAAGCTGTAACTCCTGGGCCATGAGCCCCTGCCACCTACCGGCCTTGCCGGGATCTGTGGTTTGCAATATATCAGGTGGGGGTGCTTCTATACACCCACCCACCCACCCACCCACCCCCACACCCCCTGCGGTTAGGCTACAGGGTTCTCTTTCCCTATTTTTTAGTCTAATTTAGCATGAATTAGTTACTCATGCTTCTGATGATGATTGATGATTGACGAGGAAGCAAAGGGAGAGTGAGCGACTTGGTTTCGTTGCGCACGGTCACCGTCTGTCTTTCTTGTGTCTCCCAAACGATGAGACCGCCCCCTCATCCTCGAGGGTCCCTTGCTCCGTCTTTTGCCGAAATCCACGTTTTCAGGACACTTTGACGTTTTGTCCCCTCTCCCATGCACCCTAATTGATCTCAGTCCCTTGAACTGGGTTCTCAGTTGTTGCACCCTCCATCCTCCAGCCTTCTTACATTTTTAGTTTTAAAATTTTAACCCTATGTGTGCCAGACAAGTTTTTCCAACACTCCCACTCGCCCCATCCTCCTCCTTAATGGTTGTTTCAAAGAAGCAAATTCGTTGAGTTGGCATGTTAATTATAAAAGGTGGAGATATAAAGAATTATCTAGATACAATTCATTGTTACAATTACCACACAAAAGCTGAGTGAGAACATTACAAACACAAATTTCCAACTGAAGCCAGTTATCAATGTTTTCAATTCTCAGGGTATAAACTCAAGGATCTCATTAATCCAACCAGAGAGTTAAAGGAACTTATGTAACTCAAGAATGCTGTCGAGAGCTATGAAATCTGTGACACCAGTGAAGGCAACAGGTGCAGAGTGCTAGCTCTCCTGATGCACGAACCAAAGGAAAAACACATTTCAGGATGCTTATAGATGAAAAATGGGAAAAATGAGAAGAGTTCTGAAGATTAGTAACCTTGAGTTGAGGTCAAACTTGTGTCTCCCTTGTGCTCCAAAGCATGTAACACACTTACACAGTCACATTCCATGTCACATTGTGCGGAAGAAGATAAAAGGACAAGTCACCAAAGAAGGTCAGCTAGCTCTTCTACCATTCTAGTAACAAAGCCAGCGAGGTCAGTGGTCAACTTGCACTTTTACCTGCCAGGCTGAACACCTGAAACATATACCAGGGTAACTTAGCTACTGTCAAAACCAACAGTATTACCTCCGCGCAAATATGCAATCTTATTCTCAAAGCCAGATCCCCAAACACAAGACAATGCAAGGCACATTTATGAAAAGCACTGAAATATCATTGACCAAAACTTTTACAGAAAGTACTTGTGTTCTTGTTGGAGAATGCCCAATGTTAATATTAGTGGGCAACAACAGAAATTGTTACTTCTTCCTTCTTCCTGTCCTGTCCATCTCAACCCTACCATAATTGTCACTTTTTTCCTTTCCTTCCCTTTCAAAAAATAACTGTCATCTTTTGCAACTACCGACTATTGATGCCAAGCATTTGTGTCACTATATAATCAATGAGTGGTTCTGCACAAATGACACATCTGAAGATCCACGATTTCAGTCCCAGCCTATCTTAACCTCCTGGAGCTGCCCGTTCGAAATCTGTGCAGCTCCAAAACAATCCCCAGGTGTGTATTTGAGTTATTTTATTCCAAAATCAGTTTGCTCCTTTTCTTTGCAATCAAGCTTCAAACTTGATGCCAAGTCGTCCATGATGGCATATATCTCCTGATTCTTAGG
Organism: Themeda triandra; assembly: GCA_018135685.1. Classification (NCBI taxonomy): domain Eukaryota; kingdom Viridiplantae; phylum Streptophyta; class Magnoliopsida; order Poales; family Poaceae; genus Themeda; species Themeda triandra. The sequence continues at coordinate 126,107 of JAENPR010000898.1, read as the reverse complement.
TTGCCTCTCCCTAATTTTAAATTCATTTACAATCTCATTTAAGTTCACCAGACGATGTCCAGGCCTGAACCTCCCATCTTTCTGTTTCATGATAGCCTTCACCCTGCGAACTTCTTCCCATCTCCCTACAGCAGCGTACACACTGCAAAGCAGTGCATAGTGAGCATTGTTGCTCGGTTCAAGCTCAATCAATCTGAGAGCTATCTGTTCCCCAAGTCTCCAATCCTTCCGGAACCGACACAGCCCAAGCAAACCACCCAATGCCCGTGCCTTCAGATCCTCTGGTATACTCTGTAAGAGGCCCTCGGCTTCTTCCAGAAGCCCAACACTCCGATACAGATTGGCCATGCACCAGTAGTGCGCAAATGTCGGCTTGAGGTTGTACACGGTGCTCATCTGCTCAAGAAATGTCCTTCCCTCCTCCAAGAGGCCTAATCGGGCACAGGCGCAGAGAACACCAATGAAAGTGACTCCATCTGGCTTCACATTCCCTGAAAAGGCAGCACAGGAGTTAGATACATATACAAAGTTCAAAAATGCAAATGTAGCAATATGTTGCTTTCTGAAGAACTAGTCTTGGAAATCTGAACCCACCTGGTGTGATCATATGCTGGAACAGTTTGATGCCATCGCCAGGTTCACCATACACACAGTGACCTATGATCATCGCATTCCAGCATACCAGGTTCCTCATTCTGAGCCGATCAAACAACTTCTTTGCAACCCCAGACCTCCGACACTTGCCATACATATCAATCAATGCAGTCCAAACCAACAGGTTATCATCCTCAAAACGGCGCAAGAACACACCGTGCACCTCCCTCCCAGCCCCTAGCCTCCCTAACCTAGCACACGCCGTGGCTGCCCCGACTATGGTTGTTGTCGTCCCCCTGGCTCCTACCTTTTCCATCCACCGGACCACCTCCAGTGCCTTCTCAGGCCGCTTCGCCTTGATGTACCCATTAATCATGATGTTCCATGACACCGCATTTTTCAGGCGCATTCCGTCGAACAGCTGCCGTGCAGCATCAATGCCACCGGGTGTGGCAGCTAAGGCCGTCATCAGGGTGTTGCAGGACGCGATGTCCCTGAATGGCATTTCGTCGAACAGGTGGCGGGCGGACGAGAGGCTGCCGGCAGTGGCATAGAAGTGGAGGAGGGCGTTGGCGGCGTGGGGCGGCGGCGAGAAGAGGAGGCCGCGGCGGAGGAGCTGCCCGTGGAGCGCGAGAGCAGAGCGGAGGTGGTGCCGCGGGGAGGCGGCGGAGGCGGCGGAGGCGGCAGCGGAGAGGAGAGGAGGGAAGGAGAAGCGGTCGGGGAAGATCGGTTGGTGGGAGCGGAGGAGGGCCGAGAAGAGGGAGAGGAGGTCAGAGAAGGGGATGCGAGGGCCTACGGCGCGGAGTGCGAGGTCGAGGGAGAAGACCGGCAGTGGAGGAGGTAGGTGGTGCAGGAGGAGGCGGAGGATGTGGGCGGGCGGCGAAGCGGCGGAGCAGGCGGAGGCGGTGAGGAGGATGCCGGCGGTGACTGGGTGGCCGAGGAGGAGGCCGCGGCGGAGGAGGAAGGCGTGGGCGCAGAGGACGGAGGAATGGGTGCGGATTCGGGAGCGGAGGAATCCGTGGAGGTCGTCGAAGATGGCGCCGCCGCCGCCGGCTGAATGGGGGGAAGTGGAGGTGGCCGCCATCAAGTGGAGGTGGCCGCCATCAGTGGAGAACACGGGGCGGCGGCGCCATGGGGTTTAGGCGTCTCAGGATTTTGTCTCGCTGACCAGTGGACCCCAGGCTGGGTTCTCACTCCTGTATCTGCCACCGTCGGCATCTCTGACCTTAGAAAATCGGCACAATATACTTTTTACCACCCTTATTTGAGCCACTACTCCAAATAACAGTCTTAAAATGGCAGTATATTTTTTACCATAAGTTCAACACATTGGATACAATTTTACCTTTTTGCATATGTGGCAGTACACATCACATGTCCAACATGGCAGCTGAACGGGAAAAGACCTCCCTGCCCTTGGCGCCTTGCTCTTTCTTTTCCCTCTGTTTTGAAGTTAAACTGCAAATCTGAAAGTTGAGACTGATTACAGGTTCAGAGTGATGGCCTTTGTAGCTACCTTAGTAAGTTAGTCAATGCTGATGATCCGACTCAGTCTTATGGTAGTTAGTCAATGAACTGTGCCCTGTTTTAGGAGGTACTCCAATGATCCACTGAACTGTTATCTTGTCTAGAAGTAATCCAGTGCACTTGTTTCGTCAGTTAAGACAACACTAGCATTGTTTGTAATCTGGCGTATGAAAGGTCACAATGGCTAGAGGGGGGGTGAATAGCCTAATAAAATTTCTAGCAAGAACACTAGACAACCCAATTAGATAGCAAGACGGCAAATGTGCAAAGCAAATGCTTCAACTACTCTATGCAAGCCGTCCTACCAAGCAAGGCTACTCAATTCAATTGCAAACACAACAACGGTGATCAAGCTACACAATGTCGGTTCACCGAAACCAACCAAGCAATTCTACCCACGGGATTTAAGCTACACAATGAGTGGTTCCCGACCGACCACAACAAGCAATTCTACTTTGCGGTAAGTAAAGAGAGGATGAAAAGTTATACCGCCGCGAAGAGTAGAAGATAGCCAATCACCGCTGTAGACGCCAATCACCTAGAGAAGCTCAAGCACAAACACAAGGAGGTCGATGCCTCGGCAATCACAAATCAACACAATGATTTTTTACCGAGGTTCACTTGCTTCCCGGCAAGCTAGTCCTCGTTGTGGCGATGCACTTGCTTGGTGAGTTGCCCGCTCAATTGGCTCGGTGCCAAAGACCCCAATGGGGAGCCGCAATCTCCACACAAGACAAGGATCCACAAGCCACGAGCAATCCACTAGAGTATCCTTTCGCGAACTCCCGCGGGGAAGGATCAAGAACCCTCACAAGAACCCGGTGTGGCCTCGAACAATCACCAAGTCGAGCTCAACCACCACCCGCTCCAAACCGTCTACGGTGACGGGAATCACCGAAGAGTAACAAGAATCCGCAGCTCACTCGATGAACAAGTGCCTCTAGATGCAACTCTCAATGCAAATCACTTGTTCTCACTCAAATCTCTCTCAAGAATGGCAAGGGAACCAAAGAGATGAGTGGGGAGGAGTGTCTCTAGCTCAAAGTATGCTCAAGAGTGTTAGAATGGGCAAGAGGAACTCTCCCAACCGGCCAAACACATATTTATAGACCCCATGTCCAAATAGAGCCGTTGGTCCTCAGAATCCTCCAGATACACTGCGCCGGACGCGTCCGGCGCTTGCTTCCTCAGAGCTTCAGCCGACCGTTGCATCTTCGCGTTTGAACCATCAACAGCGCCGGACTCTGGAGCCACACTCGCCCGCGTCCTGCGCCATGTCGACAGGAGCGTCCGGCGTAGGCCATTTGGCCAAGTCTCGTCGTGAGTCAGATCCGCCGGACTCTGCTCGTCGTGCGTCCGGCGTTCCCCGTACTTTGCGTCCGTCGTGCGCGCGCCCAAACAATGTCTCTGGAGTGCGTCTTCCGTCCTCAGCAGCGTCCGGCGTCGATCTGCCAGCCCAGCCGCCAGCATCCGAAGCCGCAAGCGCAGCCCAGCGGAGGAGAACGGCGCGGCGGCCCACGCGAGCGAAGGCACCGGCGGCCTAGCAACGCAGCTCGCGGAGCGGCGGCCCAGCTCGGGCGCGCGGCAGGCGCGGCGGCCCGCAAGCGGCAGCAGGCGCGGCCGAGCGGCGCGGTAGGCCGGCCCACCAGCCGTGAGCGCCAGCCAGCGGCCCAAGAGCTGCGCGAGCAGGCCGCGGGCGCGCCAGCGACCCAAGAGGCCGGCAGGCAGGCGCCCTGCTCCCAGCTGACGACAGGTCGGCCCAATGGCCACCTTCGCGGCCAGAGCGGCCCAGCAGGGGAAGCCAGCAGCCCAGCAGCAGTTCACCTCCTTTCTTCTTCCCAATTTCAGCTCTCCAAAGCTCCAAATTGATCCAAACAAGTTTCCTTGCCTTGTTGAAAGTCCCTAGTTTAGTTTTGGCTAATTGATGAAACTTAGGACTAACCTTGTTTATCTAAGTGGTTGATTTAGAGAAAGGTTGTCCTCATGATGAGCATATTGAATATGAACGCTTCACACCATCATGTGACCGTCTCGAAGAAAAAGATGATTGAACATGATAAAGGGGTAAATAAGGGGTAAATAAAATTTTGATGCACACAAGAAGGGGGAGCAAGCTCATGAAAAGTTGTTGCATTTGTTTGTGCATTCTCATATGACTTGCTCATGGCACCTAGTTTTAAAGTTTTATACAAGTGGTGTCTCCTGGCTTGTGTGGTGCAATGCTAGTATAGGACTTGTATGATGAAATGATCTACTAGCATGCATAGGTTGTAACTAGACTCCCCTTGCTTTACAAGTGGTTCAAGAACTTTGCTTATAATGTTGATCTCACGGGATTCTTGAGTTTTTTGATGGATGTCTAGTTACTTCATGGTGCTAAGGATGGTGTAAAGTGCAACTCCGATTGGTATCACGCTTCAAAAGTCCATTTCTTACACCTTAGCATCATTTTGGTAGAATTACTCTCCCCACACTTCTATCCATGCATATGTGCAAAGCTTCAAATCCAAACTCTATGCACATATGTAGGGGAGCAATACTACCAAAACCGAACTTGCTATAGTTGTCCAAATTCCTCTTGTGAGCTTATTGATTGGACAAGTATGACAAGTTCAAAATCTTTATTATAAAATCATCTTTGTTGAGGTTGTCATCAATTACCAAAAAGGGGGAGATTGAAAGTCCCTAGTTTGGTTTTGGCTAATTGATGAAACTTAGGACTAACCTTGTTTATCTAAGTGGTTGATTTAGAGAAATGTTGTCCTCATGATGAGCATATTGAATATGAAGCGTGACACGCGTCATGTGATCAAAGATGAAGATCAAGATGATGCTTGGCTCCATGGACCGGTGTTGAAGGTGAAGGGCTAGTTGAGGCTTGGAGTGAAGGACCATGCGATGGTGAAGCTCGGGCAAGACTAGGCGCCGATGGACCGATGCACGGTGAAGGGCAAGTGAAGTCAAGATCGATGGATCGAGACGGTCACATGATGGTGTGAAGCGTTCATATCATTTGGAGGAACAAAATGGGCTCAAGGCAAAGGTATAACCTATAGGGCCATTTTGTTTTACACTCAAGACACCATAGAGGGTGTGAGTGGTTTAGGATCGATAGCCGCACTATTAAGAGGGGAAGTCTTATCGGCTATTCGACGCACGGGTGCCACTAGGTGAATTCATGTAGTGCATTGCATGTAGGGCCTAGTGAGCTAACCTAACCTTTGGGAAATGTTTGTGAAAAGCTAACACACAAGCTCATGGAGATGTACACTTGGTGGTGTTGGCACATTTACAAAGGTGGCGTGTTGGTGCGTGTGGTTTGCAGGGTAGAGATGGGTTTGGGTCCCTCTCTTCCTCCCGCCGAGCATGTGAGGCGGGATTCGGCGCTTTCGGGAAAAATGGATGCATATTTTCTATTGCGCCGGATGCAAAATTTGGTTGAAATCATGCTATCTCCGTTGTTCAAGTTGGTATACTTGTTGGATAGCATGACGGAGAAGTTGGCGTCACGACGGGCTGAAAAACGAAGTTTTCGTAGCGCCGGACGCGCAGGGCTTTGGCGCCGGACGCGTCCGGCGCGTGTTAGCTCGGGTTGGTGGCTCCGCGTTGCTTGCGGGCCGACGCGCGACGGACGGACGGGCGTCGGACGCGGCGTGCTCAACGTGCGGCGTCCGGCGCATGCGAGTCTTGGCGTGGTCTTGGCCCAGCCGAGCGAAGCGGGCGGGACGCCGGCCGTGTCCGGCGGCCGGCGGACGCGGACCCGAAACTTTTGAGTTTCGGCCGGTCTGTCGGACGCGGCGCCGGACGCGCGTTGGCGTTAGCCCGGACGCCGCGCCGGACGCCGGCGTGGCGGCACGCGTTGGCCGCGGCGCCAACGGTCGTCACAGGGGGCGCGGGGCTGAAGCGCCGGACGCGTCCGGCGCGGTGAAAATTCGCCCCGAGGGGGCAACGGCTAGTTTGAAGAGTTTGGGCTATAAATAGATGGGTGGCCGGGCTTGGCTCCTCTCTTGGCTCTCCCAACTCATTCATTCATCCTTTGAGCTGAAGAAACACTCTCCCTCTCATCTCTCTTGCTTGTTGCTCATCCAAAGTGAGATTGAGAGATCACCTAGTGCATTGCATTGCTTGAGAGCATTCTAGTGGCACTTGTGGGTGGTTTAGCCGGTGGATTTCTTGTTACTCTTGGAGAGTACCGCTCCTAGCCGGCTTGGAGATTGTTGGAGGCGTTGGCAAGAGAAGGTGATTGTTCTTGGCCACCTCCGGTTGCTTGTGAGAGGTTTGAGCTCACCTCGTGGGGATCACGAAGAGCATCCTAGTGGATTGCGCGTGTCGTTGAGTACCTCGCTTGAGAGTGGTGTCTTACGGTGCCTTGCGGGCGAGCCTTGAGGGCTAGTGACTTGAGGGTCACACCGAAGAACCATCTAGGTGTTGGTCGACACAACCGGTGACTAGCTTGGCGGTGCCCAAGTGAACACCGGGTGAACAAAAACAATTGTGTTCATCTTTGTTCCCGGTGATTGGTCTCCGATTGTGTGTTGCCGATTGATTGATTGTTCATCTCTTGGTGATTGACAACCTCGACTCTACGCGTTGGTATAACAAGCTCCTACCCTCTCTTGTATTACTTCGTTTACATTCTTGCAAAGTAGAATTGCTTGTGTGGTCAGTCGGGAACCACTTTTTGTGTAGACTAAATCCCGTGGGTAGAATTGCTTGTGTGGTCGGTCGGGAACCACTTCTTGTGTAGACTAAATCCCGTGGGTAGAACTTGTAACATCCTAGATGTTAATTGCAACTAAAACTTGATTTAGAATTTTATTAAGGCCTAATCATCGAGCATCATGGCATTAATGCATTCATGTTTTAATATTATTTTTGATGTGATGCTTTGTTTTACATATGAAATGATGCTTGTGATTGCTAATGCCCGATTAGTTAGTGTAGAAATTAAATCGAGCTCCAGTGTTTCAAAAACCCCGTTTTCTGAAAACCCCGATTTACCCCCTTTTCTATATTTCAAAATCTACAAAGAATTTGGGGTTGGTCCAAAAAGCAATATTGTGGGTCTTGATGAGAGCTTCAATGTTGGTGTTCAAAGTTTTTCAAGTTTTCAAAAAGAATTTCAAATAAATTTGAAAATACGGTTTTCCGACGGTTGTCCCCTTTTGAATTTCAAATCATATTTCAAAAACTATGCATATTTTGGAAAAACTCTTTTTGGAGAAAATGTGCGTTTGAAAAGTTGAGTATTCCATAGTTTTGGAGTTTTTCAAGTTCTTTAGAAAAATTCAAAGTAATTTCATATATTTCATTCTAGGGTTTTTGTCCCCTTTTCAAAATTTGATTCAAATTCAATTTTCCTTTCAAAATTTGAAAATCCTTCAGTTGAGAAAATTGTAGAGCATGAAAAATTAGGCTAGGGTTGTTTTTGGAATTTTTCGAGTGCGGTTCAACTTTAGGAGTAATTTGCAAATTTCTATCCACTTTCTGATATCGGCGCGTCATCATCGTCTTCGTCTCCCTCTTGTTCCTCGTCGCCGCGCCCATTCCATGCCGGTCGCCGCCGGCCGCCGCCGCATAGCCGCGCTAGAAGGTTCGCCGCCCCGTGTCGCGTCCGTCCGCCGTCCTAGCGCCTTAAATCCGCGGCCAAGCCCCGCTTCCCTCCTCCTTCTCCCGCTTTTCCTTGCGCGCCGACGCGCCGCCATTGCCGTCCCAAGCTTCGCCACCGCATGCCGTCGCCCTCGTGCCGCTCTGCCCAAGTTGACCGCACCACGGCGTCCGCCTTGAGCTCGCGAGCACACCCGGCCCGCCAAGGACCCTCGCCATGGCCGAAACGCCCGCGCGCGTTTTTCTTCCTTTGACCGGCGAACCGAGCCGCCGCGAGCTCGACCGCAATTCGTCGTTGTCCGTGATCCATTTTCAAATTCCTTTGGCGGTCGAGTCGCCTTCATCTCCGGCATTTGATGCTCCCCTTGGTTTCCTCGTTGATCCACGAGGTGGCCGGAACGGAGCTCGTGCCATCGGAGCTCGCCGCCGCCACTCCCGTCCACGCCGAGATCATACCTCCCGTCGCCGTCGAGTCGGCACCGTCGTGCGCATCATATCCGGGGTGAGCTCCTGGGGCTATCGGTGACGTTATTTCGGCCCTCGTCGTGTCCAAGCGCCGTCGGGCGGCTTGCCGCCGGCGAGCTACCTGTTTTCCGCCTCGCGCTTGTCTTGCCGGAGAAGCTCCGGTGAGCTCTCTTGTCGTCGCGCAGCGCCGCCGCCGCGTCCTGCACGATGCCAACCATGCGCCGCCGCGACTCCCACCCCGTTAATCACCCCATAGGGTTCGCCTTGCTGTAACGCGCCCGTAGAGCCCGACCGCGTCTCCTGGGACTCCGCCGCCGGCGAGGCCGAGCCGGTCTGGCCGTGGTCTCTCCGCAAAGTCTCGCGAGGACTTGTTTACGTGAATTAGATAAAGTTCAGGGGCCCAGATGCAAAGACCAAGGCTCAGTAAATAGTGGCAAGGACCTATTTGTAATTCTAGAAAGGTCCGGGACTTTTCTGCAAAATAGCCAGGCCAACCCTTTAGCCAGCCGAGTTGGGCCGGCCTGCTCGCGACCTGGGCCGGTTTTCCCAACAGTGCTGGGCCGAACAGGCCAGTTTCGGCCCAGGCGGCTGTTTTTCTTTTTCTTTAGTTTTATTCTTTTTCCTGATGTGATGAATAGTGTTGCAAATTGTTTATTTTGTATAGAATTATTGGTAGCTCCAAAAATTATGAAAATTTTTATGAATGCTCTTTATCATGTGCTTGATTTTATAAAAATATTAGATGCCTATTTTGGTTATGTTTTATATGTTTTAAAATTAGCCCTTTTAATTGAAAAATTGCTTCTTCTTTTATTTTTAGTTATTTATTTATTATTTCAAAAATCTTGAAAATTATTTGGTATTCTTCTCAGGCCATGAGAAGCTTGAGTTTAATTTTTGAGATTTATTTGATAACTTTTTATTTTGTCTTTATTTTATATTTAGTTATTTAATAAATCTTTAATTGCTTATTTAGTTCTTTATGACTTAGGATTTTCTTGAGTGACTTTGGGATTGATTGAAGACCTTAGGTCATTAACTTTAGTGACCTTGGGCACTTTGATGACTTGTATGAATTATCTTGATCTGCTGGTTATTTTAATTAGAGTAGCTTCACCAACTAACCCTAGGGAATTTCGTTAAGCTAGTTTCGTTGGGTTGCAACTCTATCGCGAAGGAAAGTTGTACTCAAGTTAATCTAGTTGTTATGCTTTCATCATGCATCATGCCATGAGCTCATCGTTCTAAATCACGCTTCATTAATTACGTGTAGTTGTTTTCGAGAGTGAGGTGGATTGTGTTGATCGACGTTCGGAAAGATGTCGTCCGACGATGTGGTACTCGAGAAGGTGTCATCCATGGTGTTGATGTCAACTCGATAATTGGAATCTAACTTCAACGCAACGCGAGCAAGCCCGGAGCATGCAACCCATTTACGTTTACGCAAATATTTTACACTATAAGTCTAGTGTATTGTGCATTAAGTTAATAGGATTTGGTTGATACCGTTGCCGCATGACTACCTTGATCTACTTTTACATCATGATATCCCACTAGTATGTGTAGGTCGATTTCTTATGCTTAGCCATGCTTAGACTTCGGTAGAAGTTGTAGGTGTTAATCTTTGATCATGATTTACCATTGTATCTTTGCTTCTCTAGACCTAAAGATGGGTCACGAGGGCATAAGAATATGGTTATATTAAATTGAGACCGGTCGGGTAACTTGCATCGGGAATGGAGTCTTGATGTAGTGTTTCCGACTTGTCGATTAAGGACCGTACCGTTGTTGGCCCTTGGATCAAGACTTTACAACTACTCACATATCTACGGAAAAGCTTTACCCTAGGATAATCTAAGGACTAGTACGGTGAGCCCGTGCCTTTGGGAGTGGCGAGATGGCGGGAGTACAATACCCTCGTGGGCCGTGTCCCCGGATTGGAGGTGTAAGTGTACTCTCGGGTGGCGCGGAAGCGAGCCTAGTTCTAGAATATCCGACGGTATTGTTGATATAATTGTGGGTTAGAGTCCCACTTATATCGTGTGTTTAGGGATCCTCGGTGAGTAAAATCGCTTGAACCGTCGTTTGCTCCACGTATAAGGAGACTTGATCCTCGCACTTTGCATCGTAGCATTCAAGAGAAATATGAAAGAATTGGTTCTTGGTGACTCGTGGAGTCGAGAAGGGAAGCATTTGGAAAGATAATCTCAAGTGTGATGCTTAAATGATTGTTGAGAATAGAACAGTGCAAATCTAGCTTTAATAGATATAATAGAAGTTGATGCTTTTATTCCGTTTAAAATATTGAAAGTAAGGTTTCAAGATTAGTAATGCTTTTACGCAAAACTCCCCTTTTCTAGCTCCACTACTCAAAAGGCCAAAGCATATCCTTGAGAGTCTTTTACTTTTAGTCGGGTAAGTCTTGCGGAGTACCTTGAATGTACTCGGGGTTTGTTCTACCCCCATTGCGGGTCTTGACGAGTTGCTCCTAACCATGTTGTGTCGTTGGGCTTGACATGATTTGGTTGCCTCTCGCAACTTAGGTGTCCTACCTAAGTTGTCTTACGTATCTCTACTCTACTTCCGCAATATAAAGTTAAGTTTGTAAAATGTTAACTTATTCATTATTGTAAACTTTTTAATGTTATCATTCTTCCGCACTCTGATATATATATATTTTGTAACAAATGTTGTAATGTTGTAGTTACTCCATTGTTGATCCCGGGTATGAGTGTAAAAAGTGGTTCAATCGGTGTTCGTTAAGAACATCGACAGGGCTTCATAAGTCGTGTGGAACACATGCATAGTAATCGAGGTCTATTAAGACGAGGATTAGTGCATGTGGGCCACATTACTTAGGAGGTTACGCCGCCACGGTTGGTATCGAGCTCATACTTTGGATCGGCTACAACATTACATTTGAAAACTTCAAAATGATTTTACTATATAAAAGTTTTTGAAGTTAACAAATTAAAAATGGATCCTTATCTATTTTCTTTCTTTGAAAGACTTTGAGAAGTTTCTCGGTACTTCTTCAAATGGTCAACATGGAAGTCAACTTCCTCAACAAAAGCTTATTTGAAGTGTCTTTTAACGGTTCGTCTAACAAGCCCTCTAATTCACTAACTTGGTGAAGTTGAAGTTTTCTAACATTGTGAGGACGTATAGGACGAGCGTATCATATGAAAATCTTTTGGAAGTTAAAAGATCCCCTTAAGGTTGGAATGGTTATATTCCTTTATGATTGTTCTATTGTTAAATCTCGCCATGTACCGGGATTGTTTATCAATTGAATCTTTTATTTCATAAATTTCGATCTTTCGGAATTTGTGGAATATACCTTGATATACATCATTATCTTAAAGATGAAACCTGGTACAAATTCTTGATTCTTTTGTTGAGTATGTGCCATGCCTTGATTCTTTTCAACTCCGACACATACTATCTCCTTGGTGTCATTTGATGACATATATCTCATTTGTTCATAACTTGATTATGTTCTCTAAGGTACCATGATCTATGACCGGGAAATAGCGATGAAACACTGGGGTCTCCTGTGGCTTATGACCATAAGGAATTCTTTTAGGGCGTTCGCTAATGTCGGGGTCTATGATCATGAAACCTTATAGTTCACAATTAGTGTGTTCACATTCTCGAACATGCTAATCTCTTGACCTTGATATTCGACAAATAATTGTCGAAAGTCATTATGATGTGATCTATGGTGGTGCTTACAATTCCTTCCCTATGTTTGAAGAACAGTTACATCCTTTATAATTGTTCCATTCTTTGAATCTCGTCATATGCCGGTTTTGCCACACATTAATAATCCTGTACTCCATAAGTTTCGATCCTTGGAAATTTGTGGAATATGCTCAAGTACACTATTACCTTGAAAACTGAAATTGGTGTGAATCCTTAAATTCTTTTGCTGAGTATGTGTTATACTTTGATTCCTTTCAACTCTGACCTGTGCTATCTCCTTGATGTCGTTTAACGACATATATCTCACTTGTATATCGCTATGAATATGTCTTCTAGGGTATCATGACTTATGACTTGGAAACATCGCCGAACCCGAGTGTTCGTCGTTATCCTGGAGTCAATGATCATGCTCCTCTTGGGTGCGATCCTTGTTTGCACATTCTAATTTCTTGACCTTGATATCCGACTTTGTTGGCCACGGGTCATATTGATTGTATTCTCGTAGTGGTGTCTCGAACCGTAACTATGGTGCCGTGTCAACCTGGAATCTCCGTGATTCGCGACCACTTGAGTTTTCGCCAAGTCGTGCACCGGTATCATAGTCGGTGCTCCCGAACCATTATGGTTCACACTTAATGTGCTATCGATCATTCGACACTCCATAGGGATTCAAAGTTGTTCTTTGAATCCTAAAGAAACCTTGTGGTTGTGACCGACTTCCGATCTCGGTTCTTTATCAATGTTTCAAAATGTGGGTTACTTGTTGTTGTGCCCTATAGTGGTGCCGTGTTCCGTAACCACTGGTGCCGCGACGGGACCTAGGGTCTCTTGTGTGACCCGGGCACACAAGTTGCCGCTAGGTGCGCGCGGTATCAATGTTTGTGGGCATGAGCCATTATAGTCTCATGACAATGTATCCTACTCGCGAACTTATCTTAGGAATTACTTCTTTGAAACTCCCTTGAAACTCTAAATACCTTGTCGGTTGTAACCACTTTCATCTCATGGTTGTAACTCTCGAATCGAACCTTGATGATCTATGAACTTCGATCAAGTTGATTTGCTTGACACATTTCCTTTTCCATTACTTACCCCACGGGATTTTGTTGCTCCAAAATCTCGGACGAGATTTCTTTAAGGGGGAAAGGATGTAACATCCTAGATGTTAATTGCAACTAAAACTTGATTTAGAATTTTATTAAGGCCTAATCATCGAGCATCATGGCATTAATGCATTCATGTTTTAATATTATTTTTGATGTGATGCTTTGTTTTACATATGAAATGATGCTTGTGATTGCTAATGCCCGATTAGTTAGTGTAGAAATTAAATCGAGCTCCAATTCATTTCAAAAACCTGTTTTCTGAAAACCCGATTTACCCCCTTTTCTATATTTCAAAATCTACAAAGAATTTGGGGTTGGTCCAAAAAGCAATATTGTGGGTCTTGATGAGAGCTTCAATGTTGGTGTTCAAAGTTTTTCAAGTTTTCAAAAAGAATTTCAAATAAATTTGAAAATACGGTTTTCCGACGTTGTCCCCTTTTGAATTTCAAATCATATTTCAAAAACTATGCATATTTTGGAAAAACTCTTTTTGGAGAAAATGTGCAGTTTGAAAAGTTGAGTATTCCATAGTTTTGGAGTTTTTCAAGTTCTTTAGAAAAATTCAAAGTAATTTCATATATTTCATTCTAGGGTTTTTGTCCCCTTTTCAAAATTTGATTCAAATTCAATTTTCCTTTCAAAATTTGAAAATCCTTCAGTTGAGAAAATTGTAGAGCATGAAAAATTAGGCTAGGGTTGTTTTTGGAATTTTTCGAGTGCAGTTCAACTTTAGGGAGTAATTTGCAAATTTCTATCCCCGCTTTCGGATCGCGCGTCATCATCGTCTTCGTCTCCCTCATTCCTCGTCGCCGCGCCCATTCCCGCCCGGTCGCCGCCGGCCGCCAGCGCATAGCCGCGCTAGAAGGTTCGCCGCCCCGTGTCGCGTCCCCGTCCGCCGTCCTAGCGCCTTAAATCCGCGGCCAAGCCCCGCTTCCCCTCCTCCTTCTCCCTTTTCCTTGCGCGCCGACGCCGACGCCATTGCCGTCCCAAGCTTCGCCACCGCATGCCGTCGCCCTCGTGCCGCTCCGCCCAAGTTGACCGCACCACGGCGTCCGCCTTGAGCTCGCGAGCACACCCGGCCCGCCAAGGACCCTCGCCATGGCCGAAACGCCCGCGCGCCGTTTTCTTCCTTTGACCGAACCGAGCCGCCGCGAGCTCGACACCGCAATTCGTCGTTGTCCGTGATCCATTTTCAAATTCCTTTGGCGGTCGAGGTCGCCTTCATCTCCGGCATTTGATGCTCCCCTTGGTTTCCTCGTTGATCCACGGGTGACGCCGGACGGAGCTCGTGCCATCGGAGCTCGCCGCCGCCACTCCCCGTCCACGCCGAGATCATACCTCCGTCGCCGTCGAGTCAGCACCGTCGTGCGCATCATATCTGGGGTGAGCTCCTGGGGCTATCAGTGACGTTATTTCGGCCCTCGTCGTGTCCAAGCGCCGTCGGGCAGCTTGCCGCCGGCGAGCTACTGTTTTCCGCCGCGCGTGTTTGCACTCGAATAGGGCCATTTTGGGCTCGATTGATGGTCGGGTTAGATTCGCCTCGACGTGCGGCGGCGCGTGCTCGCGCTTGTCTTGCCGAAGCTCCGGTGAGCTCTCTTGTCGTCGCGCGGCGCCGCCGCCGCGTCTGCCGATGCCAACCATGCGCGCCGCGACTCCCACCCCGTTAATCACCCCATAGGGTTCGCCTTCTGCTGTAACGCGCCGTAGAGCCCGGCCGCGTCTCCTGGGACTCCGCCGCGCGAGGCCGGCGGTCTGGCCGTGGTCTCTCCGCAAAGTCTCGCGAGGACTTGTTTACGTGAATTAGATAAAGTTCAGGGGCCCAGATGCAAAGACCAAGGCTCAGTAAATAGTGGCAAGGACCTATTTGTAATTCTAGAAAGGTCCGGGACTTTTACGCAAAATAGCCAGGCCAACCCTTTAGCCCGGCCGAGTTGGGCCGGCCTGCTCGCGACTGGGCCGGTTTTCCCAACGATCTTTGGGCCGAACAAAGGGGTTTCGGCCCAGCGGCTGTTTTTCTTTTTCTTTAGTTTTATTCTTTTTCCCGATGTGATGAATAGTGTTGCAAATTGTTTATTTTGTATAGAATTATTGGTAGCTCCAAAAATTATGAAAATTTTTATGAATGCTCTTTATCATGTGCTTGATTTTATAAAAATATTAGATGCCTATTTTGGTTATGTTTTATATGTTTTAAAATTAGCCCTTTTAATTGAAAAATTGCTTCTTCTTTTATTTTTAGTTATTTATTTATTATTTCAAAAATCTTGAAAATTATTTGGTAGTCTTCTCAGGCCATGAGAAGCTTGAGTTTAATTTTTGAGATTTATTTGATAACTTTTTATTTTGTCTTTATTTTATATTTAGTTATTTAATAAATCTTTAATTGCTTATTTAGTTCTTTATGACTTAGGATTTTCTTGAGTGACTTTGGGATTGATTGAAGACCTTAGGTCATTAACTTTAGTGACCTTGGGCACTTTGATGACTTGTATGAATTATCTTGATCTGTTGGTTATTTTAATTAGAGTAGCTTCACCGGTGTAACCCTAGGGAATTTCGTTAAGCTAGTTTCGTTGGGTTGCAACTCTATCGCGAAGGAAAGTTGTACTCAAGTTAATCTAGTTGTTATGCTTTCATCATGCATCATGCCATGAGCTCATCGTTCTAAATCACGCTTCATTAATTACGTGTAGTTGTTTTTTGAGTGAGGTGGATTGTGTTGATCGACGTTCGGAAAGATGTCGTCCGACGGTGGTACTCGAGAAGGTGTCATCCATGGTGTTGATGTCAACTCGATAATTGGAATCTAACTTCAGCAACAACGAGCAAGCCCCTGAGCATGCAACCCATTTACTCATTTACGCAAATATTTTACACTATAAGTCTAGTGTATTGTGCATTAAGTTAATAGGATTTGGTTGATACCGTTGCCGCATGACTACCTTGATCTACTTTTACATCATGATATCCCACTAGTATGTGTAGGTCGATTTCTTATGCTTAGCCATGCTTAGACTTCGGTAGAAGTTGTAGGTTTTAATCTTTGATCATGATTTACCATTGTATCTTTGCTTCTCTAGACCTAAAGATGGGTCACGAGGGCATAAGAATATGGTTATATTAAATTGAGACCGGTCGGGTAACTTGCATCGGGAATGGAGTCTTGATGTAGTGTTTCCGACTTGTCGATTAAGGACCGTACCGTTGTTGGCCCTTGGATCAAGACTTTACAACTACTCACATATCTACGGAAAAGCTTTACCCTAGGATAATCTAAGGACTAGTACGGTGAGCCCGTGCAGGGAGTGGCGAGATGGCGGGAGTACAATACCCTCGTGGGCCGTGTCCCCCGATTGGAGGTGTAAGTGTACTCTCGGGTGGCGCGGAAGCTGAGCCTAGTTCTAGAATATCCGACGGTATTGTTGATATAATTGTGGGTTAGAGTCCCACTTATATCGTGTGTTTAGGGATCCTCGAGTGAGTAAAATCGCTTGAACCGTCGTTTGCTCCACGTATAAGGAGACTTGATCCTCGCACCTCGCATCGTAGCATTCAAGAGAAATATGAAAGAATTGGTTCTTGGTGACTCGTGGAGTCGAGAAGGGAAGCAAATGGAAAGATAATCTCAAGTGTGATGCTTAAATGATTGTTGAGAATAGAACAGTGCAAATCTAGCTTTAATAGATATAATAGAAGTTGATGCTTTTATTCCGTTTAAAATATTGAAAGTAAGGTTTCAAGATTAGTAATGCTTTTCTGCAAAACTCCCCTTTTCTAGCTCCACTACTCAAAAGGCCAGCATATCCTTGAGAGTCTTTTACTTTTAGTCGGGTAAGTCTTGCGGAGTACCTTGAATGTACTCAGGGTTTGTTCTACCCCCCATTGCGAGTGCTTTGACAGGTTGCTCCTAACCATGTTGTGTCGTTGGGCTTGACATGATTTGGTTGCCTCTCGCAACTTAGGTGTCCTACCTAAGTTGTCTTCGTATCTCTACCCTACTTCCGCAATATAAAGTTAAGTTTGTAAAATGTTAACTTATTCATTATTGTAAACTTTTTAATGTTATCATTCTTCCGCACTCTGATATATATATATTTTGTAACAAATGTTGTAATGTTGTAGTTACTCCATTGTTGATCCCGGGTATGAGTGTAAAAAGTGGTTCAATCGGTGTTCGTTAAGAACATCGACAGGGCTTCATAAGTCGTGTGGAACACATGCATAGTAATCTGAGGTCTATTAAGACGAGGATTAGTGCATGTGGGCCACATTACTTAGGAGGTTCTGCCACAGTACTCTTGATCATTAGTGGTAGCTATTGTGTGTGCTAGTGATCACCTACTAGAATTGTTTGGATAGGAGGCTTGCAACATCTAGTAGGCTAAGCAAAACTTGCTTTCCGCCGTTTGTGTATCTAACGAAGTTTGCTTAGTGAGTTTGTAGAAATTTTTATAGGCTATTCACCCCCCTCTAGCCATCTAGGACCTTACACTTGTGCACTAACTCCACCAAGAGTAGATACCGATCTCATCCCTCGGAGAGTTTCACCCATGAAATGTCGCGCAAGAGTTAGCTCTCTAGTTAGCCTCTCATGCATCATGCAAAGTCACAACCAGAGGCACTTAGGACCGCGAATGAACCGAGGAAACCCCTCTTGATAGTCGGTTATCGATCCTAAATGTGGTCACACTCGCTAAGTGTCTCGACCACTAAACCAGAAAGCCCTATCAAGTGTACCTTCGCCTTGATCTCCATGGGCCTCCGTCGGAGCTCGATCACTTCACTTCCATCAAGTTCATCACCGTGATCGCCATGCTCCATCATCCACCGTCACGTTGCTATGTGTCTAACCACACTTAGAGCAAAGCATTAGCAACGTTGAGTGTCATTAATTACCAAAACCAAACCGGAGCTTTCAGCGTATCATGTGGAAACTGCTGAATTATAGCAGTATCTTCCATGTGCTACCGGCCTCATGCTTTATATAATGCCAGACTGAACTTGGCATCAGTTTCAGGCGATGAAAATACTGTAAAGCATTCTAGATCTTTTTCCTAGCAGACGAAAATTTATTAGGCTCTGTAAATTTGTGTACCCTCTGCGTATGAAAATACTGGTTCATGCGTACAAAAAAATTTCATACGAAGGGCACGAATCCAATCATGGTTCATGCGTATTAGCTGTGAAGCTTGCAAACGTACACATACATCATTAGCGAGCAGCAGTAAACACCCAACCCTGCTTTGCGGGCAGCAGCAGCAAACGTACACATATACCATTAGCGAGGTTGGAACCGCGGGTAACCACGAACCGCTTGCACAATGGATCGGTTTGACCCCCGACCCTCCTTTGCGGCTGACGGGGCGGAGGTTGGATTAGGTGCGCTCCGCTCCGCGCCGTTTGCAGATT
Organism: Themeda triandra; assembly: GCA_018135685.1. NCBI lineage: Eukaryota > Viridiplantae > Streptophyta > Magnoliopsida > Poales > Poaceae > Themeda > Themeda triandra. The sequence continues at coordinate 107,694 of JAENPR010000898.1, read as the reverse complement.
GAGATGGGGATAAGGTAGGAGGGCAGGGAAGTCTTTTCCCATTGAACTGCCACACTGGCCAGCTGATGTGTACTGCCACATATGCAAAAATGGTAAAATTGTATCCAATGTGCTGAACTTATAGTAAAAAAGTATACTGCCATTTTAAGGCTGTTATTTGGAGTAGTGGCTCAAATAAGGGTTGTAAAAAGTATATTGTGCCTAGAAAATCTCAAGATTACAACTTCATTCAAAAATCCAAAAATTCGGAAACAAATTGTATTACTACACCACTCTTGGTTTTAAAATGTCAATACTTCCATCATTCTTGACCTTGTACCACAAAATTCCCCTTGCTTCGTAGCCGAAAGGATCTCTGAGGTTTGCTTTGTAAAACTCCTAAGACACGTAAACTAAACAACAGCGTTATTCATCATCTTAGATACCCATTATGCTTGTAAATACGAACTCTTTTCTTAGATAATCATCTTAGAATTTGCATTTTCTAAAAGTTTTCTTTTACTCTGTTCTTCACTTTGACTTTTTTAGTGTATGCATTTGCTATGTATTTAGAAAAATTATTTATCTAATTACATAGCAAAATACATACACTAAAAAAGTCAAAGTGAACTACAATTTGGAACGGATGGAGTAACAGGTAATATCTAATCTTTTTTCTCTAGTACATTTTACTTAAAGAAAGAGACGCCACTTTGGACAGAACATGATTGTGCTGAAGGGTCAAGTGTGCCGGCTAAAATTATTACAAGCTAGGATGTTCCCCGTTCCAATTTATATTATAAGACGTAGTTTAATATAACACATTTTTCTAGTTATATCATTTACTCTATATTATAGTATTATTTATTAATATAAGTTTATAATGACTGGAAATCTAATAGTACTAAGTTTATTTTGAATAATTAAAAGATGTGACTGAATTATTATTTATAAAATTTGATTATTGAGGTAGTATGCATCAGAGCTAATCGAATTGCAGCTTCTTCTCTTTATTTGCTGCAAAACCCCTCGGCAGCAGCCGGGGCAAGGCAACACCGCAACACAAACCTGAAAACTACGAGCCGGCTGCATGCAATGTGTGATTTTGGATGTTGCCACTGTCATCTAGGCCTTGTTTAGATCCTAAAATTGGGAGTCCAAATTCAGGCGTTCACACACTGCAGCGCACTGTAGCAATTTCGTTTGTATTTGTGAAATATTGTCCAAATATTGATAAATTAGACTTAAAAGATTTGTCTCACAAAGTACAATAAAACTGTGCAATTAATTTTTAATTTCATCTATATTTAATACTCTATATTTAGTACTTAAAAGCAGTGAAGTCACCAACTGACGCCGATACTGTTCCTTCCACTGTGTACTGTACTACTACCAAGATTTTGTTTGTCAGACGTGAGATTTCACATCAGCCGCCCTCAGTCCATCGCAGAGCTGCAGAATATTGTCCCGCTTCATCAGAATTTAAACAGATGCCTTGTTTAGTTTCAGAATTTCTCCCCAAATTCCACTATGCAAAAAGAAGATTCCCCATCACATTAAAATATCGGTGGATGCATGGAGTACTAAATATAGATGAAATCAAAAACTAATTGCACAATTTTATTGTACTTTATGAGACGAATTTTTGAGTCTAATTAATCAATATTTAGATAATATTTCAAAAATACAAACGAAATTGCTACAGTGTACACACCCGAATTTGGCATGCCAAATTCAGGATCTAAACAAGGCCAGAAACTTTTGCACCATTTGAAGCTGTCCTTGGCCGCTCGCCTTGCTGACTTGTGAGTGCTGACTTTCTGTCCACTTCTCATTCGTTCAGTAACTGGATCGGCTGCGGCTGATAAGCCGGGCGCTGAAACCAACAGCCGGACAGGCCAACAGCACTCACTTGATTAAAAGATCCGTGTAAAACGCTCAGGTTCTTGGAATCCCGGACCCTGCCTCACAATTATGGGCAGGGCCAACCACAATTCATGATCCACACCACCACACATCGAAACAGAACTAAGCGGCCCACAGCCCAGCAAATGAACAAAGCGCAGAATGCATCCCATGGCTACAGAACCGGTGACCGGTCAGCAACCGCCAACAGCACGCCCGCCCGAGATTCAGATTAAGATTTGATGCCCTCTCGTTTTCATTTCCCCAGTTTTCTCTGCTGCAGCTGTCCTGTCCATGCAGCGGCTACCAGACAAGGAACAGTAGTATATCCAGTGGGCACATCAGACATGTCTCGTATTATTGATCTCATCATTTGCATCTTCATTTTATGCATTATCGTGAAAACGTGATTACTACTGTATTTTGCAAACAGGAGAGAGAGCTCCAAATCATTGGTCTCCGGCAATGCAAAAGGGGACACAATCAGCTCAGTGCTTTTGGGATCCTTACTGGTCCTTGCCAACCTATGCAATGCAGGCCGGCGATCCAATCCAGTAGCAACTGTTCCTAGACCCCTGTTTGCCTCTTGGCAACCTGCACTTCTGCATGTTCCGCTCCAGTGGATCTGTTAGGGCAAGGCCAACGCTGGCCACAAGGAGCGTACTGCCTCACGGGCCACATAAGCATCAACGATTTGGGCCGCCAAAACTCACAACGCAGGCTACAAGCCGTGCTTCCTCGCGTGGCCCACGAGTGCGTCATCTCCTCACGGGCCAGTCGTAGATAAACGCGGGAACGGGAGTGGTCCCGACCGATGGAGCCGCTGCGTGCTGCTCCGCCGCCGCAACGCGCTCTCGGATTGCTTCCTCCGCTTTTCGTCAGACGAAGCCATCGCCTCCCCTGCAGGAGTCTCTGACAACCTGCAGGGCCACCACCTCCTGTGATCTGGACAATCGGTGGTGAGATGGCACTTGGGGCAGGACGCCAGCTAGACGCGTTGGGGAAGCCCTTAGAAAGAAGAGGCCTATGGAGTACGGATGATACCTTTTCCATAGCCAACACAAAAGCTCTCTGTGAAACAATTTTTTAGGGCAAAATGGCAGGTGCTCGATCTGTCTTGCTATTTAATTTAAGCAGGGAGAAAGTACAGACCACAGATTTGTTGTTTCAGCAGCTTTTTTTAGATAAAGGATAAAATATCCGGCTTCATCTATCCAAAGATAGAATCAGACCAATTATTACAGACGATCAACGTGAGCATACAGTTTGCTGCAACTTGCAACCACTCACACGACTAAAGAAATATGAAAACAATTCTGAACTAAACAAAACCAACATGTCTTTGCGAAAGCCACCCATTTGAACCAAACAAAGCTAAGGCCACTGAATCTCCCTCCCTCCCTGGTCCCTCGTTTGAGAAGTTGAATTGGAGCGTCGAAAAGGATGAGACTGTTTTGAGGTAAACGAGCCTCTGATCTGACAAATTGCCAGTCCGGGAATGCATTCAAAACCTGTCTCCCAAGTTTACCTGTGGTGTAAATAAAAAATCTCAGTGAGGAACGTGAAAACTGGAAAGCATATGGCTATACTATCCTGCAGGCTGCACGATCACGCGATGCAAAGCTGCTGCAGACCAGCTGATCTCTGCGACGTGCTCCCCCCTAGTAGTAGCTGAAAAATGTAGTAAAACGAAACACAAGGCGCCCGAGATGATCTAACTGTCATTGACACTGTTGCAAACAGTGTAGCATACAGGTTTTCAGCTACAGTCATCTGGGCTTGTCCTCTGCGGCGTCCTCCTGCAGCACACAGCTAAGCAATGCAATGGCGGCATGCCGGCATCAGTCTTGCTGCCGGCCAGATAGTAACCTAATTACCCAGTGAATCGTTGTAAATCCAAGACAAATGAACCGTGCTCTGGAGGGTTTTTTTTTTTTTTCGCGAGCGGGCATATAGCCCGTATTTCAACCGTGCTCTGGAGTCTGGACGTGCTGTGCTGTGTGGTGCGAGATAGTGATAATAGTGGTTACTGAAGGTAGCCGCATCTGGATAAACCTGAATGATAAGGTGAGATCATGAGGCCATGGCCATGCTCAGGCATGGAGCTATTGGCCGATCCGTCGCATTCAGGACAACCCCGTGGCCTCCGCCTCGTCTCAACTTCAAGTTGTGCAACACAAGTCTGTAGAGGCGTCAATTATTTCAGATCTTTTCTTCTGTATAAGATCAAGAATACTGGCGAAGATTTTGCTGCCTTTCTACGGCATCGGGATGGCATGAGTAAGGAGTAAGGACAGCCTTACTGTCTCCCTGAATGGAGCGATCCCTGATGGACATACATACATGAGCTCATTTGCTGCAACGGTTTTAGAATTTTGGGAAAGACTTTGGTACCAAACAAACGTGGTCCTTGCAGTTCGATCAAATTCGATCTCTTTTACATTCTAATGTGTCACAAGTTTCATGGATGAATTGAATTAGAGCCTGAGCCTGTTTGCAATTGCATTGCACACATCTGATATGGTATGGAGTGTAGTATGGAGAACATGGACTCTGAATGAGGATATGCAACCACAACCACATAAATTTGGTCCTCATGGTTAGCAGAACTTGTGTAAATGCTCCGAGGTTTCCGTCGCCACTTGTCTGTTTTTTTTTTTAAGGCAAACTTGTTTGTTTTTTTAACTGCACGTTCTGGAAACTTGCGTAGTACTGTCAGTGCAGATATGATAGAGCAGTGCTCCTAGAAGAAATGGCAAGCTGGCAGTGCACAGGGGATTTTCTTCAACAAGTGGTCGCCACCATAGTAGCAATGGAAGAACTGAAACATCAAGATGGCATTTATTCCCATCTCATACTACATACCTTTGCTTCCATGTATCTGTTATTTATTGAAAACTAATGGACCTCAGATTCAGAGGAAGACAGCAATACTATTACTTGGTGTAATTCAGGTTTAGCAGCTACCATAGGTTACATTTTTTATCTTTATCCTCCTCATCAGAATTTCAGATTGTTGTAAAAAAAAAACCTGGCTGGAGATATCAGAAATTCAGGTAGATAGATCCATCCGTGAGGATGGCCTAGCTACCCTCTGAAGGACACAAGTGAGGGTCCTACTATCAAATTGCTTTTTGCAAGAGATGCTAAACTGAAGTGATATCTGGGGTCAGTCAAAACACTTACTTATATGTAAAAGATCACTTTTTCATTTGGCAGTGCTGGCAGGGGGAAGAGAAGGAATGCTTCTTGACCTGGTTAGACCAGCTACAGAGGCTAATTAGGCAGCTTGTTGAGACATGACAGATGGGCTATGCTCGTGGATAAGACCAGGTCGCACTCAAACACACATCTCTGAAAGCTCGGCATCCATAATTCTAACCAAGCAGAGAGAGACAGAGAGAGGGCAAGGTACGCCACAAAAGTACAGTTCTTCAAGTAACCAAAACCAACAAACCCTTACATGTCCCTCACTCTAGGAGCAAGCATCCGTCTTTCTCAGACAGCCGCAACCACCCTACTGTGCGTGCACAATCATGGAGCTGAGAAACCTGCATCCCATTTGTTTGCGGCCAACTTGGTGCTGCAGCGTCGTGAGGGTTTCTGGAACCAAGCATTTCTCAACGACGCCGACGCACGAGCAGACTTAGAAAAGGGGGGAGAACAATAAGGCCTTGTTTAGTTCCCCCAACTTGGGGAGTGCAAAATTGGCATTTTGCACTGTAGTGTACTGTAGCATTTCGTTTGTATTTGTGAAATATTATCCAAATATTGACTAATTAGGCTTAAAAGATTCGTCTCGCAAAGTATAATCAAATTGCGTAATTAGTTTTTGATTTCATCTACATTTAGTACTCCATATATGTGCCGACATTTTGATGTGACAGGGAATCTTCTTTTTGCATAGTGAAATTTGGGGAGAATTCTGGGAACTAAAAAAAGGCCTAAGGGGGAGAACAATAATGTGCGTGATCCTCAGGCTGGCAATGCAATGCATTGTAATGCAGCGTGTCCTGCAGGAAGCAACATTGCTCCTTCTCCCTGTACTGTTGGTACAGAGCAACTGAACTGACTACAGCACTGCACCCATGTATTATTATGGCACAGGCAGAGGCAGTTGGTCTCTGAATTGCTAATGGTAGTATAGTATCTGATCATCGGGAGACCTGGAGATATGTAAAGGAAATCATATACTCTTCTGTGTGGATTATTTGATTGGTCGGTTGGTTTTTAGACAAAGAATGCGTGTGCGACAAAGTTGACTAAGATCTTCAGCTAATAATCACTTGGGACGTTCCATCGTTTCTGGGGGGAGTAGGACTATCTCAATGCCCGTGCATGCCACCTACAAGGTATCGCCAACTTCCTGTCTTGCTTGTTCACTGAACAATGGCATGGTAACTGATCCATCCTACTACGGTTATTTCCTTGGTGGTGATACTCACATGAAAATTGACAGGAGGCAAATATTATCCATGGAGAAATATCCGATAAAATTGGAACAACAGCCGTCTGCATTTTGGCCCTAAGCCTGAAACATGCCGATGAACAGCTGCATCGGAAATAGATGAACGGGATCTGAAATGTGCCAACACCTCCCAACGCACACAAGAATGCATGGGCATGGCACGCGCACGCACCGCCACGCCCACTGCATCTCCCATGGCATCTTCCTCTCCCTACCCGCCTACCTCTTGCCTTTAAAAACGCCTCGCTCCCTGCCCCTGGATGTCATTTCCATTGCCACCTCGTCTTCACACTCCCAGCAGGGCCTCGCTCGCTCGGTCGCCTCATCAGCTAGCTTCCTCGCTCGATCACATTTCGCTTGCGCAGCGGCAGCAGAAGCAGCCATGGTCAGGAAGCTCGCGCTCTCCTCCCTCTTCTTTAACGGCAGCGAGGGAAGCCAGTGCCTTTCCTCCTCGGCGTCCATGTCCGCCGCCTCCTTCAGCACGGCGGCGTCGTGGCAGTGGCCGTCTTGCACGCAGGCGAGGACGCGCTCCTTCCGCGGCGACAACAGCCCAGAGATCGTGTCCATGCGCCACGACACCGGCAGCAAACGAGAGGAGCACGAGCAGGAGGAGGGGTACAAGTACAGCTACAAGACGAGCATGAACCCGGCCTACGTCCACGACTACCCATCGTCCGGCGCCGGCGCCGATTGCTACTCCTCCAGCGGCCTCTCCAACTCCTCCGCGACCCAGAGCCTCTACCTCTCCACGGCGCCAGCAGAACCCGCCGTGGCCGCCGTCGCCGCGGACGAGGACGAGGCGATCATCCACGGGCTCCGCTCGTCCACCACCCGGCGGCTCCTGTTCGAGCCCGAGTCCACGAGCTCCATCGTCAAAACGAAAAAGGCGGCAGCCGCGGCGGCGTTCGACGGCGCCACGGCGCTGGCCATCGAGTCGGCCGACCCGTACGGCGACTTCCGGCGGTCCATGGAGGAGATGGTGCTGAGCCACGGCGCCGACGACTGGGGCTGGCTGGAGGAGATGCTCGGGTGGTACCTCAGCGCCAACGGCAAGAAGACGCACGGCCTCATCGTCGGCGCCTTCGTCGACCTGCTCGTCGCGCTCGCCGCCTCTGCTACGGCTCCCTCTCCCGCCTGCTCCTCCGGCTTGAAGCAGAGCCGGCATCTTCAGGCTGCCAAGATAGGCCGCGAACACCAGCGAACGCAAACAGAGTAGGCGAAGGCAGAGTGCTCATCACTTATCATCAGGGCTAAGGCGAATGTGTGCAATTGATTTGATTTCGTTTGATTCGTGTCATGACAAACATCAAATGGTGCTTGTTGATTGATATCCATCTTGGTCATGCATGGCAATTGGCAATGCAGATGTAGCCGTTGACTGTGTTGTGTAATATAATTGTATATTCTTATTAGGCCTTAAGACAGCTTATTTGCTTCAGTGGTTGTCCGGTAATGAATGATTTGCGTGGTGAGTTAACTTGGGCTTAGCTAGACCTCATTTCAATTTTCAAATTTGCATGCACTTGTGCACGTCCAAATTAGGGGCATGTTTGGACCATTAGAATTATATTTAGTTGCTAATTAGAAGGACCAGATATAAAGTAATTCTATAAATAGTGGCTAATTGGTCAGATGAAGCTCAACATAGGCTAGATAGGATTAATAGATTCGTCTCACAAATTAGTCATCGCAATCTTAAAATTAGTTCGCTTTTGTCCCTTCTAAATAGCCTCCAAACATAGTGCTCACATTTAGCAGCTAGAATCCATACAAACTCTAACTGACATGAAAATATGTATATCTTTGTAGGCCATGGAGCCTCATATTGACACACAATTTCTTCTATAAAAAGACAAGTTACTGGTCATGCATTTTTCTTCACAAAAATGATAAAGGTTCTCTTTTCATTTTTCCACTCACAGAACTACCTAAGGCAGATATGGTCATTTTTTTCCCCCATGAAATTTGGTGTCAGCGTAAGCATCAACTTTGTGCATGCATGCATGCACTTTTTACCATAGATCCTAGGATTGCACAAAGAGAGGTGAACTTCAAAAGAGGTGTCGTAGGTGACAGGTGAGCCTATGCTTGCTCGATCGAGCTCGATCGAGCTGGCTCCGGCTGCACTCGTGCCATCCCTGTCAATGCGTGTACTCTGAACCTTTCTTTGATCATGTGGCTGGCCGTTGGCCATCCTTGTCCCTCGATCTTTTTGTACGTTGCCTTTGCGAAACATGGTGACCCCCATGGCATCGCGCATTGGCAGCCTCCCTTGCTTGCTTCTGTGTTCGTTGGCGTCGCCGTCCTTGAAACCGTGAGGCAGAGACAGGCACGCAGCGGTGGTACTGATAGTCGGTTGGAGTACTATTTATCTAGCCATCATTTTCTGACGCTGCCAAGCTGGTTTCGAGTCCTTCATGTCCTGGCAACACATGAACAAGCACACTGACGTGACGATGTTTCAATAATGTGTGCTCGTTTCCTGAACGAATATAATTCTGCGCGTACGTCCTAATACATTTTCTTGCACTGATGAAAGAAGGAGAAAAATGCAGAGACCGGTCCATCATGGCTGCATGCTCTAGCAGTCCAGCTACCTCTCTGCTCGGAAAAGTGGTGTGAGATGCTGCGATGCGTATGCAAGCACTGTGTAAACGTGAGTGGATTTTCACTGCTCATGAGTCGACTAGCTCAGCTCAGTTCAGGTGGGCACAAGTCAGTCAGAACTGGACTTGCACTGACTGCGGATAGGAGCGCAATAGCTGAGCCATGGCGACAACTGATCTGAATCTGCACAGTTGCACTTTCACTGCACCGCAATAATCCGCGGGAAGTGCGCGATGCGGAACGTATGCACGATTCAAAATCCAGAGTTTATGTACATACTACAAGTATATCAGCCACATCTGTTTTTAGTCCATAGGGCAAATACTATGTAGAGGTTAGCGAGGTTAAAGAGTTCTGCACGAACTGGATAAGTAAATGTAAGGGATTTCAGTTTCATGGATGGATAAAAAAATGCACCAAACAACATCTCCAGCACCAAGTTAGTCTCATTACTAGTAATCAAATCCGTCCTGAAATTGTACAGGGTTGGATGAGCAAACCAGCGGCGCTTTATTGCGCCAATGACTGGCACATATTGACACACAGAGCAGTCAGTGCCAAACGCAATCAAGATAAGTCTATCAGTAGTTCAGTACCACTCCTAGTACTCACACCGGTACATCACACATAGCATATTAGCATGCATGATATTGCTATTGCTAGCTGAGACTACTGGACCATCACCCACAGCATACATGCATGTGTTTGCCATCCAAAGTGAAAGAGTCCTCTGCATAACTGCATCGCAATTGCAAGACACCAAGGCGCCCGTGCCCGTTTGGAGATTTGGATGCCTAGTGCTGCGAACAAGATATGATGAGGCATGCAATGCAAACAGAAGCGAGAGAAATAATAGAAGAATTTTGTTACAACTCGCATTGCATTGCGTTGCGTTGCACTGCATGTGCGTGGGCGCACAGGCAGAGAGCAGATCAGCAGCAGCGATCGAAGGGAGCCATACTGTTGAGTGGCTTGGACTGTGGTGACCTCTGGCCTGCTGAGCCAAAACAGCCTAGTGGAACAGTGGTCGCCCGGCCCCCGGCCGGTCCAAAGCAGCGTAGCGTTGCTGCACTCGATCATCAGATTCATCAGATGGATGGATCGATTCAGCAGATGGATGGATCACAAGCTTCAAGAGCAGGCAGCCCCAGGCCAGCCAGCCAGTGGCCCTCATCCGATCCAAAACAAAATGTACTCTCCCGTCTCCGAAACTTCAAACAATGCAATGCAAGCAAGTTTCTCGAGCTCTTTCACAGCATCAGCAGCATTGTTATATCTCAATTCCCAAATGAAGAGATAAACTTGTCGTTTGCTGACTGGGACTGAATATTTTGACTTGAGATGAATTAAGATCACTCAAGCTGAATCTGGTGAACTCATCACTCAAACGCGCGCACCAGGTTTATTTGGACAGATGCAGGTGTGTGACGGGACGGCTGCTGGACAAGGGTTTTAGGCAGAATCTTTGAATGCGGTGTGCTTCCTTCCAACCAGTACATGTACTACATGATCCTAGTCACAGTAACAGAGAGGGAGCAGCGGGCACAGCGCCGGCCAATAATGCCAACGCCACTACTGCACTCGACGTCGTAGGAGTATATCGCTGTAGCGGCATCTCGCATCTGTGTTTTGCATGGTTGTGCCTGAGGTTTTTGGTGTGCTTCCAGTTCCAGCTCCAGCTCCAGGCCTGCAGGTTTGGTGGGGGTGAGGGAATCACGGGGGTCATTGCGGCCGCGATCGCAGAGCAAGCATCCCCGCCCCGCTCTCAAATGAAAAGTTGCCACCGTGCTAGCCTAATAGGCCAGCTGGTGCTGGCCGAGAGGAGGCAGATTAGACAGTCATCAGAGATTCAGAATTCCGCTATCTGTCTGACAAAGTGATCACTGCTTCTGATTGGCCTTTCTACCTGAATACAAGTACTCCCTCTTAATTCTTAGTTTCAGAGAGGTCATATAATTACAAATTTGACCAAATATATATAAAAAATGATAAACATTTATGATGCTGGAATTATATTTTCACTGTAAACTCAATCAGAGACAAAAAAGTTGATAATTTTTTCTAAACATCTTGGTCAAATTTAGAAAACTTCGGCTTATCCAAATCTAGAATTGCATTCTTTCTAGGACGCAAAAAATATATAACAAAGCTTACTGTACAGCACACTATTGCTGACTGTGAGTGGCCACTAAAACAATGTGCACTGCACATTATGTCAGTATATGTTTATACTTTGATAAAAAGGAAACACCGAGTTATCCTACTTCAGCTAGGGCACATAAGGCTCTTACGGTGAAGGATGCAAGTGAGCTAGCTCATGAACCCGCATTTAGGCTTTAATTTAATGGGTTGCTCACATCAAACCAGAAATTAAAGCCTATATACCGGTTCCGAGCTAGCCCACTAACATCTCTAGTTCTCGCTAAACAAAGCAACTTGGTCACCCTTTTGTACCAGTGCAAATGATGGCAACTTGACAATGTATCGGATAAACCAATCGTCTGCAGTTTAGCTGACAGATTGAAAATGTGTAATTTCACACGACATGGTAAACTCAGAGGCCAACATCATTGGTTCTAATTCGGAACTACCTACTTGTATAACGCATCATCTTAATTGGTTCAATGGTGCAGCTCTCCTACGGTCCTGCCTGAGTTTTGCCTTCCCGACCAAACACCACCAGGAAAACCAACAGTAACGCCGCAGCAGAGAAGGAAAGTATGAGAGTACGAGGCACGCTACCTGGAGGCGGCGGCGGTGGCGGAAGCGACGTGGTACGACGGATTGACGGGTCGTACGCCATGAGGTTTCCGAGGTCGACCTCGTAGCTGGACGCCGCGATGGTGGCGGCGGCGGGCCCCTCCGCCATGGCTGCGCCGGTGAGCGGCTCGCGGCCGTAGAAGAGAAATAACAGGGCGCCCGAGCGAGGCTGTGCGGCCTGCGGCTGGAGAAGGCAGCTACTAGGATTTTACTTGGGCTGGCCCGATGGATAGGATGATATGGATCTCATATTTCAATGGGCCAGAGACGATAACGATAGAAATGGGCCCCATTTATACGCTAAGCCCAATATGGAGGGCACAACGATTGGAAATATGGCCTGGGCCTTTGCCCTTGTGAGGTTTGTGCCGATTCCCCTCGGGGAAAAAAAAAAAAAAACACTACCAGTTCCATGTAGGCTGCCGCTAAACTTCTGTTAGTCAAGTTAATTTAAGGTATGTTAGCAAAGATATGTTAGCAAATTTCAAATATTCTTTAGTGCACAACTGAGATAATCAAGGTGAAAAAGATGGGGTGGGAAACAATAAAGATCTTGTAAATCAGAAGCACCAAAAAAGTGGTTACCCACAAGTCATGTATATTCCTGCTAGAATTCAGAAAGAGTTACTGTGTGTTGCTGCAGCATTTGTTCTTCAGCAAACTTAGCACACAACTGGACTCTGTTGCATGAGTTGCCATCGGCAATACATTGCGGTGTTCATTCCATCCTGTAATATGTAACCAAAACACCATGCTAGTTCTAGTCACGATCGGAGTACATGATTGCAGCCGTTCTCCTGAATTTTCACAAGTCTGAACCCACCTCAAACTTTCACACGGCCGCGTCGTCGCGGAGACCTGGGTCCTGGCGAAATGGTGATCTCACCGCGCCGCGCACGGCGCACGCGTCCTGCCGCGCACCCGTGACCAGGTGCAATCCATAGAAGTCATGGTCATCTGATGGTCATCATCAAGGACGGCCATGCCGGAGACGGTGGCGGAGGAGGGGGACCCACCGGCCACCGCCATGTCCACCAACCCAAGCAAGGCACATATACTCCCGTCCCATCAGCCGTCGTCTAAAGAATTAGAGTTCACAGACAAAGCACGCGCTGCTCCTGGCAGCTGCTTTGCTTAAAACCCAAACCCATCGTCACCCAGGGCAGCCACCATGGCTCCACTACCTCTGCTCCCGCCTCTTCTCCTCCTCCTCCTCCTCGTCGCGCCTCTCTTCCCCACCGCCGCGCCGACGGCCACGACGCTGCCGCTGTACCGCCACCTCCCTCACGTGGCCGAGGCCGAGGAGGCGCACCACCACCCGCTGACCCGCCTGGCCGCCGCGTCGCTGGCCCGCGCGTCGCACCTCAAGCGCCGGGGTAGCGCCAGCCACCACCACAGCCAGAAAGGATCGTCAGGCGGCGGCCGCCCGTCGATCCCCGCCACCGCCGCGCTGTACCCGCACTCGTACGGCGGGTACGCCTTCACGGCGTCGCTCGGCACGCCGCCGCAGCCGCTCCCCATGCTGCTCGACACCGGCAGCCACCTCACGTGGGTGCCGTGCACCTCCAACTACGACTGCCGCAACTGCTCCTTCCCGTCTGCCGCCGCCGTCCCGGTCTTCCACCCCAAGAACTCCTCGTCCTCCCGCCTCGTCGGCTGCCGCAACCCGTCCTGCCTCTGGGTCCACTCCGCCGAGCACCTCGCCAAGTGCCGCGGCGTCCCCGGCTCCCCCGGCGCCAACGGCGCCCCGGCTAGCAACGTCTGCCCGCCCTACGCCGTCGTTTACGGATCCGGATCCACCGCCGGGCTGCTCATCGCAGACACACTGCGCGCGCCGGGCCGCGCTGTGCCCGGATTCGTCCTCGGATGCAGCCTCGTGTCCGTGCACCAGCCGCCGTCGGGCCTCGCGGGCTTCGGCCGTGGTGCGCCGTCCGTGCCCGCGCAGCTCCGCCTCCCCAAGTTTTCCTACTGCCTCCTGTCCCGCCGCTTCGACGACAACGCCGCCGTCAGCGGCTCGCTCGTCCTCGGCGGCAGCAACTCCGACGGCATGCAGTACGTGCCCCTGGTGAAGAGCGCGGCGGGCGACAAGCAGCCGTACGCGGTGTACTACTATCTGCCGCTGTCGGGCGTCACGGTGGGCGGGAAGGCGGTGCGGCTCCCGGCGCGGGCGTTCGCCGCCAACAACGCGGGCGCCGGCGGCACCATCGTGGACTCCGGCACCACGTTCACGTACCTGGACCCGACCGTGTTCCAGCCCGTGGCTGACGCGGTGGTGTCAGCGGTGGGCGGGCGGTACAAGCGGTCCAAGGACGTGGAGGAAGGTCTGGGCCTGCACCCCTGCTTCGCGCTGCCGCAGGGCGCCAAGTCCATGGCGCTGCCGGAGCTGTCGCTCCACTTCAAGGGCGGCGCGGTCATGCAGCTCCCGCTCGAGAACTACTTCGTTGTCGCGGGACGCGCCCCCGTGCCCGGCGCCGGTGCCGCCGAGGCCATCTGCCTCGCCGTCGTCACCGACTTCGGAGGCTCCGGCGCTGGCGACGAGGGCGGCGGCCCCGCCATCATCCTCGGCAGCTTCCAGCAGCAGAACTACCTCGTGGAGTACGATCTGGAGAAGGAGAGGCTCGGGTTCCGCCGGCAGCCATGCGCGTCGTCGTCGTGAGCGACGTCGATCGACATGGCGGTTCCCTCAGGCATACACGCCTGATCGCGAAAAAAAAAAAAAAATCGATCGGCATGGCGGGGTCGGAGTGGTGGTATTAATTACTCCAGTCCATGTAGCGGTTTCTCTTTTATTATCGTGCTTTGCGGATTGTACTGGTAATAAACTAAATTTACTACGTGTCGTGTGTGCCTGATGGACTGCCTGCTCATTCATGTCATTTGGACGTGTTTAGACGTTGATCATCATCATGGTATGCGAAGAAAAGACGAGCAAAAAGACGGATGCTTTTCTTTCTCTTTGGGGATTACTTTGGGAAGAGGGGAAGCATGGGCATCGATGCAGCTTACTAGAACATCAGGCGCCCGAAGGGCGCCCTACAATAATTTAAGAAAAAACAATTTATGAACAATGGATACGCCTAAGATACAATTTATGAATCCCTACATATGCTTGGCAAACATGACAGACAAGATCATTCATCTCATCCCTATTTCTGTCAGATTTAATGGTTTTGCAAAACCTTGGGAGCCGAACAAGTAGAATAAAGGACATTCATCTCAAAGAAGTCAATGGAGTAGCTCCATTGGGCCAAATGTTTTAGCCAGCAAATCGACCACAGAATAAATTTTAAATGCAAACTTCTTGAAAGGCACTGATCTTCACTGTTTTCTTGTCCACCTGCCAAGAAAATATAACTGTTATAGGCTTCTTCAAAGTGCATGTTCCATAGTGAAATGTTTTATTGCAAGAAATCAAATTTGTTTAACAGTGAAAAAACCATGGCTTTGCAAACACCTCCATCTAAACGTCCTATAAGTTCTTTCATTTCAAGCATATCAGGCATCAGGGAGGACACATGTCAGGAATGAAGGTGCATAGGGAAGTAACACGTGCTAGGTAGTACAAGCAGGCATGCCACACCTTACATTATTTGGGTCAATGGATAAATAGCAAACAATGTTCCTAATCTTGTGAAACTGTAGAGTCTAGCCACTATACAATCACAGACAATGTCAATACTGTCATTGGTAGTACCTGTTACCTAGCCTCTGAATGTTCAATATTTCATCAAGCTCAATTTTCAGGATGTGGAAGATCAGCCAACGTGGTCTGATGTGCTAACCAGCAAAATTTAGGGAGCTGCATGTTTGCAAAAATCATTTCATCATGTATGATCACAAAATCCTTACGTATCTCTAGCATTTCTTCAGTAAACTCACTCCTGGATTTACAAGCAAACATTCTTCTTAGCTTTGATGCGCTCAATCCTCTTCATAAGCAACTTTGAGAAACACCGATAGAAAATCATTAGAATCAGCTCCAATCCAAGGAAAAGGGTTAGAATTTGGATAACTTTACTGTCTGATCACATCTTTTAATAAATATAAGAGGGAAGAAAAGAACACATCGCTGTGGCATAAAAAGACATTTTCCTACTAACATTCAATGAGAAATACTCTCTTTATTATAAAAAGAATGGAAAAACCAAGCAAGAATTCTGATACTCCACATACAACAGTACACTTTTCTGTCTTGTCAATAGCAAACTAAAATGTAGTGCCTTCTTTTTTCTTTATCCTCAAAACTGATGGTTCTCTTACTCTAAGTTGTTGTAATTTCACAATTGTGTTGCATGTCCAGAGGATATGATAACCCTGCATTTTAATTTCTCAATTGAGAAAACCAGGTTAGAACTGGATATTTTGTTTGTGTTCATTTTCCAACACACAGGAATGAAGATATATCTAATATCTCGATCGTGTTGACACATGCATCAATAGTGAGTAGCAAAAAGAAAATTTTCATACAATGGTAGCTACCCCCCACAGAAGGACATCAATTTGTTTCAGATATCCTCACATTCACCATTCATGACATAGACATATGACTAATTATCAAAGAGAATTTGCTAGTACTGAAAATGGGATCAGGAATACAGCCCAAATAACCAGCGATTCATGGCATAAACATAGAGATCAAAGGACGCATTGTTTACCTCATGGCCATTCGATCGAACACCTCCTGTGCGCTATCAATGTCAATGTCGAGTCCTGCATTGGAGGTGGTGGTGATGCGTGCTGCTGGGGCAATGAACGCAGGGGAGATGGCGGGGATGTTGTGAACTTCGTCCCCTTCTGCTTCTGCTTGGGGCCGTTTGTGGTCCCTTCCGCACAGTCAGCTGCCGGCCATGGCTCCCATCTAACTCCCCATCTGTGGCTTCACCTGGACTGACGCCAATGGCAGCACGCAGCATAGTGATGTGGGTAGGCGGATGACCGAGCCCTTGACGTTGTTGCCGCGCAAGAGCGGGCACGACCATGGGAGGAGGAGGTGGCTGCTCCATTTGGGATGCGACCGGAGATCAGGATGAGGCCATCCTCGACGCCGGTTAGGGGTGGTCGAAGGGGATCTTGGAGAAGGAGCAGCAGATGGAGGTTTGGAGGATCTCTCGTGGCAGCCGCAGGAGATACGGAAAACTTGAGGGCGGAGGGCACCATGGTCGATGCCGCACAGCTCCCGCCGCTCCCGCTTGGCTGCTTGTCTGTCGAATGGCGCTGAGGTCGTACGGCTCCCTGCACTCCAGCGACGGCGGCGAGGTTGTGCGCCACCCCGTGCTCCAGCAAGGGTAGCGAGCTCGTGTGGCACCCCGTTCTGTAGCGACGGCGGCGAGGCGTAGAGGTGCGGTGGCGGCGGCGGCGGGGGGAGGAAAGATGGATCGAGATGTCCATCTAGGGTTGCATAAATGTTTGGACTACGAGTTGATTCTGAAAAGTTGAAGAGCCTTTTTGTAAAATAGACCAAGACAGGTGTCCGCATGCGAAGAAGCCACCAATGCTAGAAACGCTCTCGTGCGAGCAAAGAGGAGTGACTTTTAATAACTCCCGATTATTATTAGAATTGTTCTACTCCTACATTACATTTGGTAGTTTATTTCGCACTAATCTTTGAGCATTCCTCTTGGAGTATCAACAAAATTATCGGCCATTGGCGTTCTGGGGTGACGCGTGGAATGTTTGATGGGGCCTATCTCTTGTCGCATGCCTTGGTTGCATGTGGTTGTGGGCAGTGCAAGGAGCAGGGCAACTTTTAATTCCCCTACCTAATTCACCATAGTACTGACAGTGGCGACGTGAATGAGGGCATGTGCCATTGCTCGCCGTGTCGGCAGTGCAGTGTAGTGCAGGGACCGGCGTCTTTGATGTGTACATTTTTTTTAATTTATTATTTACCTGTGTACTGCCGGCCGGCTGTGTACTCCTACACGAGTGCTTTTTCTTTGATGGTAAAGTCGCCACTGTAAAGTCGAACACGAGTGGTAGCAGTACATTCTACTGTTCTGGGGCTCGACTTTCTGTTTGTACATTGTACCTTGTTTTCCATCAGGCCCGACAACACGCGGTGGGCCTTACATTGGTCGGCCTACTCTAGAGAGCAGTACGCAATCTCAAAAGACACGAACAGGCCTGCTAAAAGGCCCTAAAGGGACATGGGCTGATGGGCCACCCTTTGTTTCCTTCCTTAATTCCGCCCACGGAATCGGGAGACACTCGGGCTCGCATCAGTTGGTGGCGTCATTTGCTCAAAAAAAAAAAAAAATCAGTTGGTGGCGTCATAAAATGCCATCTCTCCCTTCCTTTCCCGTTGCAACCACCGCCCCAGCTGCTCGGTGAAATTCTGAGCACTGCTCGGGTTGCCGGCGATGGAATCGAAGGATGCGTCGTGGGTACGAGAGTTGGACGATGCGCCTGAGGCAACGCGTCACCGATTCGCCTGTAAGTCCTCCTCTCTTCGCCTCCACCCCCGGAGTTTGGCTCGTGCTGACGACGATTGAGACGCGGCCGATGGCGGTGACGGTTGGATCTCGAAGGCTTCGAGGAAGATGAACAGGAGTTGTAAACTTCTATGTAATTTTCCTTTTTCTTTGGAGTCCAGTCTGTAAAAGTAGGTGTAAAGTAAGGCCAAGATGAATACATGTTCTTTAAAAAAAAAAAAAAAAAAAAAACCACCGCCCCAGCTGGAGCATAGCATATATATACAGTATAACCTCTTTCCTTAAAGGATTGTTTGGAAACATTGCAATTTCCTTCCTTCGATGCATATGTATCGGAAGAGATTAATTTAGTAAATAATTACTTTATTTTCCACCTTCCCTAAAACTCTGAAGTCTGAACACGTGTATTTCCGATACGTTGATAATGGAAATAGGATGATCTCGTGTTGAAAATTAAGGTTCGTTTTCCTCGTCACAGGATGAAGAGGGATAGTTTATCCATCCAAACAGGAGCGACTGTTTTAAGTGTTAACACCAGATGATGACTCTATCTGCACATGGCACAAGTTGTCCTTGTCGTTGGATGTTTAGTGGAGCACCAGCCAGAGGAATTCGCTGGCCACGATCCACCATTATCTTGTCGTTTCGAGGTCGTCGTGGTTTCCTGCATTGTTGTTTGGGTTCAGTCGTGAGCAGGACAGGTATGACCGTATAACCCAACCACCTGGACGGTAGATATTTTCTGTCAGGAAGGAAGCACCGGTTGTTATTTTTGGTCACCTGCCCTCGACCTGGAAATTTGCTCCCAAAAATCGAAATAACTTTCAGTTGAACCTGATCATCAAATCTTGCAGTTGAAGCTTGTGAACTTGAGAACATGCGGACCTGACTCAGTCAACGGGGGTGACAATTGTTTTGTGACAGAGATGCACACACACATCAAGTAAAGGAAGAAGAAACAAAACCAAGCGCACCATTATTGGATCACGTCGTAGAAAGGTTAGGGATAAATGCAATTGCAAATGGCAGCGTAGACACTAGAGAAGGAAAAAGAAAAAAGTAATCGCGCTGCTGTTTTCAGGGGCAGAAAGGTCGCAAGCTTTCCGCGTGCAATATCTACTCTCTTGACCCGTGAATTGAGCACGTCACGTCGTGCCTGCGTCCGTGCCGAACAAAAGCTCATCCAACAGCTAAGCACCTAGCATCAGACAAATGTTTCGTGATGGTGATCGATTACCGAACCAACCAGTTTTTTTAGTTTTGGGATTGGAACCATCATGTTCATAGTGAGGATTGCAGCTGAACATGAACCAATTCGAATTGCAAAGACTTGAGGAACAGAGCAAATCAATCCTTGATTCTGAATTCCGGCATAGGATCACGAGATTCAGCGGACTAATAGTACTAACTTTTTCCAGTATAGTAGTATATAAAACTGAAAGTAAAAGTTAAAGCAATTGCAACCTGAGTCAGATAAAATTGTATACCAACAGCAAGTAGTCGTATGAATGAAGATGCAAAACAAGTCTGAATCATAATGCACGCATGCGGGATGATCTAATAAGCAGTGTATATATGTATATAATCTAGTATAAAGCAAGTCGCCGGCGATGTACAGAGGAACAATCGACATCGAGTGAGAATCAACGAAACAAAGAATAAATCCAGTATCAGCTGGCAATATTATCTACTAGCAGTAATCTAGTATCTCTAGCAGATCCCAGAGCCAAATCCCAGCATCACCAGTCACCAGATCGAAACCGGAACCGCAAAATCAGAACCAGACTTTGCAATCCGTGGGCTGGAACGGCGATGCGTTGGTGGCACCCGGGGCGGGGACGGAGAGCTTGCAGGAGATCTTGGCTTTCGGCCCGCCGAACTTGAACGCCCAGACCTTGACGCGGAGCTTGGCGTTGAGATCCACCTCGACGTCGAACTTCCCCGCGGACTGGTCCTGCCTGAACTCGGCCGCAGCAACATCCCCCTGCAGGAGCTGGGTGCCCTTGAACTCGGGGGAGAGCTTGGTCGACACCTCCGTGCCCTGGTAGAAGCCGTCGAGCGGGGCGTACCCGAAGCGCTGGTCCTTGTAGAGGGCTCGCGCCTGCACGTCGTCGTAGTAGAGGCCGACGCGCGTGTTGGGGTTGCGCACCGTCATGGTCACGTTGAGGTCGTAGGCGAGCGTGGAGGACGGGGAGAGGGTGAACTGGGCGAGCGAGGCGGAGTCGACGGTGGCGGCGATCATGTGGGGTTTGAAGATGAGGTAGAGGATGAGGGCGAGGACGCCGACGGTGACCAGGAGGGAGATGAGGATGCTGCACAGGCAGCTGAAGAGCCCGCAGGCGAGGCACTTGCATGGGCAGCACAGGCACGAGACCGCGCGGCTCGCGGAACCCATGGTGGCGGCGGCGGGGGAGGCGTGGGTCGCGGTCGCCGGATTTGTGGTGGGGGGTTGGATTGGGTGAATCACCGATGGATGGGTGGAATTGGAGATGGAGGACGGCGGTGGGGTGGATTGGGATTTGGTGGGGAGGGTTCGTGGCTGGTTTATATGGAGGAAGGGCGACGCGGTTGTGTAAGCGCGTCGAGTTGGAAGAGGAGACGGCGAGACGGTGATGAGGGTTAATTTGGGGGTGGTTGGTTTTGGCCAGGTCGTCGTGCTCGCTCGCCTGCCTGGCTGCCTGCCTGCCTTCCTCGAAAACTGCCTCCGCCTCCGCCCTCCGCCTCCGCCTCCGTCTGTTGGGGGTTGGGGAAGTGGAAGGCGCGGCCGTGGGTGGCGGCGGTCGTGGACTCGTGGTGGTGGTGGGGGAGAGACGACGAGGCGCCGCCAGCGGGTCGAGGGGAGGAGTTGTAGCCGTTGTGCGTGCGTTTGGGTTTGGGTGGGTGGGTCGCTTTTGCGTCCGCCTGACTGGTTTGACCGTTTGCAGCGGCCAGGACGTGCCGAGTCAGGCACAAATATCGTCCCACACGGTCAGTCAGGGTCAGGGCTCAGGACCATCCGATCCGCGTGATTTCCACCTTCCACATGGAAGTGGGCAATGTCACGGACAATACGATACTTTCCCCCTTTCTTCACTAAAAAAACATTCTATATTTAGACTGAAATTATCTTTTTCTAAGGTTGATCAGATTTATAAAAGATGAACAACGTTTGCATCTCAATTAGGTTTCCTACGACATATATTCCACAATTTATATCTTATCTATATGATATGCTTATCACACGTTATAAATATTGATATTTTTTTAATACTATCAAACTTATACTTTTTAATGTTGTATATACGTAAAGATTATGAGATTTGTGCAAAATAGTAGTTATGAGATTTGTGCAAGTCAAACTAGCTTAACTTCAATCAAGATTATGGTGAATACATTAACATTTTTTGTCTTTAACTAGGTTTACTATGACAATATATTTAATTAATAATCGAGTGATACTTATTTTGTACCATAAATGTTAGTAGGTTTCTTATATAACTTTGGCCCAACTTCAAATCATTTGACTTCTTGAAATGTGAAATTTCATTCTTTTGAAAAACAAGAATGACATTTTTTTTTGACAATAATACCAACTTTCTTTTACTAAGAAGTGAAGCCTTTTATTCTCGAATACACAAAAGGTTTGTGCGTCTTTATATTTAAGTATTAGAGAATTTTACAAGTCGCCGAGGCGTTCGTCGGGGAGTGGATGAAGGTTTACAACGCCCCCCCCCACTAGTCCGCATGCCCCAGCTTCGATCCAAAGATCGGTGGCGTGTTTGATGGTGGAGAGCACCTGTTGGATGCTTGATTGCGCATTCCTGAAGCATCTCACGTTCCCATTCTTTCCAGATATCTCAGGCCACCAGTGCGATAAAAAGTGGACTTAACTAATATCACAAAGTTATTAGCACCGTTTTAGTCCAAGTAAAGCCTATCCATATTTAATGATTTGTTGGCATCTAAGTACTTTCGAATTGGTTCACATAACAGCAAGCCGTCTCGTCCATGTCCATCGTTCCAGGGTCTCATCTTGGACAAACAAATGTGGTGGACCCATCCAAAAGCAAATGTGGTGGCGTGCGGCGTCATTTCAAGAACCACCGCATCGCTCTATTTTTCTCCCCTGTTTGCTTGGCTCGCTTCAGCAGTCAGCCGTTGCATTGCAGGTCAAATCCCTCCAGCAACTACAGATATCAAGAGGATTTTTTGGGTCCCCCGGTCGCAGACAATCCACGGTAAAATAAACAACTGTTGACGCTCAAAAATGACCAAGGTGAAAATGACTATTTTGATGAGTTGTCGAAAGTAGAAACAGATTTCACTATTGCGTTCCTCTCGTCGAGACGATCGAAAAGCATATATGGAACGTCCAATTTGGAGTTCGGACGAGAAAGTTATGCACCCGAGAAGAGTCACTTGACCTTCTTTGGAACTTCCGATCCGGTGCTTGGAACTTCCGATCCGGGCGCCGAACTTCCGGTTGGACTAGAACTTCCGGTCCAACCCCGGAGGTAAATGCTGATGCGCGGTTGCACGCGGGTTGTGACCATCGGAACTTCCGGTAGTCACCCCGGAACTTCCGATTGTTGCGGGAATTTTCCAGATCTCGAACCGGCTTGTTTCTAAATCGGTTTTTGGTCAATTTTGGACGTGGGAAACTTGGAAAATAAGCTTTGGAGATGTTTCCTACTGGGATAAGACCACCCCCCTCTATATATATGACAGGATCATGGCCGATTGATCCCATCCAATCAATCGTCAACCAAACACAACAAAACCAATCTATCCTCTACCTTTGCTCTATCCTCCAGCTCCGTCTTGTCCCATGGCTTGATCCAGCGATCAAGGATGGCGTCCCTAGGCTCGTCCGCCGACCTAGGGCAACCGGCGACCTCCTTGCCCCGACGAGATCCTCTCGGGCTAGGGCTTCGACGCTCCTTTGCTAGTTTGCTCGGAAACTAGCCGGCTCTTCGTTCCCGTAAGCACGTTGATTACCCTTTGCCGGTTTGCTCGTAAACCTCGCCGCTCTTCACCGCGTAAGGTGTCGGTTATCTCCAGCCGTCGACGAGCTCCACATCGGCCTACCGGTCTCTAGATCGGTTTGCCGATCACGCCGCGTCGTCACTGCGTTGCAGGTCGCTTTAGGGCTACCTCGAGGGCGTCCAAGGCCCACGTGTGGTGTGTTCGCCGCCGGATCAATTTCGGCGTCAACATACTTTTTGGCGACTCCGCTGGGGACGATTGCTTTGGCTCTACTTTGCAGCCGAATCTATTTTCTCTAGCCCTAATTCTTCGTTGATCTATCTTTTGAGATCGCCATTACCGTTCAATCCGGCCCCAAAAGGTCGATTGCATCTAGGTTTGACCCTTTGTGATCTCGTTTGCTATTTGGCAACGTGGTGTGCTACTTACTGGAAAATTCAGCAAGGTGGTCAAGCTCTAAATCATGGAGTACCAAGGTGATTCATCACATTACTACTACAATAATCCCAAGGTACAACTTGCAAATGCACCTTATGGTTTTTATAATTATTTTGCAAATGATATAAATTGCCATGTTGGTGTTGCTAGTGATGATACTAGATATGTTACATCGGCTAATTCTTCTAGTTATGTATATCATGATCAAGAGCCGATGCTTGTTGAAAATTCATTATGTTTTGATTCATCTAGCAACATACAACATGTAAATCCTTATTCATCGGCTATAAGTTCGCAATATGTGGTTCCACCACAAGACATGCCGATGGATGAGAGAATTGGCTATGACAATAATAATTATTTAGCCAATTACTCTCAAAGTTCAGCACCTTATGCTAAAGCTCTTATTCATAATTCGGCTTCATATAACTCTAGCCGAATCAATGAAAATTCAGCAAGGTGCGTTAAGAGTAGTTCTTATAATTCGGCTTCACATGTTATCACTAACTCAAGCCGAATTAATAAGAATTCAACAAGACATGAGAAAGCCATTACTTGTGATTCGGCTTCATATGCTACTTATAGCTATAGCCGAATTGAAGAAAATTTAGCCCACACTAGAAATCCATGTGGCTCCTCTAAATGGCGGTACCTACTTATCACAGGCCATATATATTAGCTATGGACTATGTCAAATCTCCTAGTCGATGGCGGGTACCTAAGTTTGAAAAATTCGGTGGTGAAGATGATAAAACCGCCGCGAACATATTTCTACATATCTCTTGCGGTGGCTTTTGCACATGCGGTGATGAAGACTATATGAAAATTCGAAATTTTCCTTTATCTCTTACCGGTATTGCTTTTACATGGTTTACATCTTTACCCGAATACATTTGTTTATGGTCGCAATTAAAGGATTTATTCTATGAACAATTTGGTCTCGTTTTATGAGAAAAGGCCGATCACAATTAAGTCATCGGCCAAAAGTGAATTGCTAGTGGGCACTCAAAAAGCAAGTCTTGCTACGAAAAGCATGAGAAGCGTCGAAACCGGCTAGACTTGACTTTTCGGGAGCTAAAGGAGTCGTGCGTCTATCTAGTGATTACTATATCATTAGTGAAGATCAAGCTCCCGCGAAAGGAGGGTTGCTCGCTTGCTCGAGTCGGCTAAGCCGATTACACAATCGGCTAGGCCGATCGCATCTTCTCGAGTCGCGAGATTGACCATCTCTGCGACCTCGAATCGGCTAAGCCGGCTTTCAAGTCGGCTAAACCGATTCCACCAAGGCTAATGCCCAAGTTGCCCTAGCCGATTTCCAATCGGTGAGCCGACTTCTTTGGTTCCTACAGGTACCGATACGTCCATGGATGATGTGGCACCCATTGTTGATCATCTCTTGGAGAAGGAAAACAAAATCATTCAACTTAAGGATACACATTTCTCCAATATGATCAATAAGGTACAAAATACAGATATTTTGCTCAAATTCCAATCCGGTCAAACTATTTTGATTTCTGCACCTATTAGAGATATCCTTGTAAATAGTTGCATAAGACCGATTAGGAATAGCATTATATTTGTTGAAGATGAGATAAATTCAGATTCTATCGGCCAACGAATTGTGCCATATGGCAAGTCTGATAGTACTAATTTATCAAAGATGAAGCTTTCAAGCAACAATTGCAAAGGTGTGGCCGAATGGATTGATGTCAAATCTGATCCCTTCGTTTGCCTAGCTCTAAAACCGACTCCACAAAAGAATCGGTTGAAGAAATCAAAGTACACCTTTGACTTTACTTTTTGTGATCATGTATTTGATATATTGCTTAAAAATAATTTTATTAGAATCATTGATCACAATGCTTTGCCATCAATTCAAAACTTAGAAGAGCTTACATATTGCAAGTGGCATAATTCTTATGATCATAATACTTGTAATTGCAATATGTTTCGTCGTGTGATCCAATCGGCCATTGATAAAGGCCGACCGAGATTTTCTCAAGCTCGACAAATAGACCAATTGGATTCAATTGGTCTTGATGGCAAACAGGTTTCAAATCGGCTTGAATTAGCCGATTCACTCAATACTCAAGGCTCATGTGCTCAAGAGAGGGATGAGGGGCCCTCAAGTGAAGACAAAGTTGCTGTCAAGAAGTACAAATTGAACATGTTTCGAGGGATAGCAATGTCACTTCAATTTTGGAAGACACTCGGGGGGCAAGTGGAATCTCTCCAATTAGAGCAAAAGCCGATTGATCCGTTGAGCAAGGAAAATCGGTTGAGAATCCTTCTTTAGAGCTTATCTATCAAGATGGAGATAAGAAGAAGGATGCTCACAATGATAATGGAGGCAAAGCTCACTACAAGCGGAAAGATAGAAGACCGAAGCTTAGCTTCAAGAGCTTCTAGCTAAATATGAGAAGATAAGCAAGGCAAATACGACCAATAAGTCAAAAAAGGTCCACCATCAAAATCGCCTCCAAAACACAAATCTCAAGAGAGGAATTGGCAAAAGAAGAGATCTCATGCAGCAGCAACATATCATCCTTTTGAGCAGCCAATTCCCATGTCTTATGGACCACAGCCCACATACTTCCATCCTTATTCATCTTGGGGCCGGTTTGATGAAGAGGCACATGTTCCACCATATTTCGAGCCACAACATATAGAATATGCAGCTCCTAGATATTTAGAAAAACCATCATCTTATAATGACCGATTTAATCAAAATCGGTCCTGGAGCTCATCCAAAGAGGAAAGTGGCAAAGCAAGTCTACCGTGTGAAATATGATGGGCGGAATAAGAAAAGTTCAGATCTCGAATACAACTATTTAAAAGCCGATTACATTGCTGAAAAATCCGGCTATTGATGGTAAAGAAGTGAGAAAATCATCTCGATGTTGTAGGTGTCAAATCCGAACAAAAAATGATGGAAGTGCCTAAAATCAAGAAGGAATTGCCGCTGTCCAAAAATCAAGCAAAACCGATATGCTCAATCGGTTTACCAAGGTGGCAAGAAAAGAAGTTGCAAAAACTTAGTGCGAGAAGCTAAAAGAAAAGGGCATAGCTTGGATTCCTAAAGGAAGTATTCAAGCTCAGAAAGATGATGTTCAAGCAAGTGGTACAATGAAGGCAAAGGATAGAAGAAGAAGATTTAAGAAGCAATTGCCGAGTTGGAGATTTGCACCAAATCATCAAAATCTTTGGTATTCACATCATCCATCTTCTCTGCCTATGTTTATATGGAATTCATCTCATGGTATGTATAGTCAACCCTCGGTTCCTTATTTTAACCCTTGGTGGGGTTCTTCATGTTATGGAGGGTTGCCGAATTATTATGATTACCAATAATCGATAGCCGAAATATTCTATTTCGGCTATGCGTGCTCATGTAGATGAATTCATATGGCCGATACTTTATTATCGTCCTTAGCATACAATTAGCCGATGAATGCTAGCGACCATCGTGCTATTGAAAAGACCCTTCGTGATTTACTTTGATGGCTTTTAGACCCGGGGCATGATGGTATGATTTGCTTGTCAAAGAGAAGCTTGCTGATTTTGGTCACTAGACAAGCTCTCCGTAACCGATTGATAATCGGGTCCATATCATCATATAGTTTGAGTGAAATCTAGAAGCCGATTATAAATTTAGTTAATCGAGCTTCTCATGGATTCTTTGTCAACACTATTTGTTCTTCGTGCATCTAAAGTTGATCTACATTCAAGGCATTGCCGAAGTGACCGCAATAGTGTTGCTTTGATTCAAGAGGACAGAAAAGAGATGTGCTATCATTAATTAATGTCTTCTTGATCCCAAGACGAGGTATGCCCATATTTTAAATATATATTGTCGGGTACCTAGATTAGGGGTCCTAAATCAGGTACGTTAGAGGAAAATAACCCAACCCATCCTACCTCTAAATCTCCCAAGAATTAACCGAGAAACCCCAATCCGCCTCACACCGGGCCGGCCCGCACCAGGCCCGCAAGGCCTCGAAACTCCCAAACTCGAGCAGCAACCGCTCACCCGCCGACGGAAATACGGAAACCGCTCGAACGAACGGGCCGCTCGAGACGACGATGGAAACCGCTCGAGCGGCGGCCGCTCGAGCGGGACGGAAACCACTCGAACGGCATCCGCTCGAGCGGGACGGAGAACGCTCGAGCGGGCGCCCGCTCGAGCGGGCCTACAATCATTGCCCATCCATATCCGCACGTGGCTTCGGACTTGAACAAGTATCACATATCATCCACTCCGCCTAACATCATGGCTACGTAACCCATAACGCAGACATACGCCGGTCAAATCTATCATTACACGGCCCGTCCCCGGATTCCAGACGATAGAAGCCACCGTTGCGCCCGCCCGCTAAGACCGAGCTATCAATATCACCTTTTCGCCAACTCTCGTGCGGAAGACCCATGAGGTCCGAGACAAAGCATATCGTCCAAACGATCGCGCGGCCCGATCTTGGGACTCGAGGCGCCCCGGTCAAACGACTCGAGCCACCGGGGGCCATACCGTGCACCGTGCCACGTACGGCGCTTCTCTTCGAACACCGTCCATGCCACCAACTACGTCGTATTGTCCCATCGCCGGACCACGGTCCTCTCGAGGCGGCCTCCAACCACTCGAGGAGTGACGGCGGACGCGACTTCGGCATGGAGCGCACGGCGTTCGTCTTTCCCACCTCGATGACCTTACCGCGGGGTTCCCGGGACGCATGTGCTCGACTACGCCCACGCCATGCCTCGATCACGTCGCCCCACGACCGAGGAGGACAAGCGGAGCCATCACCGACCATGCTGCTACGTGCTCGAGCCCGACCGAGCGAAGCGTCTGATCTCGACGACTTGACACGGCGTATGTAGCTCGACGTCACACAACGACAGCCCTATCTACTCTGTACTCCTGAGCCTCCTCTTGGCCTATAAAAGGGGACGCCAGGGCCTAGTTTAGGGGACGTTTTTTTTTGGGAGGACGACAACACTTTGCGCCTTCACTCACGACACACCCACACACGCACGTTAAGTCTCAGGACTCGCTTGTATTCACCCCGGTGCAAGATAACACGAAACTCACTCCTCTGCTGGACGTAGGGCATTCTTTGCCGAACCGGATAAACGCTTGTGTCCATTTTGCATCACCATCCGGATTAGGGAGCACGCAACGAAATTTACTCGTTGGTGTTACACCCCGGGGTACGAAACACCGGCCGGTTAGCGCGCGCGCTGTAGGGGGCACTGCGTGTTCTTACCCGATTCCCGCCATTTTCCGGATGGCATCACCCACTCCTTCGTTTCCGTTTGCCACGGTGATGCGGTTTGGAAGTCTAGAGTTCGTGTCGCTCGGCCCGAGCCACGACATGACTCTACTCTCGATCGGTGAACCGGGAGGGGACGCTCGTCACCCCGCACGCTGAGGGTGGGGCCGCGTGCCGACCACGCCACCATGGCTCGCCACCACGTCGCCGACGCCACCGGCATCGCCATCACGGCCAGGCAAGCACGCAGCCTTGAGCACCTGCTCGTGTGCCCTCCCGACCCGGATGCCACAACGCACCCCGGCCGAGGTGCCAAGTGTGCGGGGAGGTGCCACATGGACAGGAGTCCTTGACACGGACCCTAGCTTCACGTTTGCCATGCGCTCGTCAAGAGAGCCCGGCGTAGCGCCTCGAGCGCGCGCACGGCCGACGTCGCCCAACCTGCTGCCGCACGGGCTCTACCGAGCTCGTCGCAGGCTCCCGTTTGGGCTCACCAACGCCGCCACCACGTTTACTAGCGAGGTCCAGTCAGCCATGGGACCGCAGGAGGAGAGCCCCGGCCCCCTCCTGCGTGCCACCATGGACTTGGAGATTGTATGGCCGGCGTCGCAAACCATGGATTTAACGAGCACTGGCTCGCAACGCCGCAACACGGCCGGGGATATGCGCCGCCGGATCGAGGAGGAGAGCACGGGGAGGCCCCGGACGCCGTCCGGCGCTAGCCCGGACTCCGATAACTCAGACTCAGGGTGCTATGACCCGGCACGCGAGTGTTTTCATCTCAACAACGACGTCCCGTCGGATGACGAGACCCGAGAGATAACGCCGCCATGGCCGTCCCCGCAGCCAACCGGCGCAGGTGACCCCGGCGGTCGGAACATCGGCGGCCGCAGCCTTGCGGGTGATCGAGCCGCGGGGACCACCGCCACGAGCGCAAGACAATCGACGACCAAGGCGATGCTCAAGCGCACAATGGGCTCGGCTCCCGGGAAATCGAGGCCAAGATGGATGAGGAACGCGCAAGTCCGGAACTGCTCAAGCGCGCACTTGAGCGGAACCATCCACCCCCCTCGAGCTCTTGGCGCTCGAGGAAAGGCACGGAAGTCTTCAACCGCATCGTCAACGACGGGCGGCCGAAGCGCCACCCGAGCCGGCCCATTTCCCTCGAGCAAGCCGGAATGTACTTGCGGCGGCTATGCTTCTGCGGGACATGCCGGCACCCTCGAATCCCCACGCCTTACGGATACGGACGAGATCCAGGGCTCCTCCAAGTCGCCGCCGTCCAGCGGGCCGAGAGCTCGGCCTCGAGGCGGCGTGAGGCGGCCCTGCAACAACCACGGCACGAGCGGGAGGGTTCCGTCCACCAGGAGGCACCCCCTCGAGGTGGTAGAACACCCGCTCGAGAACGCATCCTCGACAACCGTGCACCTCCGGATGCTCGTCATGACATCAACGACAACCGACGACGCGCAAGGCCGCGGGTGCCGAGGACCGTGGCTACAAGGCCCATCGAGGGGGACGCTACGACGACGACGAGGATCGGCGGTTTCTCGAACCACCGGCCCTCGGGTCTTCGGTCGAGCTATCCGCAACACGCCGTTGCCAAACCCGTTCGACCCCCACGAGCGTGGTCAAGTACAACGGGAGACCAAGCCGAGCTCTGGCGGCCGACTTCCGGGGGCCCGCCCCGGGAGGAGCACGAGAGGATAAGGCGATCATACGCCAACTCCCGCCGTTTCTCTCGACACCGCTCGACGGTGGCTCGAGGAACTCCCCCATCGGATCCACGATTGGGCCGACTTGGTCCAGATTTTCGAGGGGAACTTCAAGGGCACGTACGTCCGACCCGGCAACTCGTGGGATCTCCGAAATTGCAAGCGAATACCACGGAATCTCTCCGGATTTTGCTCGACGTTTCTCCAAGCCGCGTACCGAGCTACCGCACATCCCAGACCACGACGTCATCCTGGCGTTTGTCTCAGGCACCACGTGCAAAGAGCTCGTGCGAGAGCTCGGGCGCAACCGCCCAAAGACGGTAAACGAGCTCATGGACGTTGTCGCCGACTACGCCGCCGGCGACGAGGCCGTGGGAGCCTTCTTTGGTGGGGCTGGAAACAAGCCCGCACTGCCCCCGGGGGCGGTGAGGATCGAGCAAGACCCGAAAGAAGAATGGGAAGAAGAAGAAGGGCAACCGGCAAGGCAAGCGCGCGGTCGTGGAAGACGAGGTGGCCGCGGCCCGAGCGCAAGAAGCCTAGACCCCCACCGGATGGGGGCGTCTTCGATAAGATGCTAAAACAGCCCTGCCCATACCACAAGGAGCCGATCAAACATAACCTCGAGGACCGCATGCTTCGAGGTTACTTCAAGAAATTTGGCATTGACAAGGACGATGGCAAGAAGGATAAGGGTGGCGAGGATCGGGCCAACGACGATGACGATGGTGGGTATCCGCCCATCACCGAGTGCTACATGATCTACGGCGGCCCGACCACCCAGATGACACGCCGAGAGCGGAAGGCTGAGCGCGAGGAGGTTTTTGCCATGAAACCCGCCACGCCTCAATTCCTCGGCCCCGGTCGGATGCTCCCATCACGTTCAACCGTGATGATCATCCGAACCACGTCACCAACCCCGGCTCGTACCCTCTCGTCGTCGCCCCAATCATCCTCAACGCTCGCTTCACCAAAGTTCTCATGGATGGAGGCAGCAGCCTCAACATCATCTACATGGAGACCCTCACGTTGCTCGGCCTCACAAAAGCAGACCTCCAGCCGAGCGCCGGGGGCTTCCATGGGGTGGTCCCGGGGAAGAAAGCACTCACGATCGGCCGCATCGACCTCCCTGTTGTCTTTGGGACGCGCTCGAACTTCCGTCGAGAGGTCCTAACTTTCGACGTACCCACATTCGAGGGGACGTACCACGCTATCTTGGGCAGGCCATGCTATACCAAATTCATGGCGATCCCCAACTACGCCTACCTCAAGCTCAAGATGCCAGGACCAAAAGGAGTCATTACCATCGGCTCCACGTACGAGCACGCCTACCACTGCGACGTGGAGTGCGTCGAGAACGGGAGTCGTTGGCAAACGTGCTAGGAACATCCGAAGACCTAGCCATGATGCTCGACCACATGGCGGTGAGGCCTCTCCCCCAACGCCCAAGCGACGCCGGCAACTTCGACCCCGCCGACGACACCAAGAAGATCCCGCTCGATCCGAGCTCCTCGGGGGAAAAGACGTTGACCATCAGCGCCACCCTCGACAGCAAATAGGAAGCAGTGCTCGTCGACTTTCTCCGCGCAAACGCTGACATGTTTGCGTGGAGTCCTCGGATATGCCCGGCATACCAAGGGATGTCGCCGAGCACGCCTTGGAGATCCGTCCGGTTCGAGGCTGTCAAACAACGCCGCGCCGCTTCGACGAGGAGAAGCGTAGGATCATCCGCGAGGAGGTTGAGAAGCTCGAGAAGGCCGGATTCATCAAGGAGGTACATCATCCCGAGTGGTTAGCTAATCCTGTATTAGTAGAGAAAAGAACGGGAAAATGAGGATGTGTGTAGATTACACTTTGGTTTAAATAAAGCATGTCCCAAAGTTCCGTTCCCTTTACCTCGAATAGATCGGATTGTCGATTCCACTGCGGGTTGTGAAGTACTTTCTTTTCTCGACGCTTACTCGGCTATCACCAAATCAAAATGAAGGGGTCCGACCGGCTCGCGACTTCATTCATCACCCCCATGGGCATGTATTGTTATGTCACGATGCCTTTCGGCCTTCGAAACGCCGGGGCAACATATCGGCGCATGCATGCTCCGTGTTTTCGAGAAACACATTGGAGAGACCGTCGAGGCCTACGTCGACGACATCGTTGTCAAGACTCGAAAGGTAGAAAACCTTATCGAGGACCTCAGTTGACGTTTGAATGCCTCCGGGCTAGAAACATCAAACCAATCCCGAGAAGTGTGTTTTTGGCGTGCCTCGAGGCATGTTGTTAGGGTATATTGTCTCCCGGCGCGGCATCGAGGCCAACCACGAGAAGGTCGCGGCCATCATGAGAATGGGGCCGATCAAAGACCCGAAAGGGGTGCAAAAGATCACTTGGGTGCCTAGCTGCGCTCGGTCGGTTCATTGCGCGTTTAGGAGAGAAAGCCTTGCCCCTATACCGGCTCCTCGAAAAGCCGAGCACTTTGCGTGGACGCCCGGCGAAGAAGGCCCTCTCAAGGCTAAAAAGCATGCTCACATCTCCTCCCGTGCTCGTGCCGCCTCGGCCGGCTCGAGACAGTCTACCGCCGAATCCCTCCTCCTCTATGTTGCCGCAACCACTCGGGTGGTCGCACGGTCATAGTGGTCGAGAGGCGGAAGAGGGGCACGCGCTCCCGTCCAACGGCCGGTGTATTTCATCAGTGAGGTGCTCTCGGACGCCAAGGTTCGATACCCCCATATCCAAAAGCTGCTCTACGCAATCGTACTCACGCGACGAAAACTCCAGCACTACTTCCTTAGCCACCCGGTGACAGTAGTGTCATCGTTCCCGCTCGGGGAAATCATTCAGAACCGGGAAGTAGTGGGTCGAATCGCTAAGTGGTGGTCGAGCTCATGGGCGAGGCCATCACTTATGCCCCACGAAAAGCTATCAAATCCCAAGTGCTTGGCCGACTTTGTGGCGAATGGACCGACGTCCAACTCCCCGTGCGATTCAAGCTGAACCGTGGATCATGTATTTCGACGGGTCGCTCATGAAAATGGAGCGGCGCGGGCCTACTCTTCATCTCACCACTTGGAGAGCACATACGCTACGTCTTTGCGCATCCACTTTGCCGCCTCGAACAACATGGCAGAATATGAGGCGCTCGTTCGGGTTGCGTATCGCCATCGAGCTCGGGATTCGACGCCTCGACGCTCGAGGCGACTCTGTGGTCATCGACCGGGTGATGAAAGCCTCGAGCCGCCACGACGAAAGATGGAAGCATATTGCAATGAGGTGCGCAAATTGGAAGCAAACTTTCATGGCCTCGAGCTCAACCATATTCCGAGACGCTTCAATGAAGCGGCGGATGAGCTAGCCAAGATCGCGTCAACTCGAGCACCGCTCCCCTAACGTCTTCTCGAAAGATCTTCACGAGCCGTCCGTGAAATGGGACTCGGGGCCGGGACTGGGACGGGACCCGGTGTCGAGCCGGCTCCCACAACCATGCCCCCCTCGACGGGGCCACGATCATGGAGATAGACCAAGACGCAAGCCCACCACCCGATTGGCGTGCACCGTTCCTCGAGTACCTCACTCGAGGAGAACTCCCGAGGATCGAACGGAGGCGAGACGGCTGGCTCGTCGAGCCAAAACTTACGTCCTTTACGGAGACGACGAGAGCTCTATCGCCGGAGCCCGGTGGCGTACTCCAACGGTGCATCTCGATCGAGGAAGGCGGGAAGTTGCTCCGAGACATGCACTCGGGGGCTTGTGGCCACCATCTTTGCACCAAGAACCCTTGTCGGGAACGCATTCCGCCGGGGCTTTTCTGGCCCACTTGCCGTTGCTGATGCCACCAAGCTGGTTCGAGCGTGTGAGGGATGCCAATTCTACGCCAAACAAACGCATCTTCCAAAGACACGCACTCCGAGATGATCCCCTCACGTGGCCGTTTGCGTCCGGGGGCTCGATCGTCGGACCCCTCAAAAAGACAACGGAGGCCACACCCACTTACTCGTAGCTATCGATAAGTTCACCAAGTGGATCGAGGCCAAGCCCATCACTAACATCCGCTCGGAGCGGCGGCCGAGTTCTTCACCGACCTCATCCATCGCCGGAGTCCCTAACGTCATCATCACGACAATGGCACCCGGTTCACGGGCAAAAGGTTCTTGGACTTCTGCGATCGGAATCACATCCGTGTGAACTGGTCGCCGCCTATCCTCGAACTAACGGCCAAGTCGAGCGCGCAAATGGCATGATCTTGCAAGGACTAAAGCCAAGAATCTTCAAACGCTTGAACAAACACGGCAACAAGTGGGTGGCGAACTCCCGTCTGTCCCGTGGAGTCTGCGGACGACCGAAAGTCGAGCCACTTTGGGTTCACCCCGTTCTTTTGGTCTATGGGTCCGAGGCCATCCTCCCCACCGACCTCGAGTACGGGTCCCCGACTCAAGGCCTACAATGAAGCGAGACTAATCGGAGAGGCTAGCAAACGCCATCGACCAAGCGAGAGGAGGCTCGAGACACGGCGCTCCTACACTCGCGCGCTATCAGCAGAAGCTACGACAGTACCACGAGAAGAACGTGCGCAGAAGGGATTTCAACGTCGGCGACCTCGTGCTCCGTCGACGCCAAGATAACAAGGGGCGCCACAAGCTCACTCCTCCTTGGGAAGGTCCGTTCATCGTGGTCAAGGTGTTGAAACCGGGGACGTACAAGTTAGCCGACGGAAAAGGCTCGACCCTCACCAACGCGTGGAACATCGAACAGCTACGTCGCTTTTTCCCCTAGGCCTCGATGCCTTGTACATATTTCGTTTAAATTATACCATTGGTATGAATAAATAAGTCGGTTTCTTACTTTTTGTTCATACGCAAGGTGGGCTCGACTTTGTTTCCACAAAGTCAAGCCCTCGGGGAGCTAGACCGGGGGTAACCCCCTGAAGTCCTTGAAAAAATGCACCTAGTTTTTTAAAAACGATGCTCGGCGTAATTTTTCCCTTCCTCGCCTCGAAATTTTTCGTAAGCTAAGTGTTTGTGTCACCTCGAGCTCATCGAGCCGGGCGTCGAGCGAAGGCTTCCCACGCTTCCGAGCTACGGAACCCCAACTCATCCCCTCTCGAAGCGGTTCGAGCACGGCGCCAACACTCGGCTAAAACAAAGTAAAGCGGGGAAGTGGACAATGATGTCGAGCGCAAAGAAAAACCGGAGCATAACGATTCAAGTTATAAGCGTCAAGATTTTTTAGGCCACTTAGGCCATTCCACGACCGGAATATTTTTCTTACAAGGGCCTTGTTGCCCAGATTTCGGCTCGCAGGCCGGCTAGAACTACTCAACGACAGGCGGGAGGACTTCTCGCGGCGGATCATCTCCAAGACGTGCGCCGGCTCCTCGCCTCGGCCTTGAGCTGTTCGATCCGGGGTTGACCCCTCCTTCTTGCTCGCCCTCGACGTAAGCAAAGCCGCTCGCTACGGCCTCCATCCGTGCGGGCCTCCTCCCTCGAGACGGCGAATCCCGAGTAGAAGATGGCCATCGTCCGGCGCGCGGCAAAGATGAGGGCGTCCGGACACGGCTCCGCAGAAAGCGCCGAACTCGACGACTCGGTCGGCATAGCCACGGCCGGCATCTGGCCCCTCGACGTCCGCCACCGGCGGAAGCCCAGTGGCGCTAAGGGTGTCGATGGCGCCGGTGATGCGGGCCTTGGCCGAGAGCGCGCCTTCAGCCAGCGCGTGAGTTGACTTCGCGTACTCACGCGCGTCCGCCAGGTCCGCCTCCAAACCTGAAAAAAAAGACGACGATAGTCAAATGCTTAATCAAGTACTCGAGCCACACGTATGGATCACGCACAAAAAAGACTCGAGCACTTACCGGTGCAGCGAGTCGAGAGCTCAGCCTCTTTTCTCCGGAGGGCACGCTCGGTGTCGCGCTTCTCCACACGCAGCTCCTCGAGAGCCTTGCCGGCACCCTGGATAGCGAGGTCCTTGTCCGTCACCACTTGACGGAGGTTGGACACCCGCTCCTTCTCCACCTCGAGAGCACTCGAGAGAGCCTCCTTCTCGGCGGCCTCCCGGGTGGCCATTGCACAGGCTCCTTTACGTAGGCCTCGACGCCGGCCTTCTCCTTCGGAGCTGCTCCATGTCCCGGCACTTGGCCTTGTAGCCCCGCAAAGCCGTGGCTGCATCCTTCTTGAGCCGCTCGAAAGCCGCATGCAAGCTAACGCGAACTTCCCACGAGCTCGGCCTCTGCGCGGCTTGAGCAAGCTTCTCGCCTGCCTGCTGCTGCGCTGCGCCGGCCTCCTGCGCCACTCGAGCGAGCTCGTCTTGGGCTTTCTTGGCGTCCTCTTTGGCGGCGACCAAGGCGGCGTTGGCCTCTCGAAGAAGCCGAGCAAAGCGGTGCCGCTCGCCCTCGGCCTCCTGCCCCATCCGCACGTATCGCCGGATCTCGTACTCACTCTCTTGGGTAGCGAGGATGTGTGTCGATTTGGCATATGAGCGGCTTTGCGTCGTCCCGAACCATGAAGGGGAAACATTAGGTCATAATCACGATAAACCAAAAAGGGCAATGAGAGGTACTCACGAAAAAGAAGCCGGGGCATGTCCTCGAAACGAGCGACGGGCGGTCTTCAAAGCGTTCTCAAGCCATTGCCGGCGTTCCTCGGCCTCCGTATACGCCTCGAGCTCCTTCACGGTCGTTCATCACGATCGGAGGAGCCTCGTGGTCAACGAGTCGGGGAGCACCGGCGGCGGCCTTTCCCATATGGGGAACTCCTCCCGCATCTCCTTATCGACGGAGGAGTGGAGTCTCCTCACCGCCTCCAAATCAACGCCCGCCGTTACCACCCGCTCCGCCAAAGATGTCGGGCGTTGCGGGCGGCTCCGGGGAGGAGACGCCTCCGGGCAAGCACCGCGCCTCGACCCGCCTCCGCTCCTCGATGGAAACATCGGTGGGCTCGGTGGGCCGAGACCGACCGCCCGCATGTGGCATCGATAATGGCCGCCGCCGCCGCAAGTTTCCTTTGGGCTTCCTCCCATTGGTCGGCGTCGGTCATGGCCTCGAACCTCACCTCGCCCGTTTCCGAGTCGAGGCACGAGGTAGGGCACCGCTCCCCAAGCGGCCGTGGAGGTTGTGGCGGCGCGATATGGCTGCGGGATGGCGCTCCGCTCGTCGCCACGACGCTCGTCGCTCGCCGTAGCGGTGAGCTGCTCCGTCCGTCGCCCCGCTTGCGGCCCGCTGCTCCTCTTCCGGCTCGGCCCGCTCCTCCACTGCGGGGCGCTTCTCGGCGCTGCGGCGGCGGGGCCGCACCACCGGCCCCGCCTTTGCTCCGCACCAGGCTCCCCCGCCCTCTCCTCCTCCCCGCATGGCGGCGGGATGCTCCTCGAGCGCATCCTCTCGGCGCGGCTGGGCCTCACCCTCCTCAACCGGTGCCCGAGGACTCGACCTCCATGTCCCGAGGAGGGGTTGAGGCCGGCTCGGGCGGCTCGAGCACCGGTCCCGCCTCCTGCATCTCCACATCTCCCACGGGCCGGTCGGCGGGCTGCGGGCGTCTCCTCCTCTCCTTCTCCCCGCGCTCCTCCTCGAGCGGCGCGGCGCAGCCGACCGGCCCGAAGGCCCAGGGCGCCGAGCCCGGACTCTCCTCGAGCACGATGGGCTGCTGCTCCGATTCAGCTCCCGTCGCCGGCTCTGACACCATTGCCCTTTGCTCGCCGGCCGCCGCGTCACCCAGCGCGCCTGACGATGTCGGAGTCTCGAGCGGAAGGGTAGTCAGGGCCGTGGTGGTGGTGGCGCTCTCCTCCCCCGAGACCTTGGTCACGGCCCCGGCACCTGCACGAGACGCAGCGGCCGTCAGCCTCCCACGCCTAAGTGCGTCCTTGGCCCGCTCTAACCAAATGGGAGTAGAGGGAGGGAGAGTCACTCCACCTGGCATCGACGGGGTGCCGCTTGATCCACCCACGCTCCTCAGCCTCTTAACGGGCACCATAGAGGGGAGGGGCGCCAACGTCTGAAGGGAACGCTTAGTCCTGGAAGAAAGAGAAAAACAAAAAATCATTATGACCGAGCATTCGCACACTGACAACAAAAAAAAAAAAAAAGCGGAATAAAGGGTAGGTCGACCAAAGACTTACCCCGCAGACGAGACAGCACCAGTCGAACCGGTCGGCTTGCTCGAAGCGCTCGGGGCTTCCCGGGCCACGGCGCTCCTCGAGTCACTCGAGGGCTTGGGGATCTCGAGCCCACCACCGTGCCGCTCGGGGCTTCGAGACTGGGCCGGCTCCTTGGCCGGGCGCGCAGTACACGGTGTCCTCACGGGGCCACAGGACCTGCCGGTTGAGGATCGCTCAGCCCTCACGGGCTGCGCAGGACTTGAAGAGCGCACATTCGCAGCCTCCTGCTGCCGGGTGTGCGCGCCGATGAAGAAGGGCGGCGGCGGGAGGAGGATTCCGCCGCGTCGGAGACGGCGCCCGCCGCGCCGGAGACGTCGCCCGACCGCCATGGCTAGAGGGACGGGGGCGACTCCTCCCGCCGCCCGCTTGAGCCGGCGACGACGAGCGGGTACGGCGGCTAGAGTCTGAGAAGCCCCACCCCGTTGCCCTGCGGGGGCGGCGACGCGCTCGAGCGCCGCGGCTCGACGACCCCTCCCGCGACCCGCTCGAACAAGCGACGAGTCGTCGCGCGAAGGCTCGGCGCCAACGTTGGCTCCACACGCGAGCGCGGCAAGCGTCGAGGCTCGGCGACGACGGCGTCACCACTGTCGGCCGCATCATCATCATCGTCGTCATCGTCCTCCCCCTCGTCCTCGTCAGACGACTCGAGACTGGGGGTCCAGTCGGTCGGGTCTGCCGCCAGGCGTATTTCACGTTCCCGGCGGCGCCTAGCCTTACGCTTTTGCTTCTCCTCTAGCGCAAGAGCCTCCTGCGCCCTCTTTTCCCTCCTCGAGACCACGGCGGCGTGCCCTCGTTCGCCTCTCAGACGTCTTACCTCGCGGTCGGGCGCGTCCTCCTTCACCAGGGGTCTCGACTCCGCGTGGTCGATGATGTTCTGGAAAAGAAAACAAATTTCAATAAAGGTTGCTCGAGCAAAAGATACGACGAAGAGACGGTCTCGAGAGAACTTACATAGCCCAACAGGTTGTACTCCGGGCGCATGCGGAAGATGCCGACTTGGTCCTCATTGAAGTTCCTCCCCGCGTTAATCGCGTCGCGCACCCGGGCCACGATCATGGCGACCGGGAGGGCTCGTCTGACATCCTGCTGGCCTCGAGCGCCATAGGATCGGCGTCCTCCGTCATCCGGTCGATCCGCGGCGGGCGCTCGGCGGAAGCACCCGGCAACGGCCGTGGAACTCGGCGACTACGTGCGAGATGTTGAAGAAGAAGTTGCCGGACCTCTTGTTGCGGAGGCTTGCAATGGCGTCGAGCGGGGGTTTAGGCGTGGCCGGCGTGCCGCCGGGGCCGTGCGCCCAGTGAAGCCGAGCTCGGTGAGCACGGCGCCGGTGTACTCCGGAAAAGGCCCCCTCGTTGCGGAGGTAGAACCATTCTCGATCCCGAGTTGGCATTGTTCGACGACCACGTGCCCGGCAACCAGCGGTCCTTCCTCTTCGGCCGAGCGAGCGGGAACCCGCTCGAACATAGCGGCGGATCTTCGCTGCACCGCCTTCTCCTCTTCCTCCTCCTCCTCCGTTTCCTCCTCATTCTCCTCCTCGTTCTCCTCCCCTCCTCCTCGTCATCGGCGTCACCGACGTCGTCGACGCCTTTCATTCTTCACCGCCTTGGTGAAGAGCGTCGCCTTGAAGACGTGGGTAAACAAATCCCATGCGGCGCCATCCCCAAATATCCCTCGCACACGGCGGCATAGGTAGCCGCGAGCGAGATGGAGTTGGGGTTGAAATCTTGGAGCTCGACCCCAAAATGATGGGGGAGCGCCGCATAAAGCGGCTCGGCCGCGCCCCAAGCCCCCGGTGGAACCCGATGAAGCTCGGGACATAGCCCTGCGGGGTTGGGCTCAAGGTCGTTGACGTTCGGCACCCTCCACTCCGGCAGCCCTCCCGGCCGGATTGGGCGGAAGTAACCCGCCGTTCACCGGGTTGAAGCGGCATCCCCTCGGTCACCGTGGACCGAGGCCATGGGAGCGCGTCCGCCATCACCACCGGCACGGAAGGCTTGGCGGCGCCCTTGCCCTTGCCCTTGCCGCTGGTGCCCTGGCCGGAGCTCGACCCGTCTTCTTGGATGTCCTCCCCATGGCGGTAACGGAAGCGAACGGGGAAAACGACGGCGGCGGCGCAGCGTAGCGCGGTGGCGCTAGGAGCGGTGGCGCGAGGACAGTACGATAGCGGTGAAACGGCGCGACGGTCACCGGCGGCGGCGGCAATTGCGAGAATGGCGGCGGCGGCGGGTGAATCTACGAGACGGGCGCAACTACGGCATAGGCGGCGAGGAAGGCAAGATTGCGGGGAAGGAGAACCGGAGCTGCTCCTCTATATTTATAGAGCCCAAGATGATCCGCGTGAACCACGTTCAACGGCCCGGATTACGCCATCCAACGGCCGCGCGCACCGGCGGACTCGACGAAAAACGGTAACCACATTAAATGCCACGACAAACCGCCAACCGCCTCCACTTTACGGGCGCACACGTCGCGAGACGGAGCGGAACCGTCGCCAAGCCACGATCGCCGCGATGCGCGGTTTCCGCCTAAAAGGCGCGCCGCTTGCAACGGACAAACGCGCATCAAATGGGCGCAATGACGGGACGTCTCGACGGACGGTCCCTTACACGGTAAGAAACCCGGGGACCCCGGTCCCACAAGTAAGTCTCGAGGAGCGGAGGGCGGCCCACGGACGGGTTCGAACAGCCGCCCTCGAGCACCCGAGTTAGGGCGCCTATGGGAAGGAACCCTCGAAAGGTTCCGCTCGAGAACGAACCCTCGAACCCGGATGGCGTGTCCAAGGCGGGGCACTAGGTATCCAAGAGATCCGTCGACGGGAGGCACTCGAGCCGCCGGCCCCCTCGAACGGGACCGGTCCTCTCGGAAACTAAGAGCCCGCTTTAATGAGAGCGCCCCGGCCACGAAGCCGACTCCTCGAAAGGAGTCGAGCTCTCACTTGGACTACCCACCATCGGCTCACGAGAGGGTGTGGCGCTCGCTCGACCGCGAGTAGTGTCGGACCTCTCGCCACTTGATCGATCCAAGAGATCCAACGAACGGATCACGACTCCGGCCCGGCCATTCGGGGCTCGGGAGCTCGAGTCACACAAACCACCTCCTCGACACGGAGGAACTGGAAAAACTCGGGGCTCGAACGGTTGAACAAAATCTTCTTCCTCGAGATACCACAACTCCAATTAATAATACTCTTGCCCGAATCGTTCATCTCAAAGCCCCCGGAGGAATGCCTCATTCCTCTGGGGCCTCGGAAACTACCCCGCGGGGGGACGCTTCCGCGCCCCCCACGGAGAAAGGACGGAATGACTCCTCGAAATACCGACAATAATCCCAACTCTAGGTACTTCAACTCCACTACATAATCCCTTGTTTAAAGCTTCACAATCAAACAAGGGCTCGGGGCTACTTGTCGGGTACCTAGATTAGGGGGTCCTAAATCAGGTACGTTAGAGGAAAATAACCCAACCCATCCTACCTCTAAATCTCCCAAGAATTAACCAGAGAAACCCCAATCCGCCTCACACTGGGCCGGCCCAGTACCAGGCCCGCAAGGCCTCAGAAACTCCCAAACTCGAGCAAAGAACCGCTCACCCGCTCGACAGGGAAATCACGGAAACCGCTCGAACGAACGGCTGCTCGAGACGACGACGGAAACCGCTCGAGCGCGGCCGCTCGAGCGGGACGGAAACCACTCGAACGGCATCCGCTCGAGCGGGACGGAGAACGCTCGAGCGGGCGCCGCTCGCGGGCCTACAATCATTGCCCATCCATATCCGCACGTGGCTTCGGGACTTGAACAGGTATCACATATCATCCACTCCGCCTAACATCATGGCTACAGAACCCATAACAGCGGGACATACGCCGGTCAAATCTATCATTACACGGCCCGTCCCCTGGATTCCAGGACGATAGAAGCCACTGTTGCGCCCTGCCCTGCTAAGACTGAGCTATCAATATCACCTTTTCGCCAACTCTCGTGCGGAAGACCCATGAGGTCTGAGACAGCATACTGTCCAAACGACTGCGGCAGCTCTGATCTTGGGACTCGAGGGCGCCCAGTCAAACGACTCAGAGCCACTGGGGCCATACCGTGCACCGTGCCACGTACGGCGCTTCTCTTCGAACACCGTCCATGCCACCAACTACGTCGTATTGTCCCATCGCCCGGACCACGGTCCTCTCGAGGCGGCCTCCAACCACTCGAGGAGTGACGGCGGACGCGACTTCGGCATGGAGCGCACGGCGTTGTCTTTCCCACCTCGATGACCTTACCGCGGGGTTCCCGGACGCATGTGCTCGACTACGCCCACGCCATGCCTCGATCACGTCGGCCCACGACCGGGAGGACAAGCGAGGCCATCACCGACCATGCTTTGCTACGAGGCTCGAGCCCGACCGAGCGAAGCGAAGCGTCTGATCTCGACGACTTGACACGGCGTATGTAGCTCGACGTCACACAACGATGCCC
Organism: Themeda triandra; assembly: GCA_018135685.1. NCBI lineage: Eukaryota > Viridiplantae > Streptophyta > Magnoliopsida > Poales > Poaceae > Themeda > Themeda triandra. The sequence goes on along the minus strand of JAENPR010000898.1, from coordinate 64,555 downwards.
TATCTACTACTGCACTCCCGAGCCTCCTCTTGGCCTATAAAAGGGGATGCCAGGGCCTAGTTTAGGGGACGTTTTTTTTTGGGAGGACGACAACACTTTGCGCCTTCACTCACGACACACCCACACACGCACGTTAAGTCTCAGGACTCGCTTGTATTCACCCCGGTGCAAGATAACACGAAACTCACTCCTCTGCTGGACGTAGGGCATTCTTTGCCTGAACCAGGATAAACGCTTGTGTCCATTTTGCATCACCATCCGGATTAGGGAGCACGCAACAGAAATTTACTCGTTGGTGTTACACCCCCCGGGGTACGAAACACCGACATATATGCATGTCACTATATTGTGACTTGGGTCATTCCTTGCCAAATATATGTGTCATTGCATGCCAAGCCGATGTGTGCATTTTATATCGGCTAATCCTCATTGTTAGGATGGGCAAGTGGGCATACATTCTATCTCGAATATGACTTGATTTTTGAGCCATTGAAAAATCATTTGAGGGTCGAGTCATTGCTGATTTTATCATTGAGCATGTAATTGATTTAATATGAGATCAATTGCATGTTTACGAGCATGGAGGATTTATTTTGATTAATCGGTTTGTAAAAAAGAACAAGTGTTGGCATGAAGCATCAAACCGATTAAAATCATATTTTCATCTATACTAAAGCCGAATATGAGTTCTTTTTATTCGGCTTAGGTTTATTGCACTCCATGCAAGTAAAACATGTTGAGGCCAAAGACATGAAAATTTAAAGGCCAACATGATAAGCTCAACGAGCATCTGGCTATTGCATCAGTGACAACTTTTATATATGAGAATAGCCGATGCATATTTTTCTATACAAGTACAAGTAAATTGGTTCAACCGATTGTAACAGTCGGATTAACCAATTCTTTTGAGGCGTATGCCGCTGATTTCTCAAACAGTGTCTCAAATCGGCCTAGTTCAAGATTTGGTAATTCTAGTGCCGATTTAGAAAATTGGAAGACTCCTTTAATAAAATATTTGCAGGATCCTAGTGTCAAGTTGATAAGAGTATCCGAAGAGTTGCATTGAAATATACTTTGCAACATGGTGATTTCTATCGGGGACTTATGATGATTCGTTGCTCAAATACCTAGGACCTGATCAAGCAAAAGTGGCTATGGGAGAAATCTATGAAGGAATTTATGGATGTAAAAACTCATATAAGCTGGAGATGATGCAAGATGATAGTCTCCCAAGAGCAATCAACGGAAAATGCCTAAAAAGTATTTTCCAAGTGTTTGGCAAGAGGCCTAGTGCTCTTCCAGATAATGGCCGATACATGTATCGCCCATAGAACAAAAATGGCCGATGTATACATCGCCCTTAGCCACCGGCTAGCCGATGTGATGGGTATCGCTGCTAGTTGGTTGCGGGTGAAGAGTTGTTTTCGGGTTCATCGACAAATTTACACCGAAAACGGGGGCATGTGTTGACGCTCAAAAATGACCAAGGTGAAAATGACTATTTTGATGAGTTGTCGAAAGTAGAAACGGATTTCACTATTGCGTTCCTCTCATTGAGACGATCGAAAAGCATATATGGAACGTCCAATTTGGAGTTCGGACGAGAAAGTTATGCACCCGAGAAGAGTCACTTGACCTCTTTGGAACTTCCGATCCGGGTGCCGGAACTTCCGATCCGGGCGCCGGAACTTCCGATCCGGGTGCGGAACTTCCGGTTGGACCAGAACTTCCGGTCCAACCCCGGAGGTAAATGCCGATGCGCGGTTGCACGCGGGTTGTGACCATCGGAACTTCCGGTAGTCACCCGGAACTTCCGATTGTGACCCCGGAACTTCCGATTGTTGCGGGAATTTTCCGGATCTCGAACCGGCTTGTTTCTAAATCGGTTTTTGGTCAATTTTGGACGTGGGAAACTTGGAAAATAAGCTTTGGAGATGTTTCCTACTGGGATAAGACCACCCCCTCTATATATATGAGAGGATCATGGCCGATTGATCCCATCCAATCAATCGTCAACCAAACACAAACAAAACCAATCTATCCTCTACCTTTGCTCTATCCTCCGGCTCCGTGCTTTGTCCCATGGCTTGATCCGGGCGATCAAGGATGGCGTCCTAGGCTCGTCCGCCGACCTAGGGCAACCGGCGACCTCCTTGCCCTGACGAGATCCCTCTCAGGCTAGGGCTTCGACGGCTCCTTTGCTAGTTTGCTCGGAAACTAGCCGGCTCTTCGTTCCCGTAAGCACGTTGATTACCCTTTGCCGGTTTGCTCGTAAACCTCGCCGCTCTTCACCGCGTAAGGTGTCGGTTATCTCCAGCCGTCGACGAGCTCCACATCGGCCTACCGGTCTCTAGATCGGTTTGCCGATCATGCCGCGTCGTCACTGCGTTGCAGGTCGCTTTAGGGCTACCTCGAGGGCGTCCAAGGCCCACGTGTGGTGTGTTCGCCGCCGGATCAATTTCGGCGTCAACAACAACAAAAACGGTCGATTACTTTTCTTTTTTGAGCAAAAAAAACGGTCGATTACCTCTGATGCCGTGTGAGACTCAAGGACACGTCGTCGAGATGTCGCTCTCATCCAAGTGTATCTTGGATTTTACTCGGAAGTCCATCGGTGGATAGATTGATTTGTCGTGCAAAGACGCGTGACGACAAACAACGTCTGAACCAAACTGTTTCGGTCGGAAATTAAGACGCGACGCGTGTTCCTAATCGTAATCACGTGTCCTCAAGCTACCGCTACCGCTACCACTACTCCTGGCCCAGGCCTGCGTGGGTACCCACGTTCCTTCCATCCATGGACCAGAAATAAAGGAGGAAAACTCAGGAACACGCACATACACACAACACACGAAACGCACACACACATAGTACACGAACGCGCGCACACACATACACGAGTCGGACGTTTTTCTAGTTTTTTTTTGACAAGAGAACAAAGGAAAATTTTATTAACAGCACATGGCTGAAATTACAGTACAATGTCTGATTGAAGTTGCTCTAAGAGCAAACATGAAAGGGCATTCAGACCCATGAGAGGAATTTGAACATTGATGAAGTGCATCATTACAGACAGCAGCAGGTGTTTTGAAAGCCTCAAGGGCGAGTAGGTGAGCAATTTCATTCTGCGCCCTGCTGATTTTGAGTACATTGGACCCTGTGGAAGTTGTGTTGTTGATGAAAGCCTGAGTGAAAGGCTTTGTTCTCTAGTCAGGTGGAGAAGCATAATCGGGACCCTGGAGAAAGCTGACGAGCACTTGGCTGTCATTGAAGTAAGTGACCTGGGAAAGGCCCAGAGCTCTCGCTAAATCAGAGGCTGCCGCCAGGGCCATTGCCTCAGCCATCATCACCGAATCACAGCTTTGTACCTGCAAAGAGACTTTGATCTTGCTATTGGCGGTCTGGTCTACAAAGTAGATCCCAAGACCAGCTTTGCCATTTGAGGCACCATCTTGATCTGGCCGGGTTGAAGCGTCAGTGTAACATGTCACACAAGCAATATCAGAACCTGCAGGCAATAGAGAGTGTTTGGTGCCAATAGGAGATAGGCATTGACTGCCTTTTTTGTGTGGTGAGCCCATTCCCTCAGAAGTGGCTAGCGTCATAGTACTTATGTGGGCTATGACAAAATATTTTACCTGCAAAACAGACCACTTGTCTTTCCTGAAGCGAAGCTCATTACGAGCTTTCCATAAGAACCACATGGTTACAAGTATGTGAACCATGATGTTTTGATCAGTGCAATTGCCTAGAATTACCTCAAGAGCATGTTGGACTCCATCCTGCTCGAGAGGAAGAGCTGCAGATCTTATGGAAGGAGTACCTGCAAACCAAACAGCCCTAGAGAAGCTGCAATGAAAGAACAGATGGGAGTCATTTTCCAGAGCTCCACATCTAGAGCAGTTCCTGTCAATATGAGTGGAAAGGGTTCCTGCTCTTTGCCCAGTAGCAAGAGCTCTTCTAATCAGGCGCCAGGAAAAGGTTTTAATATGAGGAGATAAAGTCTTTATTTTCCAAACCTTTTTGAGGATGGCAAGACAGCCAGGTGTGATGCTTCTCGGCCCTGAAGTTGGCAGTGGAACCTGCAAGTTATTGTTGAGGAATCTGAAAGCATCTTTAGTAGTACAGTCACCTTTGGTGGAGTGAGGCCATATGATCTTATCATTCTCCTGAGAAGGGATAATTTGTAATTGGGAAATGGTGTGAAGGGCAGCCTGGTCAAAGATTTGATTTATGAGAGAAGTGTTCCAGGCTAAATGAGTTGGGTCTTTCAGATCAGAAATGATATCAGGGAGCTTATCCACTGTCAGAGGAAGCTTAAGATGGGAGTGGATTTCTTTCCAGATTTTACACCATGGTGTGGTCCAGATGCAGGAGTCACCTTTGTGTATCTGTACAGTACAGGAGTCAACAAGAGTGTCTTTGACACTCATGATGGAGGCCCAGAAGGCAGATTGAACATGACTTGCCTTGGCTTTCCAGAAACTTGTATTTGGATGGTATTTAGCTTTTAAAACCTGTGATAGGAAACAATTTTTACCTGTGGCGATCTTCCAAGCAGCATTGAGAAGTAGGCTTCTATTTATTGTCTGCATGTCTCTTGCTCCAAGGCCACCTTCATCTTTAGGCCTGCAGATATCTTTCCAGGACCTGAAATGAAAACCTTTGTGATTTTGTTCTTCAGGGTCCCTGACCACCAGAATTTGCTAATGATGGAAGTGATTCTAGAAATAAATTTTTTAGAAAAAAGAATCGTCGCCATGTAATAGATAGGAATGGAGGATAGAACAGAGTTGATATAGATCAATCTACCAGCATGGTTAAGTTTGTGAGCTTTCAGCCTAGTAAGCTTTGCTTTAAATTTGTTGATGATGAAATGATAAGCTCTACCTCTGTCTCTATGGTTAAAAATAAGAGGATGACCTAGATAAATAGTATTAGCAGTTAATTCTTGAACGGGAAAAATAGCCCTTACCTCAGACTTACTCTGTTCATCCACATTCTTACTGAAGAGTATAGAGGATTTTGCCATATTGGGACATTGGCCTGAAGCTTTGCAGAAAGACATGAGGATTGAATTGATTCTATTGGCTTCATCCTTGTTGGCTTGACCACAAATGATTAAGTCATCTGCAAAAAGAAGAGAGTGTATCTGGGACAGTTTGGACCAAGGGTGACACCCTGGATGGACTGAGTGGCTGAGTGTTGCTGCAGGCTGATGGAGAGTTCATTGACAGCAATGATGAAGAGGTAAGGAGAGAGAGGACACCCCTGTCGGATTCCTCTTTGAGGATGGAAAGCAGGGGAGGGGTCTCCATTGATTAAGACAGACATAGTAGTAGAGGATATACAATTGAAGACCAGCTTAATGAAAGAGTCATTGAAACCCTGTCTTTTCATGGCACTGGTTATAAAATCCCACTCTATTCTATCAAAGGCCTTAGCAAGATCAACCTTGAGAAAGAAGGCCTTTTGTTTCCAGCTTTTGAGATTGAAAGAATGAATTATTTCTTGGGCTAAAATGATGTTGGAGGCAATGTGCCTACCCTGAATGAAGGCTGACTGACTGGGGTGTATAATGTGAGGAAGGTGGCCTTTAATTCTGTCAGCAAGGGATTTGGCAATTACTTTGTAGGCTACATTGCAAAGGCTAATAGGTCTGTAGTCTTTAGGAGAGTTGGGATTATCAATTTTAGGAATCAGGGTGATGAAGGTTTTATTAATATCCCGAGGTAATTGACCTGTATTGTAGAAGTTTGAAACTAGGTCACATAAATTCTTACCTGTCCAGTTCCAAGAAGATTTGTAAAAACCTGCATTGAGTCCATCTGGTCCTGGGGCAGCATTACTTCTCATGGACTTTATGATTTCATACACTTCCTTTTCATCTGGCACTGAATTAGTGAAAAAATCAGTAGAAATATGTGCAAGAGGTTCTGTTTCAGTCCTCCAAGGGGCTTGATCCCTGCTATCATCACTAGAGGAGGAAAAAATGTCTAAAAAATAATTATTGGCAACCTCAGCAAGTTGATCATGAGTAGTGGCAAAAGTACCATCAGGTCTAATGAAGTGAGCAATGATATTTCTTCTAGATCTCTTGATAATGCTATCATGAAAAAATTTAGTGTTTCTATCACCAGCTATAATCCAATTCTTTTCATACCTTTGCTTGTGATAAGCCTCCTCTTTAGCAAGTAAGTTTTCATGTTGATCAATCAAAAGTTTTTGGAGGGGCAAGTTCTGCATACCAGGGGGTTTACTTTGAAGTTCAGCAAGCTTTTCTTCAATCTGCACCAAAATGTCAGAATTCTTTGGTTTCCCTCTTCTCCACCTGCATAAATCTTTAGCAAGGTACATAGTTTTTAAATGAAACGGTCTAGCAGCAGATCTCTCCCAGCTGGCTTTGGCCACACTTTCATAATCTTCAGTCATGATCCACCAGTTTTCAAACCTGAAAGGTCTGTTAGTTCTCCTTTTCTTTGAATCTGTGACAGCTAAGATAGGGCAATGATCACTTCTAAACATAGGCAAATGATACACAATGGTGTTTGGAAATTGAGAACACCAGTCTGAATTAGCAAGAAACCTGTCCAAAAGCTAATAAGTAGGATTAGAATCAAACCGCTTGTTGGTCCAGGTGTAAGCCGGGCCATGAAAACCAAGATCAAACAAACCACAGTCTTTAACCATACAACAGAAATTTGAAATAGTTCTACGGCTCACAGGCCTAGGGCCAAGTTTTTCAGACACACTCATAATACAATTTAAATCCCCCATACATATAAAAGGCAAATTGTTGAACAACAAAATAAAATCACGAGCGCACTTCCATATCCATTTGGTCTTGTTGTGATGAGGATCGCCATAAATGCAAAGGAGACCAAATTTCTTAGAAACTGGCTTATTATAACACACAGCAAAGATAAAGTGAGGGCTTGATTGCACAACTTCTACATCAACATCACTCCTAGATAATAACCATAACCCTCCCGATTGACCAGCAGCTGAAACAATGTAAGCTTTATCAAGGCTAAACCTATTAATGAGTTGATTAGAACTGAATTTGGAAGTTTTAGTTTCTGAAATAAAAATTACCTGGGCATTGGCAGAGGTGATGATACGGGCGAGATGCTTCATTTTGTGGCTGTCAAGGCTCCCGCCGACGCCTTGACAGTTCCATGCCAGGAGACTCATGGCGCTCGAGGCGCCTTGAGGGCTGGCGCCAAAGCCCCGGAGATGGATCCCTCAGGCTATACTTGAACTAGGCAGTTCCCCCGCGCAATGCGCGGGCTCGAGCTGAGAGTAGGAATTAGCGCTACATTACATGCCTGTGTATATCAAACGAAAAGACCATGAAAGCTCCAAATTACATGGTTATTGTAAGCCTAAATGGAAGGAAGAATGGAGTGAACCCAATGTGGCTAAAGACTGACAAATTCATGGGTTTTGACACCTCTTTCGTCTTAGTTCCACCTGCACAGAAATGTGCGGTGCATGTTGAATATTTGTCCCAAATGAGCTGCTTTTATACTTGAAGCCCTACAACGGTACTTCATAGAGGTAGTTGGGCTGGAGAGTAAACTCACATGTACCAATAGTGGAATGGTCGTGAACCTGAAAATATCACATGCAAGAAGAAACTAAGGTTTTGACCAATTAGCGAGCAAAATGTTGAGGAACGAATACGTTAAACCAATAATTGGATACATTATATGGCATGCATAAATATTGGTAGCGAAACAGGAAAGGATTATTTGTTAATGATTCCGCTAAAAGGTAAACAAAGATCATTAGCAGTCTATTGTTTCCCTATGTACATGTTTGAACCACGAAGCGCATATTTTCTGAAGCTGTACTGTGTGCACATCTGGACCATGGCCTGTATATTTTGTCATAGCAGATCAAACCATAGTATTAAATTCCATCTCTAGCATAAGAACTATGTGGTGCGAAACAATAAACAGCAGCAGGTTCTGATCAGACAGGGTATGAAAACCAATTTATGAACTGCAAAAGGAAGTGCCAGCAATCAAAAGGCATGCAGTACAGCAATATGAATAACCTCCACATACCTGGATTCATCACATACCTGGATTCATCGGATTGGATCAGCATTAGTTAAACATTGTACAATGCTCCAAATTGAGATGGTCGACATAGCAAGCAAGTTGGGCCAACTAACCTGGTGCAAAAGGAAGACTAAATGGAAACCTCTGCATTTTCGTTAACTAATTTATGGAGAAACTCAGATCACAACCTGCATGGACACATGACCTGCAACCCAAAAAAGCTAAATATTCATACAGGCAAAATCGTGGACAGTGCGAACAGTTATTTGCGATGGCGCAGAGGAGGGAGAGAGCCAGAGAGGTGTACGCACACCGGTAACTGGGCTGCGACACGAAGTGGAGGGAGACGCAGCACCACCTGGTCGCGTCGTGCCGGAAGGCCGGCACGCGGCGGATCCGGCTCCCGCGCTCCTTCCTCGGCCGCTGCCGCCACTGCGCAGTAGCCTGGATGCGAGGCGGAGATGGCGGCGCGTAGTGCGGGCCGCTGCAGCCGCTGAGGACGCGGCGCTGGCGCAGTCGCGTGGGCCTGTGCGTGCGCGGGTCGGGTCGAGCGGCGGCGAGCGAAGGAGACGGCGCGGACCTCGGAGGCGGCGCGACGCGCGCGAAGGCGTGGCGGGGCAGCGGACCGCGCGTGGAGCGGTGGAGGGGGTGGAGGGTGCATGTAGCTTCTAGATGGAGAGGCGCGTGGACGGCGAGATGTGCTGATCCTGGACGATCGGACGGTTGTAGACGTGTTACTGTTAATGTACAGTGATTTGTGAGGAGGCCCGAATCCACAACTTTAAGGTTTATGGATAGATTCGTCTTAGCTGTTGCTGGAAACAGAGATACGGGGACTTGCCGAAAGTCCTGAGAACACGTCCTGCAGCACGCTCGCCGGGATGCAGAAGAGGTCCAAGTGTCGTTGAGACGCTCCACGCAGTCTGCGTTGCCGCCGCCGAACAGGGTGAGCGGGTGCGAGTTCAGCGGTCGGACGTTTTTCTAGTTGTTTGTGCGTATTGGCTCCATGTGCATGTGTGCACGTGTCCGGTTTTGAGTGGCTGAAAAAATTGACCGATGCACATGCAGATATATCAGTCGAATGACGCCTAGCCACTTCCTTAATTAACATGGCATCTGCTCACAAAAAAAAAAAACATGGTTGATTCTCAATTTTTTTTTAATATACGGCACACTCTGCATATATACAATTCTTTGTTGCTTTTTCTTTGAAAGGACAATTGTTTAGTGAAGATAAACCTGTGTATATATGGTCAGGTAGTGTGTGATATATATAGTCTGAGTGTGTGTAATAGCTGAACATCTTTTGATATCCTTCTACGTACCCATCTATTTTAGAAACATTAGCTATATATATATATATATATATATATATATATATATATATATATATATATATATATATATATATATATATATATATATATATATATATATATATATATATATATATGTCATGTCCGCCAACAACTGTTTCTCTATTATTTGAAAACATAGTATCTCAATATAACAGACCTAATGTTCTCACAACGCCAGAAAACTTCTTGCTTTTTTTTATTCCAAGAAGCTAATACAAAACTACTCCAAATTCCCGTAGGAACGCGTGGGAAATCCTCCTAATTTAAAGAGAATATTCACCTCTACTGATGACTTTGTCCACATGTCCCCATACCAAACACTAAGACAGGTTGGGATGTGTCATCTCATCAATGTTCCGCCTCCAAATCATAAGCTGCCTATAGAATGGATAGGTAACTATAAAGATTGGCATCAAGAGACATACATAGCAGTTCTCATGGAGAGGATGAAATTTTATCACGTCTACATCATTTATTTCGATAGAAGTACTATGTATCAAATTAGACGACATATTTTCTTTTGAAAGGTCAAATCAGACACACTTTCTTCATGTAAAAGGACATTCCACTCTTATGGTGTCCATTGTTGCTTTTAGAAAAGTAAATCTGAGCTCGAGAGGAGATCTTCCCACTTGTGCTTATCCTGTTTCTCTGCAGGTCGATGTCTTCCTTGCTCCAATCGACAAGGTGGAACACCTCCATGGTTTCTAGAAGTTTAGCTTTGGCCACAAGAAACCTTGCAAATTCCACCTCGCCATTGGTGCCAAGGAACCCATGCATTTCTACTTTCTTTATATTTGTATTCAGACGATTAATTGTTTTGGCTTCAGGTTGTTGCCACTGCCCAACTCCAACATCAGCTTCTTCATTCTTGGACCTCAAGCTGAGGCATTGACGATTGAGGCACTGAAATCAAGCGTATTATATATTATTCGAAACTTGTAAGTACGGTAGCATTGCAGGAGAAATAATGAAACTAATAAAAATGGGGAAACCATTCTACTTCAATGTGTAGCGATTGACATGTATGTATCTCAAGAATTATATACTCATACGGCATGCATGCTAGACCATCTGTGTGGTAGTAGGAAAAAAATGTAGACATTCTTATCTCCAGTATATATATACACAACGTACAAGACGTACTTACCCAAATGTGTAGAGAATGCAAACACGGGAATAAGCTTAGCATGCATGCCGCCTTCGTCAATTCCACACCATCGCCGACCGCAAATTGCATACTTAGCTCGAGCACCGTTACGATGGATAGCGGCTGTGTCTGCATCATCGAGCAGATATATATTTCAGATGAATATATATAACGAATTAATATATTAATAATACTAAGCAAATCAACAACGAAAATAAATAATAAACGAATAATAGATGTTGATTGATGAGGCTAAAGAAAGATATTGTGCGTACACGTACCTGACGAATAGAAGCAGTTGTGTACCTATAAAGCAGGGGCATCCGAAGTGTCACCTGTCGAATATTAGGATGAGCGGCGGTGGCTTGGGTGATGGCTGGTTTGTGCCAGAGATCAGTGTGCATGAAGTCAATGGATTCCAGATTGGGGGCGTCTTTGAAGGAGAGCTCGTCCAGCGGGACGTCGGGCATGATGCACAGGGTGGTGAGCGTCCTGGAACGTAGGACGAGGCGGCGGAGGCCATGGATCCTGAAGAGGATGAGATCCCGCAGCGCGGTGCAGCCATGGAGCATGCGGTGGAGCGCAGTCTCGGAGACCTGCACGTTGGACAGGTGCAGGGAGCAGAGGCGGGGCAGCAATAAGTCGTCGCCGTCGTCGGCGATGTCGAGGCGGCACACGTGGAGCTCCAGGCGCCGGAGAGAGTGCGCTACGCGGTACAAGGGCACCGTGGGGAAATAATTCCGGACGCCACAGAAGATCGGGAACCTGAGGACAAGAGTGTCCTGGATGTGAGTCCGCGCTAGGGCTTGGACCCACACGTCGTAGTTTTCCTTGGGCTGGCCGGCATGGAGGTTTGCGGAGACGCTGCGTATAGGTCCGCGGTGGGAGGATAGCAGGAGGAGACAAGCCTTTTGGGCACTGAGACCTGGATTAGAGAGATCAGAGTCCCGCGCTTGGAGGTCGAGATCCAGCGGCACCGACTGCCAGATGTGTCGCCAACGACGGGAGAGCACGGCGGTGCGGGCGCCTGCTTTGGGCGGGAGCAGGGACACGATGGTGCCCAGCAAGCAGTCAGGGAGGTTGCTGATCAAATCAGCCTCCTCCGCCGCCGCCGTGCGGGCGCCAGCTTTCGGCGCGAGCAGGGACGCGATGGTGCGCAGGATGCAGTCAGTGAAGCGGCAGATGATATCCACCGCCGCCGCCATGTACATATGCTCGATCGGCTTGGAGTTGATCGATCAGGGGATTACTTTCCTCTATCTATATTCTTGTAATCTATACAAAAGTAGCTATAGGTATATATTAATCGAGCATGCTGCACGAAACCAATGCAAACCGCTTCGATTCCGATCCGTAGGTTGTTTCTTTATTGAATTCTTTTCGTCACACATGCCCACACGGCACGTCAGCGGTCAGCGCGCAGACGACCCGGATCGGACTCAGGATCGGCTTTGGCAAAAGGAAGGAAACTACCATCGCATGGATAGAAACTGAATCAGCATGTCCAAGCATGCACCCAAGAAAATGTATTAAGTAGCAACATCTTAAAAATGAACTGCTCAGATTAATTCTAAACCTTCTCTCTCCTTACTCGCTCACAAACCAAGGGCTAGGATCGAGTGTATGGTCCTCAGTCATCAACTACGGTACCATGCGCGACCTCCATCCACGATCCGCCTGCGCAATCACCGCGTCTTCATCATGGCATGCGCATCCCCCAATTTCTGTTCCACAACCTCTACAATAATTATGTGTTTTCTAAAAATAGCATCCTCCGATTTCTCTTCCACCACCTCTCAGATGTGTTTCCTAAAAATAGATCATGTGGCCCTCGCTCATCTGTGAGCATGCACCTCGAATGGAAGGTTCAATCAGTCCACATTCAAACAGGCATATGTATATATGATTGGCGTGCTTGCCTTTGAAGAATATATAAGGTGCGCATCTAAAATCCTATGCGAGGACGGCCGCTCCCTCCATGTCACCGCCGCTCCACGCAGTAACGAGCCGCTGCTCTCTCCATCGGCATCGACGACATGATGACGACCTCCATTGTGCCACGCGCGAAGGTGGCCTCCATGCTGGCGGTATGCGCCTGTGGCGTAGATCTGGTGACAGTTCAAGGCTTCAAGCGGATCCGACATCTCGGGCAAAGGAAAATTGGGACTTGGGTGACTCGATTATTGTAACGCAAACCATAGACCTGACGCTCAGAAGCGTGAATTGATGTAGGCAATTGGCAATTTTCTTCTATATTATTTTCTTTAATTGACGTATCCAGATAAGTTGCATTTTCTGTATATGATTTGTTTGAATGATAATATCCATTTTGTATTGGCTTGGGAGATCTAACACACAAATATTTTTGTGCAGGTGTGCTTGCAGCACAAAGAAGACAAGCAGGCAGATGTACGTGCTTGCAGGAACAAAAAGACAAGGAGGTGAGTGGCCCTAATGAAAATCATTGCAATTGTCATATTTTTTTATTCTAATATTATTGTGCGATCGATGTTTTTTCAATATCACCAAACATATACATCATTTTCTTTGTTTAATATGTGTTATCTTAGATGTCACTGTAGAGTTAGCATGAGTAATATACTTATAAGGTAATGAATCGTACACTGAATGTTACTCTCAAGTCTCAACTGAAGCTACATGTTTATTTCTAATTGTTGGAGCATCGCCATGTTCTACGAATGGGCTTTGAGGTATAACTGTTTAAATTGCGGTGTCTTGTATGGCTGCCAAGAGGTTGAATTTGACTGTGGTATAATTGGTCACTGAATTGCTATATGATAATTGATGCCAAAAGGTAATGCCCAATTGTTATTGATTTGCACATCAAAATTTAGAATATCATTTTCCAGTTAAATGGCTAATTTCATAATTTGCAGCAAGGCCTTACCAAAATCGGTGTCTCGGCGACCATGGGCTATGCTTTGACGAGGCAGCGGTGACTACAGGGATACATGCGCAATTAGCTATATAGTGGCATGTCTCATTGTCGGTGTCGAAGCTCATCCTCGAATAGTTTAATGACAATTGTTACAGTTATGTTGTTTCTTCTACTGCAAATTTATCTACTACGTGTGATTTAAACTATCAAAAATATTATTGTTTGGTTATTTTCACATGAATCTCATAAATAAAGCCGTTGCATTAGGACGGGCACTGTACTAGTGGTTTCAGAGAAAGAAAAGTTTCCAACTCGGTCATCAGTGGAAGATTGAACATCTTAGACGAAATTGACAACTTTTATAATGGCTCTCACATAAAAGACTGGATAAATTGGCCACGATATACAACCGTCAAAGATCAACAGGCAATGATTTTTTTTTTCTCTTGGTTACCTTTAATAGAATTTCAACATATACCTATGCTTAACACTTTCCCCGGTACTACTCCAGGTTGCCCCATTGTGGTTCTCTGCTATATGCATACACTAGCATCGTCTGTGTGGAATTCTCCTGGTCATCCTCGTGACTCCGTGGTCACCTCCATCTTCGTGTGCGGTCGCTCGCACCAACGGAGGTGTTTTCTGGATGAGTAAGCTGTGCAGTTCTACTTGTGTGAGCTGTGCACCACCGTCGAAGAATGGCACCGCAGGGATCTCGGTGTTGTTGGTCATGGCCTGGTCGGCGACGCTTCCTATTTCCTGATTTTACATAATCTATACTATAATTGAATTCTTCTAAAGGTGTAAGAAGCCTGTGACCTTACACCGGACCCACCAGTTATAACACCCCCGGTGTTACGATCTTGCTTACCTCAGAGTTAACGCCTAAGAGAAATCTTCATAAACAAATCTCTCGAGTTCTTAAATTTTAACCTACATGAGTTATAAACAATTCCCATAAAGGGATATATATACTCAGGTAATTGTCTCAATAAGCATTCTGCCGTTATAAATATATATAAAAGCATACAATGGATATATGCATACATGTACGTAGATTAGTAGCAAGAAAATAATCAGATTTTAATCGCATAATTATCTACTATACGGTTTGGTTTGATTAAAAGGAAAAATAGAAATAACACACATGTACACTACACACACGTACGTACATCTCTGCATGCATGATGCACTGATTATTGCGTGTTGACCCATAAGGAAGTTTTAGTGGGTACTGGATAATGCAAAGGCACGCTGTCATGCTAAGCTCGTGTCCCTGTTAACTGGTTAGGCATTGACTGATAAATGATGTTGTCAGATTTGAAACGAGACGTGACTGGGAACAAAATTCAGCACTATGCTGTTGTGTCTTTCCTTCCTGTGATATAACATCATCAATTGTCATGTTTTGTCAAGGTCGTCGGACCCAGCCACAGGAAAGATGGGACGCCTCCCTGCCTGCTCTGCCATTCATAATTGGTGCCACGCCTGCTAGCTGCTGCTTCGTGCACATGCACGAGCACTATTCCAGCTAACCACGAACACGTGTGCACTGCCTCTCCAAAAGTTCATGTTTATTTATCCAGATAGCCGCCTTAACAAATTAATATCTCCCTCACCCGACCTCCGATTCCTTCACTTCTTTTTCCTAAATTCATCTAAAATCACAATCTATCTCCCATAAAAATTTCATTATTTTTAGAGCTTATTTGAATTTAGGTGATTATTTATTTTTGCTTGTATGCTACTGCTGCCTCTGCTTGTCGCACGTCATCGTTTGATGATTATGGCGCCGTGGCCGTCCATGCCTGTACAAAGTCGCGGTCGTCGCCCGCGCGTCGTGCTGCCGGACAGCTACCATTACTCGCGTTACTCGCGTCGTGACGCTGCGGCCGCCATCGCGTCTGACTGCATCCTGTCTCCGCTGCCGTGCCGTCGTCTCGCTATTATGGCGTTGCGGCCGCACCTGCCGTGTCCGCCGTGAACGCTCACGTATGCCAAATCACAGCAGCCAGTGTACACACCTTCACGTAGAAAAACGGAGCTGCCTTCTACTTTAAAACTTGCGCAACGCCGAGTTCTCAGTCCAAGTGCTTGAGCCAGTGCATAGCCTTATAAGCTAGCTAGAAGCACAACCCACCAAGAGCCATAGCCGGGTACCACGCATGGCAAGCTCGCCACTGCCGTCGTTCCCTTCAACCATCATTTCGGCTAAGTTCGTGGTAAGTCCCTAATGCTCGTACGCTAGCTAGTTAGTCCGTATAGCTGCTTGCTTTCGTCGAAATAGCCGTGGCTGCCGAGCGCATCGCGTACGCAAGCTGCTTCTATGAGTTTAGATGGAGAAAGTACGAGCGTCAGTTAGCTTGTTGTTACTTTGCAAAAGTCAGTGAACATGCTAGAACTTATAAATTCAGTAGATAATCATATAGATGTCCAAAAATTGTGAAACTAATTTTGTTAGGTTTACAAAATCATGATCTAGCTGTTGGTGTATTTTGTTCACATAGTTTTATAATACTTTTAGTATTTCTTTATTTAATTGTAAGCGCTCAATAATGACGCATTCTTTATTCTATAGGCTATTGTACGTAAATGGTAGGAGTGCATGTCATGTTTATATCTTGGTTTCGCTTGTAGCCTAAGTTAGACTAGTTGTTAGGATAACTAAATATATATACGAAAAAGCTAATACTATAATATTGATTAGAAGTTGAAGCACGTAAAGATAATGAGCTGGATGTGTTGCTTACCGAACGTGATAAATAACTTACTATCTTAGTCATTAAGGCTTGCTGGAGTAGCTGCGCCGCCACCGTGTGCGTCGTACGTGAGCTAGCTAGTACGTGAGTCTGTTAGCTTTCCTCTAAAAGTCATCGAATCAGTTCTAGTTTGTAAGATTTGTTTAAATTCGAAATGAACTCCTAAATTTAGGAAACTTTTACAGTAGCCTCGTTATACTAGTATGCGCTCTCTGTAATTTTTGTAGCTCTAAATGATACGGTTTGTTAAGGTAGCTAAATATCCAGAAAGCTAATGAGAATAATCGGGTTATTAAATGAAGCACTTCTACGTGAGCTTGATATCTTGCCTGACGAAGATTAAAAGTAACGTGTTGTTGTGGTTGTTGACGGTCGTTAAGTATCAATTTTATACCATCAACGCAGCAAGAGAAAGGACTAATATGAGTTCACCTGTTAGATATAGGGGTTACACCGACGTAATTCCACGAGTTTTGGTGATTGTCTATTTCTGCGGGGGTTATCGGAAAGAGAACCAAAGGAGGCCCACATGTCATGATTACATAGAGATAAAGACCGAACGGGTAAAATTGTATAATCTAGAAGACTCCGAGAAGGCAAACCCGGAAGGCAGGGCCCTGGGCGGGTGGCCGGTCGACCAGGGGGAGTCGGCCGACTCCCCACCTCCACCAATCGGTGGAGTCTCGTGGATCCCGCCTCCACCGCCTTTGAGGATGAATAATTATCGTCCATTTAGGTCGGTTTGATCCGAGGGCTGTGGTTAATCCTAGGGGGCTATATATTCGAGCCCCCGGCCCCGGGTGAAACCCTAATTCATTCCTAGTTCATTCAAGAGTTCATTCTCTCATCGGAATTCGAGAAGCCAGAGCCACCATCTCAATTAGAGCTCCATAGTTTAGTAGCATAGCTACATAGGAATAGATCTAGAGGGAATCAAGCCTAGCTTGGAGTCCGGATCTGTCGGAGTTCTTGGTAATTCCCCTCTACATTCTTGTAATATTCATCATTGTTCGTGATACTATGAGTAGTACTTTATTCTATTCTATTATATCGGACTTGACTTTGCTCTATTTGATTACGTTCTCAATTATATTGTTCTTAGTTTACTTTGATTATATGTTTAGCATAGTTGGACTAGAATTATGTTTATGCATAGGATCGTATAGCACTTGCTCATTAGATCGATGGGTGAGTGGTAAATATTGTGTAGGCGTGGTGCCTAGATTGTATTTATCTCGCGATTACACCCTATTGGCCGGGTCGTGTGGTAGATCGCGGAAGTGACAGGTTCCGTTGAGTCCTTTGTATTCCATCCCCGTTGGTAGGTCTTAGTAGAACAACCTATTACATTGAAGTCATTGCTATGTCTCTTGTCTTCTCGGTAATATCACTATGCATAGATGTAACCTTTTCCCGCCATGATTGCTAGATGTTCTTGCACTAATCATTGTATGCTTTGACCTTATAGTTAGAATAACATAGGATTATACCCTAGATCGTCCTAGTCCATGCTAGTGTTATAAGCTTAGAGTGCTAAGTTGAGATGGCTTATTTCTATTATTTTATGTGGCTAAATGCTCTCATTTATCTTATGTCATTTATCATTCATTCCTATATTTTATGTGACACTTACCCCGTATGAGATGATCGATACGTACAAGGTTAAGCTCTCCATTACAGCATGTGCATTGCTCATCACTCATTATCCAAAGTGCATTCCCTTCCCGGTGGTAAAAATATAAATAACGATACCCGGATTACTCCTGGTTAAAATGCTACATCGGTATTATCCGTGCGCTTGCGGATCCCATATTTATTTCTAGTAGCAAATTGCATTATTTAGTACCAAATTTTTGGCGCCATGTTGGGGATGACAACCTAACACCGAGTGGCGTTAGAAATGTCAACAAGCATTTTTGGCGCCGTTCTTGGGAAGGTTGAAAGCCAATGGATAATGAGCAAAGACCGCACTAGATAATGTGATTGAGTTGTCTTTGTCATACTAACCCTTCTCTACGGGATTACCCTTGTTTTGTCTACTTGTGTATCTTATGCGGGGTAATCAAGACAATTCTTCCCGATAATTATATTGACAATCCGAAGCTTTATTCGGGAAGGCCGAAGCAAGTTGAAGAAAACCAATCAATCATCATCATCATCAACTCAACTTGGAAGTTTGTCGAAGCGAGAAAGTCAACCTTTCGTACGAGACTTGACACCGGCGTTTGAAGCCATGGCGAACAAGTCACTCCGCGAGTTCTCGGCTCCAACTACGGACAACATTCGTGCTTGGACCAGGTTTTGCGGACATCGAAGGAGCTTTGAGCTCAAGCTGCGCTAATCAACATGGTGCAAGCAAGCCGGTTACTGTGGGAAGGCCCATGAAGATGCTAGTGCTCATCTCCAACACTTCCTGGAGATTTGTAGCACATTCACTATCAAGGACGTCCCCGGAGATGCTATACTACTTCGCCTCTTCCCATTCTCACTTTTGGGGAGAGCGAAGCGGTGGTTCTACGCCAATAAGGAGAAGAATCCTACGTGGGCATTATGTTCCACCAATTTCTTGGCGAAGTTCTTCCCAATGGGCAAGACAAATGCTCTTCGCGGGAAGATATCAAGCTTTCGGCAACACCATGATGAGACTGTCCCGGAAGCTTGGGAGCGCTTTCAAGATTACATCCTCGAGTGTCCTCATCATGGCATGGAGAATTGGCCGCTCATGCGGACATTCTACCATGGGCTCAAAGAACAAAGCACACGTGAGACGATGGATGCTTTGCTGCTGGAGGTGCATTCTTATCACTCACTATTCCTCAAGCCACAGCTCTTGTGGAGAAGATGGCATCCAACCAAGGTTGGAGTGAAGAAAGAACTCAGACCCGCAAGAGAGGAGGAGGAATGCACCAGCTGAAGGAGGTAGACATGCTGTCTGCCAAAATGGATCTACTAATGAAGAGGCTCGATGAGAGAGCCACAGAGAAGAAAGAAGTCATGCATATACATGATGCTCGCATGACATGTGAAGAGTGTGGAGAGACTGGGCACACAGGTGCTAACTGCCCAGAGCTGAAGGAGGACGTGAACTACCTCAACAACAACAACAACAATAATTACTACCGTCCTCAGCAGAATCAAGGTTGGAATCAGCAGCAGAGGCCTAACTACTCAGGCAACTATCAAGGTAACAGCTCCTCCTACAATAATTACAACCGTAGCCTTTGAGAGAGCTAGTGCCGAACCAAGGCAAGATGATGGACAATGGCCCAAGAAGCCGACATCAAATGACAAGGTCCTAGAGACACTCGGCAACGAGAATGGATGGCTTTTCCAATGCCATCAAGAGTCAGCTCGCTTCAACAAGATACTTGAGTCGCGGGTACAACGGCTTGTTAACCTTGCTCCCTCAACTGGTCAAGGTAAACGGCGGGACAACCCGAAGAGCTCGAGACCGCAAATCTTGTTGATATATTCAATGTAGAAGATAGCCGGAGTGATCCATCGAAGGGGTCATGGATTGACTCAACTCGCCAATCAAGAAGGGCGATCCAGGGAGACCCGGTCATTCCGATCTCCATTGGAAGTATTAACTTTAATGAGGCAATCTGTGACTTCGGTGCAAGCATCAACATTATGCCAAGAGTGATATATGAGAAGCTATTCGAGATGCCCCTTAGCATACACAACCATGTGCTTACAAACTTGCGATCGATCACTTCGTGTTCCTTTGGGAGTACTTGAAGACATATGTGTACGAGTAGGCAACTCGTATGTTCCAGCGAACTTCGTGGTAGTGGATACGAGCGGTGATGAAAGGTCCCCGTCATTTTGGGACGACCATTCTTGAACACCGCTGCTGGAGCCATCATGTATGCCAACACTTGCCAAGATCATCTTCAACATCAAGGGCAAGCGAGAAACCTTCTTCTTCAAGAACGCAGTCTTTGCAGGTTCCCAAAGACACCCTCATCAACGAACGAGTGAGAAGAAGAAGAATCCAGCTAAGAAGAGCAAGAACAAAGATAAGAAGACCAAGAAGACGGAGACGGTGAGGATGGTCACCGCGGTCCACGAGGAGCATGACCACTTACTCGGGTCCCCACGTCGATCAAGAAGGATGACCCGGTGTCCCAACCATTCAATGCTCCATCAACGAAGCTCTTTCAATAAAGGCATGCGTGACACCGGATCGGCGTCAACATTATGGCCAAGGTAACTTATGAGTATCTATATGGCACTATGCCTTTGGAGCCTACCTATGCACAAATGCGATGGCGGACCGGACATTCCGCTTCGTCGAAGGAGAAGTGAAGGATGTCCTCATCCGGATAGATGACCATTATGTCCCTACGTAGACTTCCTAGTCATTGACATGGGAGATGACTACGATCCTCCAATCATCCTAGGAAGACCATTCCCGAACACCACCGAGCTATCATCTATATTGGGACGGGAGAGATCCATTTCCACTTTCCCACCGAGAAGGTACGCCGCTACTTCAACAATAATTATATAATCACCGAAGAGCCCAAGAAGAATAGAACAAGGAGAAGGCAGCGTACCGTCGCGAACAAGAAGAACATCACTACGAGATGGATGGGCTAACTATGAGGAGAAGTGTCAAGATATGAAGACCGGTACCCTGAAGACAAGAACATTATAGAAGAACCCAAGAGGTGCTACCAACGAAGAGAAACAAGTGGTCCAAGAAGCTTCCTCCTCAAGGTCACCCTCTCCAACAAAGAAGGTGTGGAAGGTAAAAGCAAAATCGAATCAATTCCTACACAAGAGGCGACGTCATCGGGCGCCGGCCAATGCGCCCCTTGAAAAATGAGCGAACATGACAAGTCCTGTTCGGAGGACTTAAAACCACCGAACGCCGCGCCAAGAGGTAACTTGGTATTTATCAGCATCACTTTTCCAGCATTGCATTTTTGCCTTAGCATCCTTATTTTCCTACTTGCACCTTAGTTGCATCTTTACTCTTTTATCTCCGCATTTGAAAAGAAAATAAAGATGTTGTGCATTTGCATCCAGAAAATCGTCAAGCCCCATGTGGATAGTCATTCACTGTGGTGGCACAAAAATAATTTCTCAGCATATTTATTTCCCCTTCGCATTCCTTAAATAATAAAAAGATAAAAATAATTCTTGTGATCCTGTTAGAACAAGTCTAAGTTAAGAAAGTTCTAGACAACCAAGACCTAGAGGTTTTATCACTAACGCTTAATCAGTTCCACAAGCTTTGTTGTCTATTTGAGCTTCACAGAACATCAAGGATCATGAAGAGCTAACAGGCAGAAGGACATCCAATCCCCTGTCGGAGTGCTGCCCGCGAAAATTGAATGCTGTCTCCAACAGCAACTATCTACGACACTCCTGGAGGACTAGAACGTCTTCGGTGCCTGTCGGCAACATCACAGACTATGTCAACATCCGGCAGGGGGAAAGCATCCCCCCGTGTACCAAGCTAAGTGTTTTCAACTTATCTATTTATGCTTTATTAGAGTGTGCTTTGATTAAAACAACTAAAAAAGATGCATAACCATAGAAACCCAAAAAGATTTCCTTATTTATCTTTTCTATTTTTGGAGAGCTCTTGCAATCTGTCTTTAAAAGTGATCCCTAGAATAAACTCTACATGGAGATGATGAATAGTTGCTCTGCCGTAATTCCTTTCAAGTACCTAGTTTTCAACCTTGCACTCTCCCGAGTTTTGGACACAACTGTTTAGATTTGAGATTTGCTTTGAACCCGAAACTTGTGGGTAGCGAACACTTGATCTAAGTCTAGGTGGTTGACGGGTATGATATGGGAAGGTTTTGAGCTGTCATCCATCTTGTTCCTAGAGATACTAGAGTTCGGAGAGTTTATCTTAAAAAAAATATTAAATTCCTGCATGATGAGTTCCTTTATGATGAGAGTTTAAATTCCTACCACAACCATACATTCATGCTTACTAGATTAGGAAAACCCATCTCGTTTAAATAGATCATATTGTAGATTTGAGTGTAGACTTTATAGGCATTGAGTGTGGTTATCTTTGTGGACCCATAAGGAATTAGTCACGCAGATAAAGTCAATACTATGTGCTCTCCATCCATTGATCTATGCTACTTCGTCCTCGAAGCACGCACCCATTTTATAAATACTACATTCATTATGTGCTACTTGTTCCTCGAAGTACCACCCACATATAGATCCATATCCACCACATATTGTGCTATCTCTACCCCGGAGATACGCACCTATCTTTGCTCCTATCCCGGAGTACGCATTCCCCACATATTGTGCTATCTCTACCTTAGAGACACGCACTTATCTTTGCTCCTACACCGGGAGTACGCATCCATCCATTCATCTATCCACATATACATACGCCATTCATTTCACATCATCCGAGAAAAGGTTCTACTCCTATTAAAGGGGAGTGAACATCTAGAAATAATCATTGCCGTTTCATTGCCTACATAAAAGCTCCAGTCATTATCATTTCAAGTTATACACTCCCTGTGCTAAAGTTTCGTTTTTCGGAGGATTGGTTGCTCTAAAAAAAAAAAAAAAAAAAAAAAAAAAAAAAGAGAAAGAAAAGAAAAGAAGAAAGAAAGAAAAAGAAAGAGTAGCCAAGTCCTTCTATTCAAGAAAGTTTCAAGGTTTCCGAATAAAGGGAGTCATGTTATCCCCAAAGGAGCGAGTGTAGAAGTAGATGTTCACCGTTGAGTACCCCTCGTAATCATTTCCTTATCACCATCATCCTATCATCATCTCATCCATTCCATTTCCTCATTCACATGCACATATGACTTTATTATTATTTTAGTTCCTATTGGATCCATGTCTTAACTATGCAATATATGCAAGTGAGTTTGAGTGTCTCCCCACCTATGAGCTCCACATAAGCCTATTAGAAAGTAGGGTGAGAGAGAGAAGGCACTTTCCACTATGCCTTAGTTCCATAAATACCACATATTCGAGAGAAGAGAGAAGGCATACGCTACTCATGCCTTAGAGAGGATCCGAAATACCACAAATGAGAGACTTGAAAGGTTCATACAAGGAACTCGAGTTTTATTTCAAAACCTTGCAAAAACTCCGGGATAATAGTTGATCAAAGAGCGAGAAACATGGCGCTTGACTTGACCGTTCTATCTTTCAACTACTCAAGACCCAAGTGACGGTTACAAGCCCCATGGTGAAAGGTAATATGAGTGAGTTTTGAGTCGGGATAGTTCACTCTAATCCGGAGGAGAGTTCTTGTTTGAACGCATGTGTACTTGTGAGGAGTGAAAGTATTGTAGCAACTCCCGATCCATCATTGAGTCTATCTTTGCTCGGGACGAGCAAAAGGTAAGCTTGGGGGAGTTTGTTGACGGTCGTTAAGTATCAATTTTATACCATCAACGCAGCAAGAGAAAGGACTAATATGAGTTCACTGTTAGATATAGGGGTTACACCGATGTAATTCCACGAGTTTTGGTGATTGTCTATTTCTCGCGGGGGTTATCGGAAAGAGAACCAAAGGAGGCCCACATGTCATGATTACATAGAGATAAAGACCGAACGGGTAAAATTGTATAATCTAGAAGACTCCGGAAGGCAAACCCCGGAAGCCGGGGCCCACTGGCGGGGTGGCCGGTCGGCCCGACCCAGTGGGAGTCGGCCGACTCCACCTCCACCAATCGTGGAGTCTCGTGGATCCCGCCTCCACCGCCTTTGAGGATGAATAATTATCGTCCATTTAGGTCGGTTTGATCCGAGGGCCGTGGTTAATCCTAGGGGGCTATATATTCGAGCCCCCGGCCCTCGGGTGAAACCCTAATTCATTCCTAGTTCATTCAAGAGTTCATTCTCTCATCGGAATTCGAGAGAAGCGAGCCACCATCTCAATTAGAGCTCCATAGTTTAGTAGCATAGCTACATAGGAATAGATCTAGAGGGAATCAAGCCTAGCTTGGAGTCCGGATCTGTCGGAGTTCTTGGTAATTCCCCTCTACATTCTTGTAATATTCATCATTGTTCGTGATACTATGAGTAGTACTTTATTCTATTCTATTATATCGACTTGACTTTGCTCTATTTGATTACGTTCTCAATTATATTGTTCTTAGTTTACTTTGATTATATGTTTAGCATAGTTGGACTAGAATTATGTTTATGCATAGGATCGTATAGCACTTGCTCATTAGATCGATGGGTGAGTGGTAAATATTGTGTAGGCGTGGTGCCTAGATTGTATTTATCTCGCGATTACACCCTATTGGCCGGGTCGTGTGGTAGATCGCGGAAGTGACAGTTCCGTTGAGTCCTTTGTATTCCATCCCCGTTGGTAGGTCTTAGTAGAACAACCTATTACATTGAAGTCATTGCTATGTCTCTTGTCTTCTCTGGTAATATCACTATGCATAGATGTAACCTTTTCCCGCCATGATTGCTAGATGTTCTTGCACTAATCATTGTATGCTTTGACCTTATAGTTAGAATAACATAGGATTATACCCTAGATCGTCCTAGTCCATGCTAGTGTTATAAGCTTAGAGTGCTAAGTTGAGATGGCTTATTTCTATTATTTTATGTGGCTAAATGCTCTCATTTATCTTATGTCATTTATCATTCATTCCTATATTTTATGTGACACTTACCCTGTATGAGATGATCGATACAGACAAGGTTAAGCTCTCCATTACAGCATGTGCATTGCTCATCACTCATTATCCAAGTGCATTCCCTTCCCAAAGTGGTAAAAATATAAATAACGATACCTGGATTACTCCTGGTTAAAATGCTACATCGGTATTATCTCGTGCGCTTGCGGATCCCATATTTATTTCTAGTAGCAAAGTTGCATTATTTAGTACCAGCATTTTTGGCGCCATGTTGGGGATGACAACCTAACACCGAGTGGCGTTAGAAATGTCAACAAAGTGGTCATCGAGCTAGCTTCGTAGAGAAACATGTGCGTTCGTATTTTAAGCGTTGCGATTGCGGTTATTTATTTACGTCTCTACGTTGCATCGTAAATATCACAATAGGAACGATCTTTGGATCATGGAGTCATTTGGAGTGACATGAATGATGGTGCCGTGTTGATCGTGTCGTCATGATGGAATGCTAAATTTGGTTAAATCTTACCTGGCAAGCCCCGAGCATAACCCCTATTATTCTGCACTTTACTTTATGCTTGTGCATTAAGTTTTAAGGAGTTGAATGAAATCCACTTGCATAGATATATATTGATCCCATGAGTCTTACTAGTATTCCAGGATCGTGTAGATTGCTATGCTATAGGAATTCGGTAGAAGTCGAGTGATTATCTCGTCACTCGCGAGAGATAGGAAAATATTGTTATTATTATTATTATTCTTATCTTATATTATCACATGGAATACATGTGGATGATAATTGGAGATCGTGCGAAGGGTACTCGGATTTGGATTTGGACTTGGTCGGTCACGACTTATTATCCCGAGCACATACTTGCTTATGGGAGCGGGAAGACCCGTTTCTTTCGTGCCTTGGTTTCCGCTCTTTCCACGTCGACGGGTCGGAGGCGGGGATAGGTTGGAGGTCCTTGCACCATATTGAGGCCGGGCCTCAAGTATGGGGCTTGGAGTCCACGTTGGGGTGAGGACTGGAACCCTTGGCGGGGAAGGAAGGGGTTAGTCTTGCTGTGCCGAGGCTAGGTACAAAGCAGGCGTGTGTTTTGGGGTACCACCGGGCTACATTGATTCATGAATCGCCGATTGTTTCGGTATGACTTGGCTATGGTGGAATATGGAAGAAGTAAGAAGTGGAATATGGAAGACGGAATATATATATGGATCTGATTGCTCAACTCTTGCTTGAAAGTAGAACAGGTGCTTACCTAGAATGGTTAGGTAAATGAGCTTAAAAGATGGCTAATAATATGGAGGTAAGGTTACATTTTAGTAATGCTTTCTCGCAATACAATAACCCACAAGCCGATAGCCTTGCATATCCTTGGAGTCTTTTCTTTCCTCCCGACGGGTAAGTCTTGCGGAGTACAATTGAGTACTCGGGTTTGTCTACCCCATTGCGGGTGAAAGGTGCCGCTAAAGTTGATTATGGTTGTGGAAAACCTCCTGGTGGGCTCGGCGAGCATTTTCTTTACGATACGGACATAGAGTTATGTGAAATCTCCACCAAAAGTGTTTTTACAAAAGAAAGAATCATTTTTACCTTTCGGATCATGAATATAAATATTGTCTTATTAATATTTAACTTGTCGTGATTCTCGTTGTTAATCAATCAATATTATATCCTAGTGTTGTAATCAATGTGATGTAAGAAATGGTTAAAAGTGTTGTAAGCTTTACTCTCTCATTTATGATCCGGGTTGTAAACGTGGATTGTTTCGAGTTCTCCTTCGGGTGTGCTCGACGGAACTGTTTGATTTAGTTCACTTTTGAGGTACTTAGTGTCTAGAGGAAGACAAGTACTTTAAAAGTGTATTATTTCAAAGGTTACGCCACAAAGGGTATCGCTCTATAAATGAGAAAATAAAGCTTCCAAAACCCTTTCTAAGTTAAAATTTCATAACAAAGTTTTGAAAAATGTTAGGACGTTTGCATACGAAGTTATATAAGTAGCCCTACTACTATGGTTATGCACCTAGGATAGATGGCACAATCGCTAACCTAGCTAGGCTTAACCCCGTTTTAGTAGGAACACTAACTCGAGCACGATTCGATAGTAACCGACTAGCTTCGGGAGTGTACGTTGTGCCCAAAATGTGAGAACAATTTGCCCTATATGTGGCAATAATATGAGGGTGGATAAGACATGCATTCATGTATATCTTGAATGTGCATTTGTGTGATGGTTGGTGGGTATGATCTTTATGGGGTTTGGCTAGGCTTAGTCTATCTCTATCTAATCTTTCCTTGATTCCTCAAGTCGGCGCCGTCGATGCAAGCAAGGAAACTAAGCCAAACATAAGATGATCCATCGGTGGATGAGGCGTGAATACTTGTTGTCGAGTTAGTCATGGATGCCCGAGTGGAGCACTTGACCCCTACCCATTTATGCTATGTTGATCGGTAATCCTTCATCCTCCGAAGGAAATTCCTTGACAATTTTTGACTGTTTTCCCTAACCTCATTCCTTGCCGGTATGATCCATAATGGTTCGGGAAAGTACTTGGTGCCGCGACGAAACCGAGGGCTTCCCCGTGGAACAGTTGCCACATGGTTGCTTTGCTCGACGCGCCGGTATCGAGGCCCTTGACCGAGTCATGACCGGGTTATATCTTTTCTCTCTCAAGAAAGATACTACCTTGAGAATAAACTTGTGTTTTAACGAGAACTCCACGAATGGCTGATAAGGTGGCGCGCTATATTCACATAAAGGGAAAGCTAAATTTATCCTTTGGGAAGCAGTGGATCAGGAATCTGGAGTATATGTGTTTCTGTTGTTTTTGTTGTTTTGTGTCATGCTCTCTGCTGGGTCGCGTCAAGCTTGGCTTGCACGCCTCTCTTCTCTCTTCTCTCTTCTCTAGGTGTGGTCATTCTTGCTGCTCGAGATGTGAGCCTGACACCTCTGCTATGGCCACGCCACTAAAAGCCATCGGTGATGGTATGCCTCAGTCGTAGTCTGTGTTATGGCCTGTCCCATCCCTTGTTATAGCTGTCCGACATATTTTCCCTCTTCCTCAATGCTGACAACCATGTTTCCCTCTTTCTTACCGTCTTGCTGTAGAGGATAAAACTCTTGGGAAGCTGTAATAAACCCACTACAAAAGAGAGCCAAACCGGTGATTGCGAACCATGCCTCACCGTTCTTAGCCACTATTTTAACCTCCTTCTCCCTTGAGCAAAAACCCATGGCCTTCCAGATTCACTCGTCCTTGTTTCCAATCCACCCACCTTTCTAGCCGGTTCTCCGGTTCTTTCGCGGGAGTCGGACTACCAAGCACTTGCCGGGACATAGAGGGTTTTCCCAAGCTTTTGTATACCACTACGCGGTGGCTGGGGTCCGTGACCGTCCCCGCATGAGGGTTGTGAGTTCATCGAGCATGGCATTGAGCGGTGTGAGGTCACCGTCTACATAGGAAAGAGTGAGAACTCCCCCCGTGTGGATGGCCGGAGTACCACCGCCTATGGCTTTCGCTTCTCCGACACCTACCAAGCCGTGGCGTACAAGGCCTTGCGGAACCCGAGCGATCTACGCCGACTCCCTTGCCCGTACCCCCATGCGGTTCTTCCCACCAACGGACCGGGACTCTTCCTTCGGAGGCCCGTATGGAAGTCTTGGAGAAGCACCGCCGCAAGAGGATGAGCCCACGGTGGTCTCATTGGCCACATATCCGCCGGCCCCGGACGAGCACCATGATTATCTCGCTTCCGTGCTGAGGGCGTATATCACTCGGGCTGAGGAGTCCGACCTCTACATTCGGAAGCTTCAAGTCAGCCTCGCCACGGCACGCGCTCAGGCTGTTTCCGCCGAAAGCCGTGAGACCGTCACCGCGGAAGCCATGCGTGAGGCGGAAGACCGCTCGCCAAGCGGGCGAGAGACGTCTACCTCACCGCCGGGACCATCGGAGGACTCTTGCTCCGGAGGAGCGGCCACCCCGGATCTTGCGGGGATACCTCTTTGCCCCCGGGGACGGAGAGACCAGGTTGCCCCGCCACCCACCCCCATGGAGATCCCCGAAGTCGAGTCCCCATACCCCGTACTCGGCCCGATCCTGCTGCGCGTCACGGACCGGCGGCCCGTGAAGCCCTCGCCTCGATGAGGTGGATTAGTTGTCTGGTGCTGTACCTTGGCCCTGTAGCACGTGTCTTGCCTTCTCCAGATGTACCCTGTCTGTTGTGTTTGGATGCAGTGTGTTGGTTTGCCGTCCCATGAAGTGAATGAAAAATGCCTGTTGTTTTTCTGCAGAATTTTTGTTCATGCGCGATGTATGTCTTGTTAAGTACAATTAGACGCAACGGTCAATATAACGTTTTAAATCTGAGTAACGGTAAAAGTTTTCGTATAATTTTAAAACGTGCAAAATGATTATTGCCATCCTTATCTCTTAAAAATCTGATGCCTTGGTTCCCGTTAGCTATCCGTGCCGGTCTCCTCTTTCCCTTACTTTTCCCACTGTGCCACGCTCTCGCGGGCCGCGGCGTTGTGCCACACTCGCCGCCCCGCATAGTGCGCCCTCCTTTTTCCCGCATGCCTTGTCGGCTCTCGATCCTCGCCCTCGTTCCCGACCCGACCCCCCCTTTTCTTTCTTTTTTGGACACGGTCGCACGCATGCCTCCTTGTCGAGCGAATCCCATTCCCCTTTTCCCTTTCTCCCCACTCGAGTTCACGCCGCGAAGCGTGCCATGGTAGACATTCTTCTGTTCGGTGACTCGTCGGCAATTCTCTTCCATCCGTCTCCACCTCCGTGTGCTTTGCATCACCACCTCTCGCCCACCTAGCTATAAGAAGCCACCCGCGTGCTTCATTCCCATCCCCTGATCGAAGTAGTGCTCGAGGTGGAGAAACTCGAGAAGCAACGAGTTGGAGAGAAGAAGCAAGATCGAGTTACAAGATCTAGTTGTTGCTCGTGGATCTAGAGTTGCCAACTTGAGGGGAAGAAGAGATATGTTTTTCATAGAAGAAGTTCTGATTTGCCTTGTGTTAATTTTCGTGATAGGGTACACGATGGTCGAGTTCACGCCCTCTGTTTTCTGGACCCTTTGGGCATTCGCCATGTTCTGGATAATCATTTTCTTGCTCCTTCTTCACTGTCCCCGTCTTAATCGCTTTCTAGATTAAGTCAGGGGTTGTATTGGTTGCTCGTAGTCGTGTTCTCTCTAGATCCCGAGTGGCTTAGCGTTCGGTTGTGTAATCTTCCGTGTAATTTTAGATCTGTGAAATGTAATCACGTTTTCCCTTTTCCCCGTTCTTGCTTGAATCTCGGGACGAGATTCTTTTAAGGGGGTTGATTGTAACACCCCGGTGTTACGATCTTGCTTACCTCGAGTTAACGCCTAAGAGAAATCTTCATAAACAAATCTCTCGAGTTCTTAAATTTTAGCCTACATGAGTTATAAACAATTCCCATAAAGGGATATATATACTCGGGTAATTGTCTCAATAAGCATTCTCACGTTATAAATATATATAAAAGCATACAATGGATATATGCATACATGTACGTAGATTAGTAGCAAGAAAATAATCAGATTTTAATCGCATAATTATCTACTATACGGTTTGGTTTGATTAAAAGGAAAAATAGAAATAACACACATGTACACTACACACACGTACGTACATCTCTGCATGCATGATGCACTGATTATTGCGTGTTGACCCATAAGGAAGTTTTAGTGGGTACTGGATAATGCAAAGGCACGCTGTCATGCTAAGCTCGTGTCCCTGTTAACTGGTTAGGCATTGACTGATAAATGATGTTGTCAGATTTGAAACGAGACGTGACTGGGAACAAAATTCAGCACTATGCTGTTGTGTCTTTCCTTCCTGTGATATAACATCATCAATTGTCATGTTTTGTCAAGGTCGTCGGACCCAGCCACAGGAAAGATGGGACGCCTCCCTGCCTGCTCTGCCATTCATAATTGGTGCCACGCCTGCTAGCTGCTGCTTCGTGCACATGCACGAGCACTATTCCAGCTAACCACGAACACGTGTGCACTGCCTCTCCAAAAGTTCATGTTTATTTATCCAGATAGCCGCCTTAACAAATTAATATCTCCCTCACCCGACCTCCGATTCCTTCACTTCTTTTTCCTAAATTCATCTAAAATCACAATCTATCTCCCATAAAAATTTCATTATTTTTAGAGCTTATTTGAATTTAGGTGATTATTTATTTTTGCTTGTATGCTACTGCTGCCTCTGCTTGTCGCACGTCATCGTTTGATGATTATGGCGCCGTGGCCGTCCATGCCTGTACAAAGTCGCGGTCGTCGCCCGCGCGTCGTGCTGCCGGACAGCTACCATTACTCGCGTTACTCGCGTCGTGACGCTGCGGCCGCCATCGCGTCTGACTGCATCCTGTCTCCGCTGCCGTGCCGTCGTCTCGCTATTATGGCGTTGCGGCCGCACCTGCCGTGTCCGCCGTGAACGCTCACGTATGCCAAATCACAGCAGCCAGTGTACACACCTTCACGTAGAAAAACGGAGCTGCCTTCTACTTTAAAGCTTGCGCAACGCCGAGTTCTCAGTCCAAGTGCTTGAGCCAGTGCATAGCCTTATAAGCTAGCTAGAAGCACAACCCACCAAGAGCCATAGCCGGGTACCACGCATGGCAAGCTCGCCACTGCCGTCGTTCCCTTCAACCATCATTTCGGCTAAGTTCGTGGTAAGTCCCTAATGCTCGTACGCTAGCTAGTTAGTCCGTATAGCTGCTTGCTTTCGTCGAAATAGCCGTGGCTGCCGAGCGCATCGCGTACGCAAGCTGCTTCTATGAGTTTAGATGGAGAAAGTACGAGCGTCAGTTAGCTTGTTGTTACTTTGCAAAAGTCAGTGAACATGCTAGAACTTATAAATTCAGTAGATAATCATATAGATGTCCAAAAATTGTGAAACTAATTTTGTTAGGTTTACAAAATCATGATCTAGCTGTTGGTGTATTTTGTTCACATAGTTTTATAATACTTTTAGTATTTCTTTATTTAATTGTAAGCGCTCAATAATGACGCATTCTTTATTCTATAGGCTATTGTACGTAAATGGTAGGAGTGCATGTCATGTTTATATCTTGGTTTCGCTTGTAGCCTAAGTTAGACTAGTTGTTAGGATAACTAAATATATATACGAAAAAGCTAATACTATAATATTGATTAGAAGTTGAAGCACGTAAAGATGATGAGCTGGATGTGTTGCTTACCGAACGTGATAAATAACTTACTATCTTAGTCATTAAGGCTTGCTGGAGTAGCTGCGCCGCCACCGTGTGCGTCGTACGTGAGCTAGCTAGTACGTGCGTCTGTTAGCTTTCCTCTAAAAGTCATCGAATCAGTTCTAGTTTGTAAGATTTGTTTAAATTCGAAATGAACTCCTAAATTTAGGAAACTTTTACAGTAGCCTCGTTATACTAGTATGCGCTCTCTGTAATTTTTGTAGCTCTAAATGATACGGTTTGTTAAGGTAGCTAAATATCCAGAAAGGTAATGAGAATAATCGGGTTATTAAATGAAGCACTTCTACGTGAGCTTGATATCTTGCTTGACGAAGATTAAAAGTAACGTGTTGTTGTGGTCATCAGAGCTAGCTTCGTAGAGAAACATGTGCGTTCGTATTTTAAGCGTTGCGATTGCGGTTATTTATTTACGTCTCTACGTTGCATCACAAATATCACAATAGGAACGATGCTGGATCATGGAGTCATTTGGAGTGACATGAATGATGGTGCCGTGTTGATCGTGTCGTCATGATGGAATGCTAAATTTGGTTAAATCTTACCCAGGCAAGCCCCGGAGCATAACCCCTATTATTCTGCACTTTACTTTATGCTTGTGCATTAAGTTTTAAGGAGTTGAATGAAATCCACTTGCATAGATATATATTGATCCCATGAGTCTTACTAGTATTCCAGGATCGTGTAGATTGCTATGCTATAGGAATTCGGTAGAAGTCGAGTGATTATCTGTCACTCGCGAGAGATAGGAAAATATTGTTATTATTATTATTATTCTTATCTTATATTATCACATGGAATACATGTGGATGACAATTGGAGATCGGCGAAGGGTACTTTTCGGATTTGGATTTGGACTTGGTCAGGTCACGAGACTTATTATCCCGAGCACATACTTGCTTATGGGAGCGGGAAGACCCGTTTCTTCCGTGCCTTGGTTTCCAGCTCTTTCCACGTCGACGGGTCGGAGGCGGGGATAGGTTGGAGGTCCTTGCACCATATTGAGGCCGGGCCTCAAGTATGGGGGCTTGGAGTCCACGTTGGGGTGAGGACACGGAACCCTTGGCGGGGAAGGAAGGGTTAGTCTTGCCTCGTGCCGAGGCTAGGTACAAAGCGAGGCGTGTGTTTTGGGGTACCCAAATTTGGGCTACATTGATTCATGAATCGCCGATTGTTTCGGTATGACTTGGCTATGGTGGAATATGGAAGAAGTAAGAAGTGGAATATGGAAGACGGAATATATATATGGATCTGATTGCTCAACTCTTGCTTGAAAGTAGAACAGGTGCTTACCTAGAATGGTTAGGTAAATGAGCTTAAAAAGATGGCTAATAATATGGAGGTAAGGTTACATTTTAGTAATGCTTTCTCGCAATACAATAACCCACAAGCCGATAGCCTTGCATATCCTTGGAGTCTTTTCTTTCCTCCCGACGGGTAAGTCTTGCGGAGTACAATTGAGTACTCGGGGTTTGTCTACCCGGGTGACGTGTCTTTGCTAAAGTTGATTATGGTTGTGGAAAACCTCCTGGTGGGCTCGGCGAGGATTTTCTTTACGATACGGACATAGAGTTATGTGAAATCTCCACCAAAAGTGTTTTTACAAAAGAAAGAATCATTTTTACCTTTCAGATCATGAATATAAATATTGTCTTATTAATATTTAACTTGTCGTATTCTGTTGTTAATCAATCAATATTATATCCTAGTGTTGTAATCAATGTGATGTAAGAAATGGTTAAAAGTGTTGTAAGCTTTACTCTCTCATTTATGATCCGGGTTGTAAAACGTGGATTGTTTCGAGTTCTCCTTCGGGTGTGCTCGACGGAACTGTTTGATTTAGTTCATTTTTGAGGTACTTAGTGTCTAGAGGAAGATAAGTACTTTAAAAGTGTATTATTTCAGGCGGTTCTGCCACACCAGTCGAAACAATCCACGTTTAACTATTAGCATAACACACATTTAAGTATAAATGGTTATGTTTTTTCCCGTAACAATGCACGGACGTGATTCTAGTGACCATTTAGAATTGTTCTTGTCCCTGACACCTCGGTCCCACATGACAGTCTATTTTAGTGAAATCCGCCGTTTATTGTTCATTTCAGTTTTCCCTTTTCCTCTCGCCCACTTCCCGTGGGCCTTGGCAGGTGGGTGGCGGAGGCGAAACCGGAGCCGGAGGCGACCGCCGTCGCCGTCGCCGTCGCCGATTCACTGTTGATGGTGAGTTCTCCGCCCGGTCGCCGTTGTGATGTTGTAGATCCCGCCCTCCTGCGCATGTCTGACGAACCTCAATCTGGAATTGTGGCCTCCCCTGTTTGTCCTCCGTTTTGTGTTTGATTTGGAATTTTGGCATGGTGATTGCATGGCGGCGGTGGAGGATGTCCTGTTTCTTCTCGTTTTGACTCTATTTTTGGGCCTGTTCGATTTTGGGGGCGGTGGTGGGGGTGAACGGGAGGTGGAGAAGTGTCTCCGTCGGCTACTTGCCGTTGCGTGCGCGTGCTAAGGCGGGCTGAGGCTGCGCCTAGGGGTTTCGAGCGGCGGGCTGCTCTCGGCGGCGAGCGTCAGGCTTCGGTAGGAACCTGTGGTGTTCCGGCTACTGCTTCTCCTTCAGATCCTGGATGTGTGCATGCGATTTATTTTTTAGCGTTTTCTGTGGATGATGGAGAGAGAGCATTTGCTCCGATTCAACAAAACACTATTATTAGACTATTGCCTTTCCCTGATCTCTCCCCTTCTCTTCTGTATCTGTTCCTCCTCTGGTTCATGTCCTCTCCAGCGCTTATCTGTTTCTAGTTTCAATGGCTGTTTCATGATTTTAGCAGTTAGTTGAGTCGGTATCCAGGGTTAGAGTTTTTTCCAGTTATGGTTACAAGTTCGGTTAAAGTTCAGTTGACGCCTATGTCAGTGATTTG
The DNA here is from genome assembly GCA_018135685.1 of Themeda triandra. Taxonomy (NCBI): domain Eukaryota; kingdom Viridiplantae; phylum Streptophyta; class Magnoliopsida; order Poales; family Poaceae; genus Themeda; species Themeda triandra. The sequence goes on along the minus strand of JAENPR010000898.1, from coordinate 29,528 downwards.
CTTTGTCCTTCTTACTCCGCACTATGGATGAATTACTGGCTGATGGGCAAACCTCTTGGGAGAGTCTGTCTAATTGGAATTTTGGGAAGAGAAACAGGAACATGATGCTAAGCTCATGTCTATTTTTAGTTTTTCACTGTAGCCTATTTTCAGTTTTAGGCCATGCACAGCGCAACAGGCGCTTATAGAAATGATGCTAATTTATTTTTATGTAAGCGCCCTAACCTACAATGGAATAAACTAATTTTGGCGTTAATCTATGCTATAACCGTTGATTTTGGTACTAATCTAGGCAGAAGCGCCATTATCCAGGTTGTTAATTGGAAACATGGATGGGGCTAGCCGCACCAATGAAGATGTTGAACCTGAAGGAGTTGATAAAGATGTTGACCAACCTTTTTGCAAATTGTTTTTTGCAAGTTGTGGCGCGTTTGGGTTCTTCAGCCAACTGAGGGCTGGAACTTCTGGTTAGGCTTTGCCTTAGTGTGTCTTTCACCATTGGGACATGATGGGCTATGATCCTTTTGGAGTGTTGCTCCCAGGCTGCTGAGCTGGTGCTGCATATCCCCAAGAGGAAGGATCTCAAGGAACAAATCTCCCCTTTTTCTGAGTTTTGAGGTCTGTACTTGTTTAATTGTATATTCATCTACTTTGTTCCTATTTTTTTGGACCAATTTTGTTTTTTTAGTTGCAGGGAGGGAGGCGAGGACACTGAGGAGGAGGATAAAGATGGATGAGAAGATGAAGGCACTGCATATCCTTATACTCAACTCCAACTAGGTCAGTTAGTTCCTGTTGTCAGATCTGTGGGTGTGGTTGTGTTTGTCTCTGTATTTGTATTGTGGTTTTTTTTTTTCTTTCTGAAACTTTGTGTTGTGGTTGTTTTTGATGGCACCTGTGACTATGCCATCAGGTTGTTTGTGAGGGCATCTGTGACTATGCCATCAGTTTTGTTTTAGTCCTAGTTAAGTTCATTGTCTCTCTCTATCTGTGTCTGTGTCTGTCTCTGTGTGTAAACTTTTAAATTCAATAAAAATACTGGCTTCATTTTGGTACTTTTGGTTTCTTCTCTATTGCTTGTTATTGCATAAGGCGAACAAAGTCAGAATTTCCACTTTTGTTGGTTTGCTGACTAGATTCCATATAGTAAACAAGTGCGTTGTCGATTAATTTATTATGTTTTTGCAGTGAGCTGCTGGAATTCCTACAATTCCCTCTCTTATTTGGCCTTTATTTTGGGCCTTTTGATTTTCTTATTTGGCCTGTTATGCACAATTAATGATGTCTGTTCCATTGATCTGGAACGTTTGAGTTCCCTCTCTTATTTCTCTTTGGTTGTCATTTCTACAATTCCTGCAATAATGAATGAATGATCTTAGGAGTACGTACTAACTCAATGTTGCAGCTCATCTTTGGACGCTAGCCACAGGCACACCTCCACATTTATTCATTATTTTCTCAGAAGCTTCTTTGTATTAGTCAGTTACTGAGTTAGAAGGTGGCCTTAGGAGCATTGTTGAAGTGATATGCACTTAATTTCTCATTAATACCATACTATGTTGTCATGTTTTTCTTGATATTGAATGTTACTGTTTTTGTTATCCAATAAACAGGTAAAAGAATATATGTGCCACTACCTGATCCAAATGTACGGAGGCTACTTTTGAAAAATCAGCTCAAAGGACAAGCATTGAAATTATCAAGTAAGTGCTCCAAGATTTCTCTTGAAAACTAATTGATCATGGTGGTTGTATATGGCACAGTAGCTAACCTGGAACTGGTTCTTGACAGACTATGATTTCGAAAGACTTGCTGTTGTGACTGAAAGGTATTGTACATTCTAGTTAGTATAGGGTTGTTATGGAAACATGGGTTATGTGGTTCCTGACAGTCCTGTTTGTAGGATGCTCTGGAAGTGATCTGAGAGCCTTGTGCAAAGAAGCTTCAATGGTGCCAATAACACAGAGCTCTTTCCACAGAATATTCTTACTATTAAAACAAATCAGGTACATTTTCAAAACTGTCTGAACTTAGATCCATTTTGCTCTGAATTTTGTCACATACTAAAATACCAGCTTACAGATATCATACCCTAAGTCTAGTCTATGGCCTGAAAGAAGAACAAATACCTTTATTTGTAAGCTCACTAGGCCACTATCATTGTGTTCAGTAAACAGCCTTCCAAATTTTAATTTCAGCATCACAAAACAAGAGTTCCCCAATGTGCATTGCATCTGCATATATGTATACAAGGTTTCAGCTTGGATTTTTTTTCACATGATTAAATGGATGTGCCAACCATATTGAATAGAAGCAAAAGTGAGAAATATCTGTTCTGTATGGATTGCCAATATATACTTAATCACTGATTATCATTTGTTGGGCATTCATTGTATGCCACATCCTCTGAATGCTTAGTGTTTTATTTGTGCAAAGATGATTCAAGAGTTCCATGCTGACAGTGCCCTCATCAACTTGTGTGCAGGACAACATCTCCCTCGATGCCGGCGGTGGACACAGAACAGACAGCCGGCGACGGCCACAGAACAAGCACGGACAGAACAACCACAACCACCGGTGATCCCAGTTGAATTATGTTACGTAAGGACTTGTTCACTTGTTTTGGCTTAACAGGAATAAAAAAAGGAGAAGAACAGCCCATGGGCCCGTTTTTTTTTTTAATTGCGTACGCTTGTTTTTGGTTTTGACAGGAAAAGAAAAAAAAAACAACAGAACAGATTCGTATGACGGCAGGATTTTTTACATGAATTTTAAATGTCAAGTTATCTGTGTATTTTTGCCCTTGCAATCACCCGTGTGATGGAGCCCTTTTTATTACTCGTTTTTTTTTCCCCCAATTTGTCTGATTCGGCCAGAGGAAATGCTTGAGTAATTGGAAGGGTAAAACTACACGAGTTCTCAGGCAAACAAATTTGTGCCCTATCACTAATATGACGACTAGTATTTTCTAGCTAATCAACAAATCGTACCATGCCATGTGGCTAATAATCGCGGCGTCGGAGTCGGAGGGCACGCTTCTGTCTGAATGCCTCGTTCTTGTCGATGATCGCTTGAGTTTCTTGGATCTGACCAGCGATGTGGTGATCTGTCAAACTCAGGCAACGAAGTGCTTCGTCGATCTCGCCGACGCCTTCGGCGAGGAGTTCTCCGACACTGCACATCCACTTCACGTCCGCGTCCTCGTCGCCCTTGGTCTGCGTCGTGTCGGACGGCGCAAACTGGACATCGACGTACGCCGATAACAGATGAATCGCCGCTTCGTTCAGGCAGGCGGCCGCAGCCCCACGGTGCCGGTGCCAGGCCGTGGTGGCGATGAGAACCCGGCTGGCATCGAACTGCTCGCGTGAGGCGCCGAGAACCTCCTCCTGGGCGAGGCGAAGAAGATCGGTGGCGAGTCGGAGAAGACTGACGACATCCTCCCGCGAGCAGGCTTGGGCGGCGGCCGAATCCATCGTCCGTCGGGAGAAGAGGTTGGCGCCCGTATGCATCTTCCGCCGGGCCTCGTCCAAGAAGAGGTGGTCCCGTCCAAGAACCTTCTCCAGGCGCTCGACCGCCACGGACGCCGCCGCCTCCGCCTCTGCCTGCACCGTCATGTCACCCCTGGCTCGCTGGGACGTACGAGAAGACGACGCTGCCTTTAGGTTTCTTCCTCGCTCCTCTTCTTGCGGCGAGATGGGACGGGCTCGCTTGTGGACGAGGAGGACGACGATGCTAGCTAGGGTTTGAACTTCTACGGCTACTTTCGGCGTTTATTTATGGAAACGCCCGGCTACGTTTTTTGTGGCGTTCCACGGTTCCAGAGACGGAAACTAATGGGCCGCGTTTGAGCCCAATACAGGTTTTTTTTTTTTGTGTGTGTTTCTCAAAAAAAAGATTAATTGTTTTTTTTTTTGTAATTTTGCATTTTTTGCTTTTGCGAAAAAAATAATTACAGCAGTATTTAAGTATTTAAGTATTATTTTGCTTATCAGGTGTAAATGTTAAATTATTTTTGGTCTTCAGGTGATATATTCTGTTCTCTTTCCTTGTATTCTATTTTTTTTGGTCTTTATCATTTTGCAGTCCCTCTTCTTTGATCCTTTTTTAGTTAGCCAAAACTTTGTTAACTTATTGACAATGGCCCGAGTATTGCAGTGTGTTGTTTAATGTGATTCTCCGTGTATACATGTGTTTCGCTCATCTGCTCTACCGCAGTACTGCGTGCCTTGCATATTTGTTTTTCGATTGAGTCAGCTTTTATATAATTAGTATAAACTTATATTTGTTTTCAAAATGAGTAAGAGTACTTTACGTACTACTGTAATTAATTTTTTTCCAAACCAAAATTCAAAAACGAAAACACAAAAAATTTAAAACCAAATGTTTTTCAAAATGAGTAAGAGTACTTACATACTACTGTAATTAAAAATTCTGTCCAAAAACAAAATTTCAGAAAGAAAAAAAAATAATTAAAAACTATTTTTTTACCAAAATGAGTAAGAGTAGTTACATACTCTTGTTAATAAAGCTTTATTTACAAAACCAAATTTTCAAAACCAAATCAAAATTTAAAATAAAAAAAATAGAAAACAAAAATGTTCTATGCATTACAAAGGGCAAAATTGTTAGTTGAAGCATTCCAGGAACCAAAAAAAATTCCAAATTGTCATTAACAATCCAAATCGGCAAAATTGATTAACACAAGCGCACATATCCAATACTAATGCCTCAATCAATGCTTATTAAATGAATCTTAATGAATACCTGAACCTTAATTAAGGGTTGGGTTATTTGACCAATTTGATTGCAATTGGTTGATAATAAATAAAACGTGTCTAATTAATTAAAATGCTATCGCAGTTTATACCTTTGAGTTTTACCTTGTTCAAGCCATGCATATCATTATACTTTCCGCCTGTACTTGTTGAGTTCGACATGGACTCACCCTGCTATAATTTGCTAGCAAGGTGCAACTTAGATGGACAAAGACATTGAGATGTCAAAGGTTCTTGGCGTACGGAGCCCGAGTCAACTGTCCGTGTGAAGATGGAGCCTGAAGAGGAGTTCTGCAATCGGTTCCGTGTTAGCTGATGTTTGTAAGTGTTAATATACATGTTTTCGCTTTTTATAAAACATTGATTCTGATATTTCCATTCTTTGTTATATGTGTGGACTTTCTGGGCACACATATGATGGCCTCTGGTCTTCTTTTGAAAACCAGGGTGTTTTATACGCCGCCTACTCACGACCTGATCGCTTCATCCAGCACCGGCGACACAGGCATGACCAGACTCCCACACACTACTCTCCACTCGCCATCGGCCTGCCTTGATTGGCATAGACTGCGAATAGACATCTATGCAGTGCAGTATGCAGTGCAGTTGACTCCACCGAGGTTAAATCTATGCTATATTTGGCCTCTTCTACATCGTCTCTCCCCTTAGTAAATTCTTTCCTACTTTCATTCCCATCAACTAATTAATGTTGGGAGACTGGGATTCGTCCCAACATCAGGATGCATGAGATTCATCAGCATGGCAATATTTATGCAATCGCATGTGGGGATTAAATCTCCGCAAGAGCAATTTCTTTAACTATTTGGAATGAGTTTTTTAATATTTATGCCACTAAGAACAGAAGTGGAGATGTTTTATCTCTTTCTTAGAAGCATGCATCTCTAGTGTGTTAATTGAGCGGCATATTTTCTATGAAGTGGATAGATATATGATATTATAAAATTAATCGTTTGGTAAAAAATTCAGATAAGTAGTGCTGTAAGTCTCCTACTCTCTTCTGTACATAATTTTTTAATTATTTATATTGTAATCTGTGGTTGTTTTTAACTTAATCTTTGAATGAAGCTTAATCATTTTATTTACTGTATATATAATGAATTATAGTGTAAATTTTACAAATTGTTATAGAATCACTAAAATTGTTTTACCGCATCATATATAATATCATATTCTTAGATAAGATCCTAGATTCGCTGCTAGATTCCGGCCCTAACCCATGGCACCCGTTGCACCTCACTTAATCTAGCCGTGGTGGGACGTGAATTTTTCACCACTGAGGACGAAGAAACCCATGAGTTATGTTCCATGGAGACGAGCCAACGAGAAGAAAGGCACCCATCAGCTAGCGCTCTTCCATAGAGAGGAGCGGCGTCCTCGCAACTCATCTGCATCGGGTCCAGAAGTAGGACGATCTAGACCAAGATATCGAGAAAGGGTCGCGGCTTTACGTCATCCTCTATGATGTGTAAGTAAACTAATATAATTATTATCTTATCCAGTTTTCCACAGCAACTTGTATATTGGCTGGTGTCACGGTTTTGGCCAAGAATTGTTAAGCACAATAGCCAGGTGATAAAGATGGCGCTAGACTACAAGAGACGTCGCGACATGAGAGTCACACATCGCCGATAGTCTTCGGCCTACAGTGCCGGACATGCCAGTGAAGATAGGAGGCATGACATCGGTGTGGTCGTTGGAGACGCGCAAGAGGACCCAAAGTCAGGCTGAGCACTAGGCGGAGGGCATGAGTAAATGTACCGTACGTGCAAGCATCCACGTTGGCTCATGCATCTGCCCGACTTGCAAGCATATGTGCGTACATATATCCTGGCGAGCAAGGAAACCATTCATGCTTTACATGTAAGACAGGCAGCTGTATGTGTTGCGAACAACTAACTACACCAGCAGAGGAAAGCTACGACCATCTTAGTAGGTTTCATAATTACAAAATTTCTTTATTTGGCTGTAATTACACTACTACAGATTCACACAACACTGCCCACCGTATCACCGCCGGAAATGGCGAAACCGGCAGTGATGACTCATCACAGCCGGTGCCAAGCTCGACGGAGCCTGACTCACGTCAGGCAGCGAAGGCACCAGCAGTGATGAGTATATTACTGCCGGCGCGTGTCTAGAGCCGGCAGTGATTAGGTGGGCAGATATCACCGCCGGCTCTAGCCAGAGACCGCCAGGCATGGGACTCGTCGCCGCCGGTGTCTGGCGAGAGCCGGCAGTGGCCGCCTGACAGCACACCGCCTACTTCTCCTTCCTCCTCCCCATGAACAGAGGGCAACTTGCTCAAATTCATTATATAATTCATTATATAATTCAACTTGCTCAAAATAATAATAAAATAAATAAAACGAAACTCGTAGGAATAGAAATTCATTATATTGATAATATGATAAGGTTTTCATTACATAATTAAAATTTCTTGTAAATAAAAAAACTAATAAAAAAATGGCGGCGGCGTTCGACGTCCGCTCGCCGCCGTCCTCGCCGCCGCCTAACGGGGGCCCACCGCCTCGAGCTGGCTGCGTGCAGCCTCCTCCTCCGCCTCGGCAGCCGCGCGGGCCGTCTGCTCGGCCGCCAGCGCATCGCGGAGGATGGCGGCTTCCTCCTCAGCCGCCGCGCGGGCCGCGCGCTCCACTTGCAGCGCCTCCTCGGCCGTCCTGGGCCAGCTCCGCTCTTGGGCAAGCTGCGCGCGCAGGGCGAGGACTTGGTTCTCCGGCGCGCGGACTTGGCGGCCGTGGGAGGAGGTCGACGGGTGCAGAAAACGCCGTCACCGGCGTCCGGCTCCGTCACCACCGCTGCGGCCACCACCGACGCCACGGCCGCCGGACTCCATGACGATGGCAAAGGAGAGAAGAGAATGGAAGGAGAGGAACGTGGGAGGCGGAGAATGCAGCCGAGGAGGCCGATTTATAAAGGCCACCGGCGGGGGACTCAAAAGCCACCGTCGCCGGTGGCCTATCACCGCCATCAATGCGCGGCATGGAAGACGAAGCGGGTATTTGGCCGTTCGTCCCCACCAACTTATCACTGCCGGTTCTTGTTACGATCCGGCAGTGATGATGGAGACGGCTATATACGGTTAAGTAACGTATACTGCTCCACTCTTTCGATCTCCCCTCTTTGTCCTAGCGGTTAAGGCCGCGCGCTCTGGAACCTGCGACCCGCGCTCGAGTCCAAGCTGCCTCAAAATTTTTGAACTTTTTTTATATTTTTATACATATCACTGCCAGGTCTTATTACAAGCCGGCAGTGATGTGTATTTCAAGATGCCTATTTAAACCGCCGTCCAGGGGAAAATCCGGCGCCTCCTCATTCTCCCTTCATCCTATTCTTCCACACCCGAGTTCATGGCGTCTGACGGCGGCGCTCCCAACGGCGTCAGTGAGGGTGGAGCATCCGGCGAGAGGGCCCGCCAATTCTTTGCCAGGATCTCGGCCACCGGAGCCCCCCCACCGACGGAGCGAATCGCCGGCCTGCGCGCCCAAGTCGCCCAAGTCGCCGATGAGCGGCGTAGGCGCTGCTCTGCCGAGGTGGAGGCCCTCAATCTGCGGCAGAGGCTGCATGCCGAGCATGCAGCTCGAGCCGCTACCGAGGAAGAGTCGGTGGAGCTGCGCCGCATGCTCGCCGACACTAACGACCGTGTGGCGGCGCTGGAGGCGGCACTGAAGGACCTTGGTGTGGATCCTTGATCCTCACGGCGGTGGACCGCGCGGCGCGGTGGTGGAGCGGGGCATCGACGCCGTCGCTATTTTTTTATTATATAATATAATTTAGAATTACATTATATATGTAATTTCTACTAATTTTTAGATCAAGATTTGGAGCTACACTTTCCTAACACTTTGTCAGATGCAAAAATAGCCTTTGTATGAAATGTAGTTCGTGATGAGTGGACCAAAATTGGTATTCAAGACACTTAGTTTGAGACCATCTAGGGTTTCAAATACTGGATACGAGGTGCCAAAATTTAAAAATTCAAAGTTTTAGTGGTACAAGCTCTGTCAAACGAAGAGTTGACCATCATACCAAATGTTTATCATGATGAGTGTGACTAACCTTGTGTTCATCACTTTTGCATTTGTGGCCATCTAGGGCTGGGTCAAAGTGGATTATCACAAAAATCCAAGATTTGACCAGGTCAAACATGGTCAAATTGAGGCACCAAACGACCTTAGATGGAAAACATCTGAATACAAGTGTGATATAACACATCAAGATACACATTTGATAGATATGCCACTTTTGTATTTGAGACAGTCCTACCTAACATCGGTCACAAATTCTTGAATCTCACATGGAGTTTATGGAAGTGTATGTTGCACGTGTTGATTTGGAGCTACACTTTCCTAACACTTTGTCAGATGCAAAAATGGCCTTTGTATGAAATTTAGTTCATGATGAGTAGACCAAAATTGTTATTCAAGACACTTCAGTTTAAGACCATCTAGAGTTTCAAATACTGGATACGAGGTGCCAAAATTCAAAAATTCAAAGTTTTAGTGGTACAAGCTCTGTCAAATGAAGAGTTGACCATCACACCAAATGTTTATCATGATGAGTGTGACTAACCTTGTGTTCATCACTTTTGCATTTGAGGACATCTAGGGCATGGTCAAAGTGGATTATCACAAAAATCCAAGATTTAACCAGGTCAAACATGGCCAAACCATGTCAAATCTCTAGAAGAAAGACTAAGATCATGTGTGGGGACTTAGTTTACTTTTTATGTGCTTAGAAAAAAATTTGAAGCCAATTTGACATGGGAATACACAGTTTTCTATTTATTACTAATATATCTAGTATTTTCAATAAATAATCATCACTCCCGATGCCACATTTGACACTGGCAGTGATCTTATTTTGAAAACTAAAAATTTTCAAAAAATTTTGACACCACTGCGACTCGAACGCGGGTTCAACAGATCAACATTTATGCCTTAACCACTGCGCTCGGAGAGAATAAGCTGCTTTGTTTACTACTTCACACTTTTAACTGTTTTTCTTTGAAATTTGTAAAATAATTAAAAACCCAAAAAATTTGCAGAGATTAGGACCCGAAAAATTTGCGGGTCGAGGGGCGCGGCCTTAATCGGCGTGGTAAAGACGCTGTTCGTACGAAATAGGAAATTATTCTAATTAAGGCTTGACATGTAATCACTTTCGGGGCGCGTTTAGCACCGGCAGTGATGTACTTATCACTGTCGGTTCTGCGTTGGAGCCGGCAGTGGTAACTCCTGGGTATATAAGCGGGCGTGCACGCTACTGAAAATTTCACAAGTCTTTTGAACCACGCGCCCTTTCCTAACTCTGCAGAGCAGCCTCGACGTCGTCCGCCGCCCCCAACAACGCCGTCTGCCGCCTCCTACAACGCCGTCCGCCGCCCCCGACGACACCCTCCTCCGTCACCGACGTCGCCGTCTACCGCCCCGCTCCTCCGCTGACGGCCACGCGGCCCCGTTCAGCACCGGCGCCAGCGGCACCACCGGCAGCCAGCGGCACCGCCGGCACCGCCGCTGCCACACCGAAGCTCGTCCCCGCGTCCATCAATCTCCGAAGCATCGTCCACCCTCACAGGCATCTAGGAGCGCGCGGAAGCGGTCACCATCTGTTCACGCGATTTGCTCCTCTCTTCCTGCCCCTACCTAATCGACAAAATGCCTGTATAGGCTTCTGTTGCTGCAATGATCTCTGAACTTTGGTCAATTCAACCTTGTTAACTTGTGAACCTGCTGATGCTCAGAACCTGTTCATGTTGTAAGATTTTGGAGATGCTTTAGAGGGTGCTAGTAGCTAGTATAAGCAAATAAATTCACCATCTTAATTCTACTTAGGATTTGAGCTTGATAAATTTTGTGTGATGTTTCTATGCTGATAGTTAGCCATAATTGGAGGCTCAAATCTGTTATTGGACATGTTTCATAGTCCAAAGCAATTTAGGCCTATTTAATGTGGGTTTAATGTTGCTAGCTTGTGGATTTTGTGTAGCTTTAACCATAAGTCCAAATGGGCTGAAATTTGGTCAGCAAGCTAGTGTGTACCTGATTTGTAGGCACTTGTAGGTCATAGATATATATCATATTTGTAGGTCAAATATGTACATCATTTTTGTAGGTCAAATATATAAACAAGCATGTAATTGTGGATTGGCTTGTTATTAGTTTAGTGCTAAATTGATAATTAGTGTCATGGTTCGTCATATGATCCACAACACTGACTGACCACAGTCAATTCACATCCATGGTTCATCACCAGATTCCTCGTAGCCGTAGAGTCGAGATGGAGCATGAAGCAGCTAATGTTGTCGGTGACAACGAGGCCGCTACTCATGGGCAGGGAGAAGAGAGCCTGAGCACTTATTTGAACCTGCATGATGAGCAAGAAGAATAGGCTAACGCGGTAACTTAGGTGTCATTTGATGACGTAGGCACACCCACTACTACATTTGCCAGGGTATTAACTTACTCGTTCTCTCCAGCAGGTTCCTTCGCTGGTCACCGACCCACCGCATACCGGTGAGCCGCAGGCAAGCAGTGCTAATACTAGAGTCAGAACCAAGCGAGGGCCGACACAACTTCCTAAAGGCAAGTTGCCGATCAACACATTCGATGATGGACGCGGTATCCCTTCTGCACTAGAGAAATCTGTGAAGATGTACTCAGGGGTCATCGGCAACCTTGTAAGGAAATTTATCCCCTTGAAGTACTATAACTGGTAGGGGAAAGATACGGACCCGTCTGTGGTTTCCGAAAATATCAAGTTCCAAATATGGAACGAGGAGCTCCCAAAGTATTTCACTTTCCCAGAGGAAGATCAGTATGACAAACCCTTAGCCCAGAAAAGAGCCTATGAAGCAATGTCCTCATGCTTCAAGACTTTCAGGGGTGAGTGTTATAGGAAGTATATCGTTGGTGGTGCAGAACCAAATTTTGGTAGTAACTCAAAGTTGGCCTATCACGGGCCCTACTGGGAGGAGTTCATGACTCACTGCGATTGCGAGGAGTTCCAAACCCTTAGCACGCAGAATAAGGAGAACTCGACGAAAAACAAACTTCCTCATCATTGCGGCTCTCGTGGATATGCCAAGCTTCTTGATGTTTTTCAAAAAGAACTTGAGAAGCAGTCAGAGCTTATTGAAGCTGGCGTTGAGGTTGTGACCGCCCGTTGGCAGGCCAGGTCTATAATGTTCTGTATCGCGAGGATGTGTCATCATGGTAATGATGGGAGCTTTAGCATCTTAAATCATCCAAAGAGTGAAGGCGTAGATGATCCGGACATGAGTGCCCTCGTCTCGAGGATCTCCGAGATAACCGAGGAGGTGATTCAAGGGTCTCGCACTTCTGACAGGGAGAACGACGTGCTCACCCAAGCACTCGGGAACAAGGAGCATGGTGGCCGCACCAGAGGAGCCGGGGTTGTTAGTTGGTTGCTAGGTTTCCCGGATGATGCGGAAACTTATCGGAGCCGCAAAAGGAGTAAGAAGGCAAGAGAGGAGGAGACACTCAAGATGCTTAAGGATATGGAAGATAGATGGAACTCCAAACTAGATCAACTAGGTCAAGAGAAGGTCGAACGAGAACTTGCGTCCCAGCAATCTCAAGGACCACCATCACTGCCGGCTGCAACTAGCCGGCAGTGCTGGCTCTGAACAACACTGTCGGCTCGTTGCACAAGCCGTTCGTGTTGTCAGAGCCAACACGGCCGGCTAATTCTACGAGCCGGCAGTGTCGTGTATTACAACACTGACGGCTCCATGAACCAGCTGGCAGTGTTGGCTCTGACAACACTGGCGGCTTCTGGAATGAGCCGGCAGTGTTCGCGCTTACAACACTGTCGGCTCCTAAGAAGAGCCGGCAGTGTTGTCGTCGAATAACACTGCCGGGGCATTCTATGCGCCGGCAGTGTTGTGTGCTCATCGCAGCCGGGGTGAAAATTCCGGCTGTGATGCACCACCCCACAACACTGCCGCTTGCACACTGCCGGTTCACTTTCCGGCTGTGATGATGGTTACGAACCGGCTGTGATATAAAAATTTGTGGTAGTGTTACAATTTCATTTGTCTTCTCCTGAGTACTTATTTACAAAATTTTCTTTATTTTGTTGCAATTACAATTTAATTTGTCTTCTTCTGAGTACCTATTTAGTTTTGTTTTGATGTATATGGTCATTAACATTAGGTGAGACGAACACGGAAAGAATTGAGAAAATTCAAGGCAAGAGTCTTGAATTAGTTTGAACAAAAAAGTTTTGATATAACGGTTACTGACCATGGCTTCATTTTAATTCAAAGTTTATACAATTTTAAAAGATAACTAACTGATCCTATATTATTTAATTTTATAAATTATCCACAAGTGCTTGTTTACTTTTTGTAGTACATGAGACGACACGAGTTCTATTTCTTCTTCCAACCTTGTGGTCAAATTTTGATAAAAACCGAGCAAAAATTTCATCATCAAAACTTGAATTCTATTCTCAGGTCAAAACAATTGAATCCCACCCTAAAATCTACAAAAGATAGCAATACATAGAGCATCTCCAACAGTTTGTTATATGACTTGTCATCCTTCCCAATTTGGCAAAACATGCAAAAAATCTTCTCCAACAGTTTGCTAAACTTGTTTGCCATCTTGCCCCACTTGCCATCCCTTAGCTCAGCGCGTGTATATATGCGCGGGCATACTCGGGTTGCCATCTGGATCTTTGTGGTCGCGATTGCTTCTCCTGCGCACACAAAGCCACACAAAGCCAGGTTGCATGCGGGTGGAAAAGAATAGCTTGTGGTCTTCTTTTTTTAATTTGACAAATTAAAGATAGCAAACTCTTGAAGAGATATTTTTTTAGCTTGGTACATTTTTTAAGAGTTTACAAATCACAAGATTTGCCATGTTAAAAGTAGCAAACTCTTGAAGATGCTGCTAAGATGTCATCAGCTAGTGGCCTATGATGCAGACCTTCTCTGTGTCTGCAGGAGCTCGCTGCCACCGCGGATCAGTGCCGACAAGCCAATCGCAGTCAACCCTCCGTGTCCACCTTCTCTAATGCCATGCTACACCACAAACTGAACCGCTGGCTACATGTGGCATTCAAGCCAAGGATTCAAGCCAACAAGTACTAGAAGCTAGAGCCTGGCATTTTTCCACTCCATCCCTCTTCTTCTAAGATCTTAAATGAAGTTTTGGACTCCTTAGTTTCGTTGTGGCTTTCGGTGCATTTTTCCAGGTGTCACCCAGTCCTACTCCTTGGCCATTAACAAATGAACAACAATGCCTAGTAGCAGCGGCCAGTCATAGACCAAAATTGAGCATCTCCTCATCGGAGTTATGACACTGATATCAATGGTGATGCTTGCAGTGTGAGGTACAGTCGTATATATAGAACGAGTGCCTATAGATAACATTCAATTCATTTAGGTACCAGAGGTATACAACTACATAATTTTTTAAATAAAATGTAAAAGTACAGCACAAAAAGTACATTTATTTTTGTTTTTTTTTTTTCTTGGCAGAGTACACAAGTGCGTACCAAAGGTTATCTCTTATATCAATGCATGTTAGCTGCCTCCACTACTTTTCTATTGTTTAACAAGAATATATAAATATAACTGATGAGGAGCCACCGCTATATATAGTTAGTAGCGGCAAGGATAGCTAATATGTTTTGCTTATGCCTGGCCGAGAACACACAAGCCTGGTGACAAGATCACCCTCATTCTGACACGTGCCATTAAAGCATACATGCAATGTGTCCTCTGAGCTTTGTGATAGGTTGTTACAACTCAGCTGGTGTGCTTGGGTGATGCAACTATGTAATAATGTCCTGATTCTATATTTTCTAGATAAAGCCGGATATTAAGTATCACTTATCTAAAAAAAACAACAAGGCTAATAATTTGGCTAGCTGTATATTTATGCCATGTCACTTAAAGCCAAGGTTAGCATAATGGGTTGGCTGTTTAAATTTTGAGTTCTTTTACAATACTTGAAATCGCCTCTCATTGCCTTCCATCGCTTCCATAAAATTTTAATTTTATTTCTAAAGGGTAGGTTAGTCATTTCGCACATATACACGGTCAGCCCCAATCTCCACGTTGAGCCCCCTCCCCTGATCCGCCCGACCCCACCTCCTCCCTCTGCTCGCAACGCAGGGCTCGATCTCCCATTGCCCTCGCCAAAGCCGCCGCCGCGGCCGCTGCTGCCGCCGCACTCACTCAGTGCCACGCCACAGCCCTCTCCCCGCGTCGTGATGGTGACCGGTGAAGGCAATCGCCATCGTTGGCTCTGCGGGGTTGGGCAAGACAGCCCTCGCGAGATCGCCCCTGCAGCGCTCGCGGCTGTCGTCGGCGGCGGCGGCCAGGCTGGCACCGCGGCGGAGCGAGTTGGAGGAGCTAGCCGGGGAGGACTACACCTACGTCATCACACGCGGACTCAATCCCAAGATTACGCACATCTTCGAGGACCGCGTCGTCGAGAGCCGCGCCGACGCCAACGCCGGTTGTGATGGTGGTAGCGACAGCGCCTGCTGCTTCATCTAGGTGCAACAAGATGTTGCTCTCTGGCTGCATAGGTGAAAAATCTCTCTCGTTTCTGATCATCTGTACTCTGCAAATCAAGTTTCTTACTTGTTTGTGCAATTGGTTGATTTACAGAAACTGCTAAATATTCAGTATCCCTTTGTTTTGATTGTGTGGTTTCAGTTCGTTGCTCATTCAGATCATTCAAGCTGGCTGAATTTTGTAAGTTTTATGTAGTCAACATTTGAGATCATCATTGTTGGTACCTTTCTTTTGACTAGTGATCTAGGTGCCTTGGATTGGACTAGTTCCATGTTAACTAACATGTAAGTAACAGCTATTGTTCAGAGATAATGGAAATGCTTTTGAAGTAGGACACAAGATAAGATCATGGTATATTCTCTTGTCAACCTTCTTAGTCTAACAGCGATGGCTTTGGCGGCGACCGCATTGTCCATGGTCTATTGCCACTCAGTCCAGCAACATCTCATTTTCATCTGGCCTGAAAGCAACATGATTATGATTCCTGTAAGCTTCAGCTTGGTAGCTAGCACCATCTTGTAAACTATTTGCAGCATGTAGCTGATGATAGCCTATGACTGTGAGTGACACACTAACACCGAAGTGATCCTAGACCGTTTCAGGATGCAGAAAATTTTGGATTGAATACCGGCCCCTTTTTTTCTGTGGTCCATGAACCGTGACATGACACTGATATACAGATTGTGGTCGTGGATAGAATATTTGTAATCATGTCTGAATGCATGCACCGATAGCCTGAAATGCTACTTATCAGTTATCACACACATAGACAGACATACAGTTTTACATGATGTTGTCTCTTGGATGGATTTATAACAATTGTATTTGTATGTACTGATCTATCTATATCTTCTTCCAGAGGTGAGAGGGAATTCTGCAGCAACCAATGGAACAAAGAGCTATTGAAGCCCTGAATTCTCCGTCCTGAGTTTTGGCTATGTTAAGTGATAAACCATTCTTCTGCTTATTGGGAAACTTTGATCTGAATTGAATGTATGGTCGGTGCTGGGCCCTGTGTCGTTTGGCTATACTCAGAGGTGAACACATGATATCGAGAAATGCTGAGCGGTCCATCAACTTTGATGCAGACAAATACTGTTGAGTTGATATGCCCTTGTTTCATCTGTTTAAGGTTGGGTCGTCTGAGGTTCATGTATTAATGGAATTGTGCACAAAATCATTTGTGTTCTTGTTTTTCATTCGGTTGAGGTTCATGTATTAATGGAATTGTGCACAAAATCATCCGTGTTCTTGTTTTTTCATTCGGTGAAATTCATTCTTTGATGGGGCTTGTAAAGGGGACATTACAAACTAAGATCGAGAGAGAGTTCTCTAAGGAAGAACTTAAGTCCCTTAAGGAGAATGAGTGGTGTTTGGACGATAGAAGAGAGATTTCCTACTGTTGGGCTGAGTCGAAAGACCCGCCTCTCCATTCTGAGTTCTCCCCCTTTTATAGTTCAAGGGGAGCGTCTATGGCCTAAGGCTTCGGGGATCATCCTCGGGGTCATAGGTTGAGACCCGCTTTCTCGACCGCCAAGGGACCTTGTCTAGACCCCCATCCTTTCAGTCCCCCCCCCCCCCCCCCCCCCCCCCCCCCCCAACCATCGGGAGGTAGGGGTCGGCCTTTTTGTTTCCCTTGTGGAGCTTTTCCCTTAGTGGGCCAGTCGTCTCTAGATGTCTATTTTGGACTTCCCCTTGACTATCGGTCCCGATGGTGGGGTTTTCCCGCCGCCATTAGGATTTTGATATTTCAAAATATTGTTTGAAGTTGTCATCTTTTTAAAATTTAAAATTTAAAATATTTACAAGAAAATATAACCAAAATCTATACTATAAAAGAGCATAACAACTTGATAGACCATGATTGTAGAAAACTTTAGAAAAAACTAGGGCTTAGTATGAGAGAAAAAAAAACTAGTTTCAAGTTTTAGCCATAGATTAAAAAGAAAAATTAGTTTTTTTTTCAATAATTTGTAATTAGTCTATTTTGCGCTACTTTCTCGTCCCTCCTCCCCCTATGCTTGGGCCAATGGCCCACTTGGCCCGATGGCTGCTTAGCTTGGCGGGCTGCAAGCGCCAACATGTTCTCAATGTTAGTCCCACCTCGCTTAGACATAAAGGAGAGACAGAGTCAATGGTCTATATAATAACATCCAAACGCACAGCCTTTTTGTGTTGCTTGCCTCCATTTGGCTGGACATCGTTTGATGAAAACGAAGATTGCGGACCTGGAAACACTACAGCATGACTGTTTATAGAAGGCATTTAAAAATGCCTTCAAAAGTGGCAAAAATGCCTTCAAATGTCATTTTAGGCATATTTGAAAATGCCTTCTATAAACAGGACTTAAAAGGTCTTTTGAGGCATTTTTTCAAAATGCCTTCAAATACTAGCATATAAAGGCATTTTCTAAGTGCCTAAAAAGATCTTTGAAGGCATTTTGTATAAGCCTTCAAATATTTATGAAGGCGTTTGTTAAAATGCCTCCAAAACCAACTCATACATGTAGAACTTTGCTACCAATTAGTATCAAAAGAGCACAATCCGTTGAGACATTAACCAATCAAAGCACACGTTAATATCACAATCCAAACATTTAAAGCTTAGGCATACAAAATTATATTTGTCGAAACACAATCAATAAGATTCTTCCTCCCTTTCTATGAGTGTCCACATCACAGCTTTGCAAATGCAATTGAAAATCATCTAAATATACTATACTGCTGCAGTACCAGCATTCATCAATGTTCAGAAACTAAACACATGTTACTCTGCTTCAAACTTGAAATAAAACTGTCCACATCTGGCTATACACCTTTATGTCGTCCTCACTTGACAATTGCTCCTGCTAAAACCAAACAAGTCCCAATGAGTGAAGTATATATACACACTAGTCTGCTATAAGAGATAGTTCACAACTCATTTTCAGATTTGCAGTATCGGTCATCAATCTAGGTCCATACGCATATTAGAGATGTAGTACAGTTCATACTAATTAAGAATACCATGTTGGATTTAGAACTGAACTAATTGGACAGAAATAAAACAATTGGTGGGATTAACCAGAAGTGTCATGCACGTCACTGCAACTTCATACAAGCAGATCTGCAGAATTCTGAACAAGAACTTCAGAGGCTGAGCAATGACACTAGCAGCAATAGCATGGAACTGAGGATGACATGCATTTTCAGAATAAACAATCAGCCCATGCAATCAGACTAACAGTAATAGTGTAATACTAAATACAACCCAATCGATTAGCTAACAATAGTAAGTAGTAAGTAGTAACACATTGAGCACAGGTAAAACAATTTGATGGCATCAATACGAAATGACAGGCAATTCAGGAATTCAGGATGTTGCTTGTGCGAAATGCTTTTAGATTTGACTTCCAAAAATGAGAGCTAAAAGCAAGAGATTCTTACTTTAGTTTGTACTAACATCGAGAGGTTGTTATATGTATGCTGCTTGTACGACTTTGTACAATCTGGGATGATGTAGGCTCCTTTGGTTTTTGATCTTTACACGCCTTCCTTCTTGTTCTCTTTTCTTGTGTCAAATTCTGTAAATCAACTTGGGATTTGTTTATCTTTCCAGCAGCTTTGTCAGATTTTGATGTTGATGTTTTCGCCACTGCAGTCTCCCTTGTCTTCTCTGCGAGGCCATGCTATACAATGGGCAATAGCACTTCCTAGATTTTGTATCTTCCCATATGCACGAGGTAGCAAGGTTGTATGTTTATGAACTATATTCACAAGGACCTCAATGTAATCCGCCAATGGTTGGCCATCCTTAGCTTTAGCTTTCCTATCAATTCTCTGAATGGTCCCGAATGCCACCACCTTCTTACTATTTGGAGATGCCAAACCAACCTCCATACCACACTTTATTGCTTCCATATCATCCTACAAAGATGACTCCTAACTCTATCATCTCTCTACTATTTAGTTAGAAAAGACCGATATGAGAAAAGGCACAGCAGTCACCTTATGAAGTGGTGTCTGAAATCTTCTTGGCTTCTGTGATGTCTCCAGAGGTGGTTTTTCCTTGGCATTTCCCAGAAGTGTGTGCTCTGCTGTCTCTCTCTTTATTTTTTGCAGACTTTGCATCATAACATTTCCAATATCCTAAGGATTGAAGGCAAAACAAGTTACAAACTGCATTGAATAAGTAAATCAACTCAAATGGACACAATTTACCTCATTAGGTTCTACTCCATGTCTCCTATTGGAATGTGAAACTGATCCTTGATTATCATCAATCCTGTCATGCAAATGTTGCCCAGCTACTGTGCCAACCCTTGGACTAGTTTCAATATGAGGGCATGTTTGGGAAGCTGAAACTTGACTTTTCAGTTCACTGTATTGCTGCTCCAACTTATTCACCACAGCCCAAAGCTTCTTATTTTCCTCTTTCACTTCTTGCACTTCAAATAAGGCCTCGAGATATGCGAGTAGAGCCCACACCACCTGCTAACAAACCTAGGCCAGTCCTCCTTCCACTCCTCTCTTTTGGGAACAATGTCAAGAATAAATCATTATCATGAGTATCCTCAGTAGTTAAAGAAGGGTCTTCTTGAAATCTTCTTCGGATTTCATCCTTCAAAAGAGTTATGACCAAACAAATTTGTCAAGCATAATGAAAAAATTGACTGTAATCATCAATTTTTTCTAGCTATAGCAAATAGATGATGGAAAACAACATACAATTTTTTCAAAGCTATAATCATCAATTGGCTGTCCATCTTTTTTGGTATGTGTTTCTACATAGAGCCCAGCATGAGCGATTTTCCTTCCTTCCTTTAGTTCCTGTATTAACAACATTAGCTAGTTGGTAACACATGGAGGCAAACAATGATTTGAGCTCAACAATAATAATGGCTATGCAATCAGGAAATACCATTTGGTCTAAAACAACTGCAAAACTTCTCGACCCGGTGGTGTGCCTTCCATTTAGTTGCGGTGCCTAGTAGCCTTGAGCTTCTCATTTAAGCTAAATTTATGCATTAAGTTGAGGAAAGAAATTAGCTAAGTCAATGAAGCACCAATGGAAATAATTAAGCTATCGCAGCATACCTGTCCCGCATTTGATGTCCAGTAGTTCACCCGCCACTCCCATTGAGGTGGTGGAATCCTTTTATCACAGCCGTTATTGATATTTTGTCTCCTAGATAAATTAGGATCAAAGTACTTCCTCTTCAAAACAACTTTGAAATCTTTCCATTTTTTGCTTGCTGACTTGAGAACCCAAGGCTTATAAGATTCATCAATATCAAAGTATCCCTGCATCAAAAATTACATTTCTAATCAGCACTAACTTTCAAAATCATCAAGTAAATAAAGTGCAGGTTGTGCCTATGTACCTTTACAGTTGTCCATAACTTCTCTTTGTGAGATTTATCTACCTTACTCCAATTTTTGTTTGCTAAAGATATTTCCTTCCCTCTAACAAGGTATCCTATGAAACTTGTTAATTTGCATGTCTTTAGACCACATGGCTGACCATATCTGTTGAACTTCAACTGGATCTTGCTGTTAGGATCATACTCTTTCCACATCCTCTTCATCTTAGTTGGTCCTCACATTCCTCTCACATCCTCTTCATCTTAGTATGGCCTATCAAGATGATAGGCCATACACTATAGGACACATTCATGTTGCCAAAAGGGTTGAAACCATCAGTTGCCAACCCAAGCCTAACATTTCTAACCTCTGAACTAAACCACCGGTGTGTGGCATCAAAATTCTTCCAAGTTGGAGAGTCCGCCGGATGACGTAGCAAGCCGTCTTTTGTGCGACCTTCGCTATGCCACCTCATGTTATGTGCTGTCTTTGAAGACATGAATAACCTTTGGAGCCTCCTCTTAAGTGGAAAATGTCGAACAACCTTTGCAGCAACTTTGTGGACACGTCTTCCATCAATTCCACCTTTTACACTCTTCCACCTACTTGATTTACACACTGGACATGAGTTGACATCTTCATATTCTTTCCTATACAATATGCAGTCATTTCTGCAAGCATCAATGCAGTGATAACCAATTCCAATTGCCTTCACAAATTGCTTGGCCTCGTGGAAGTTCTTTGGCAACACCTCACCCTCAGGAAGTGCATCCTTCATTAAAGCCAAGAGCTCATTATAATAACCATTGCTTACTCCCCATCGATTCTTCATTCTAAGGAGCCTAATGAGAAATTGCAGCTTTGAGAATTTCTTGCAGCCCGGATACAACTCTTGGCTCCCATCTCGGACTAACTTGTAGTATGCTTCAGCATCAATGTCATCCTCATCTTCATCCTCAAATCCCTCATCTTCCCCAAAAGCACTGGCATCATACATCCCAAAACCCTCCATTAGCATCTGCTCCACTGGATCAACTTCAGCATCGTCATCATCTGATTGTGGGCGTAGAGCAGGACTCAGTACAGTTGACATGCCCTCGCCATGATGAATCCATGATGAATACCCATCCATGAACCCAATGGAAATTAGATGATCTCGGACATCTTTTGCCTCTACCCAGTAATTGTTTGCACAATCACGACAAGGACAGAGAATTCTATTCTCCTGGGCTGATCTCGCAAAGGCAAAGTCTATGAAGTTATGGAGGCCTTCATCATACTCAGCTAACCACCTAATACGTAATATTGAAAATTCAGCTTGCTATGGAATTGTACTTAACATAGGAAAAACAGGAGCAGTTTCTAACTAGTGTTACCTAGGCGCTCTCATCCACAGTTTGTCCATGTTGGCTCTAATAAGGTCTCGATGAACAATATGTGGGGTCTCTGTGAAATGATGGCCAATGCCAAAATGAAGGTGAAATTACTCTCAATGAGGTCTACAAAAAGACAAATTCAGATCATGATAATGTGAACTTACTCTATGCATCTTTAAGAAAATATTTGCTCACAACTCAACAATCCTATGTTTTATTCTCTTCAGAAAATAGATAGTTAGGGTACACAAAGCACTGAGTAGTTCTCTGTGCTATTTATATGACAGAACTAATCCTCCTAACCTATGTTAGAAATTTATTATACAAATTTAATTCGATTACTAAAATATGTTTGGAACTTTTGTGATCGACTTTCTACTAGCAGGAAAATGGAAGGGATGAGGAGCTAACCATTTAAATTTGTCTATGACAAAACCAAACTACAAATAAGACACAAACAGAGAGAATGCAATGTAACCTAGTGGTCAAGCTCAGATCCAGATAAAATCAATTTACTTGTCCCTTCACACACATTCAATTAGCGTACTACATCTCAACACAGTAGTCATCACATAGTTAATTCACATACATCAAGCAACATCTCAGAACAATAGATTCACACAGAGCAAGCCAATTCCAATAAACCAAGCAGCATCTCAATCAGGGATTCAGTAGACTAGTGCCTATAGGGATTTACCTCTATTGATTTCGTAGGAGTAGCAGTAGGTAGATGAAATTGTGTAGCAGCTTGGAGAAGTCGATCAGTGGTGGAGGTAGCACTTGATGGAGGAGGGCTTCGAGAAAAGGGGAACTCGACGCCTCCCTGCAGCCGCGATGCCTCCCCAGAGCACTGCAGTCCTGCAGTCACGCCGCCTCGCCGCCCTCCCGCAGTGGCGCCGCTGCCCTGCAGTCACCGCCGCCCAAGTCGCGACTCCTTGAAGCCGCACAGTCGCCCCGCAGTCGCCGCCACCCCGCAGTCGCGACTCCTTCAAGCCGCGCCGCCGCCCCGCAGTCGCGCCGCCTCGCCGCCGCTCCGCGGTCTCGCGTCGTCCCTGCACCGGAGCACAAGCCCTGTGCTGGATCTGTGTCGCAGCCGAGCCGCCGTTGCGTTTGCCACCGCGCAAGCCGGGGGACGCCGATGCGGGTGCGGGTGCGGGTGCTGGGGGAGGTCGATGTGGTGAGGCCGATGCGGGTGCGGGGACAGCGTGCTGGGGGAGGCCGATGCGGGGGCGGCGTGTGTGGGGAGGTCGATGCCTCTCGGATGCGGGGTACGGACTGGACTGGACTTGGGATACGGTCTCCCGGATACGAGTTTTTTTATTGTCTCTCGGATACGGGTGCACGTACGGACTGGAGTAGGATACGAGTTGTGCACGCCTATTCAATGACTATAGAAGGCATTTTCAAAAAAATGCCTCTAATACTACCTACTATAGAAGGCATTTTCTAAAAATGCCTCTAATACTACAACTATTTAAGGCATTTTTTAAATCTGCCTTCAAAAACAATAGTTTTAAAGGCATATTTATAAAAATGCCTTTAAGTAAAAAGAAACTAAGGCAAATTTTAAAAAATGCCTTTAACACAATGCCTTTAATTAGATGACGTGTTGTAGTGAAAAGATGAAAACGAAGATTGCGGACCTGGAAAAGACGTTGGATGCCACGTCTACGATGGTCCAAGATCTAAAAACGCAGATTGATGTTCGCGAGCTTGAGGCCAAGAAAAGGGATATAAGGACCTCGAAGATACGCTGGACGCCTCGTCCACGGAGATCCAGAATCACACAGATGAAGTCTTGGCCAAAATGGCCAAGCTTTAAACTCTTGTTAAATTCTTCTTGTAAAAGGTCTTAGAAGCAATGCCTAGTTCAAGTAACATTTGTCGTTGGATTTACTGAACTCTTGTTAAATGCTTTTTAATACGAGGATGTAATATTTGAGATAAAATGATGAATGCGGCCAAGATCTTATTGAGTACACAGCAAGCCAAGCCTGAACGTATCATCATGTATGCCTTTGTACAGCATATTCTGATTCTTACCCCAATTCAAGGATAAGCTAACATAATGCACATAGAGATAACACAAGTTCAGTAGCTGTTGCTAAATAGGACATATCTTGGCACTGAGCTGAAACACACCCATCCGAGTTGATTTTGAAGACACCCTGCAGCAGTTTGAACACACCGCGGCTAACTGTGCTTGTTTCTGTCGATCTGCAAGTGTGGCAGCAAGAAAAGAAAGATTAGAGAACACAAACAACATTCAGATAAGAAATCGATGGAAGTACTCCACAAGTGCTAGTTATGAATGATTTTAGCAGAACTGAATAAGCACTATAAGCCATTTTACAAATGTGAATTTCATGCCATGACCATATTGAACAGACACCTGAATATTCACAAAACAAGCCTTTCTACTAGGATTACTACATTCAGAAACATCATGGAACTTTAGAGAACAGCCAGAGGACAAACAAGCTGTACCAATCCTTATTCACTTTATTTGCAGGCTAACAAGTAAGTTCAGACTACTAAGAGCTGTTAATCCGTCCAGGTTAACCACTTCTGTTTGCTATTGTGTGCGCATCCAATCGTATTGAAGGATCCCTCATCTCATAACAATTAACAAGAATATCTGGCTATCCATCATACATTCAGTCATGTGATTATGTGAATCCAGGAGGGCCCAAGCTAGTTCCTATTAGAGCAGGCCAGTGTTTGCACACGACAGACAGATGTATGATCCTGACATTAGCACCTCATTAAGCTACGCAAACAAGATGCCACCATATAGAATCAGTAGGTTAGCAGGACGGTTCATTAGATTTCAGAGTAACAGGGCAGTCAAGCAAGCAAGGGGAAAAACAACCATGTTTCAGCACAACTGCGTTCAGCTGGATGGCTTATTCACCGTGTACAAGCGCCTCTTCGTCCTGTGCGCCGCGTTGAACGCGGTGGGCCTTGCTCGCCGAGACGGGGCACTTCCCGTACGCCAATGCGCACGCCGCCGTCTTCGAAATGAGATGAATTGCACTTGCACGGCCAACGAATCCTAGCTTAGCCAAGCAATATCCACGGATCAACCAATTGATGATACTAGCGAGAGTGCATGAACGGACGGACTCACATAGAAGGACGTGATGGTGCCTGCGGACTCGCCGGGGACGAGCTTCATCTCGATTGCAGCCATGCGCCCGTGCGCTCATCAGGGAACAGAGCATTGCCCGCACCCCACACCACGTCGAAGTCCTGGTGGAAGTTGTGGTCGCCGCTCGCCGCCGCCCAACCTCACCCGCCATGCGCTGCCACAGGCCCGGATCGCGACGAGGCCGGCCACGATCTGCGCATGACCGAGGTCGCCCAACGCGCAGGCGCCGCCGCCCGAGCTCACCCGCCATGAGCCGCCGTACCGGCCTGCCTGTACAGCTGTGCCGTCGCTGAGGGTTGCCGATCCCGTCGATTGGGAGCCGCATCGCCTGGGGATCCGTCGGTAGAGGAGGTTAGGGGACGGAGGGCAGGAGGAGGGTGATGACCGTGCGTGGCGGCGGCGGCTCCGTGCAGTGATGGAACGGCCGGCGGCACTGAAAACCTAGAACTAGATGATGTTTTTTTTAAAAAAAATATAGCAACAACATATTCATCTATATACTTCTCCTAACTATATTACTCCCCATGTAAATTTTGCATTTATAAAGTTACCTTAATACCCTTTATTAGAAAAAAGAACTACAAAAATGCAATTAGCCATCCTTTATTTGGCATCGCTTCCCCCCTACGTTTTGGAGGCGATGGGAAGCGATTTAGTGCATATGGCCCACCGGTCATAGACACAGTAATCGCCTCCCATCGCTTCCCTCGCATCGTCTCCCATCGCTTTTGGCGTTTCTGACCGTTGGATCGGTCGCTATGAGCCGTCGAAATTCTCCACAAGTATTGTAAAAAATCTCTTAAATTTTCTACATGGAAAAGATGTTTATTTAATGCTTTTTTACATGTTCACTGATAGATGTAAGACCTACAGAAGAAGTAGTTTTTAGTTGTAAGGCATCTATATTATGTCAAACAAAAGTGTGCCCACCATGTACATATATGACTCTTTCCGTCCGAAACTAATCAACCAAAAGGGACCAGTCCACCACAAACAAACCAATGATGAGCAGACTTCTCAATAGAATATGTAACATGGGCTAGAGCCGCCACTGTGAGGAGCAGAGTAGCCAAGGCGCAACCGGACACCGGGTGTCAAACTGTGAAAGAGTAACTGGATCTGCTGCTACTAGTGAGCGCGCAATTGATTCCATGCGCCAAGATATGTCACCTCAGTCCATCCCCAAACTAAGTACAACATAAGATTTGTCTGTGGACATAGCAACTGAAGCAATGAGGCTAATTGATTTTCCTACATGCCACTCATTCGCAAAGTATGGTTGTCTCATGTTTAGCATAGGAGCAAGCATTTTTTTTCTTTGGGTCACTATCCCACCTGATAATAGTTTTTGGCCTGCTGTCCTGCCGATATATATGAATCTACTCAGTAGTGTACACATAGAAGAAAATAAGCTACATATAAAATACATCGCACTTAATGAAAAGTAGGAACTATGATTCTGCATTTTAGAAGAATATAGCCACAATGATGTAATATAAGGAGAATGTTATTGGTAGCCGCATGGAAATAGTGTTACTCTCGAAACATGCAATCCTAAATATAGAGCATATATGAATGTTCATTGTTATACATGGATTTTATAAAATTGGCGTTTCAGATGGTTCATACATACATATTTAAGTGTCAGTAAAGTTACATATAGCTTATCCTTGTAAAATACTCCTCCATCCTTGTAAAATACTCTGCCTTGGTAATAATGATTGAGTTTAGAAGCTAAGCTTCTACAATGGATTTGCTTAAAGCAGATGATCCAATATTTTAGAAATTTAAACTTGGCCTTAAGAGACGCTCTATCATATGTAGTTATTTTTTCTCCAAAAATTATTAAACATATTTGACAATAGGAGAAATCATACATCATAGGTCACAAATATGCCAATTGGTTTAGCCAACCGTGCCACAATTACTTCCCCTGTACTATCACTTGCATCAGCCAGCTCGCTGTGGATGTCGACCTTTCACATCGGCGATCCCTGATGCACGTTGCTCATGTCTTGGCCCTCCTTCCTCAATCTGAAGGACCGGCAACAAGTGGCATTAAAGTCATCGTTGTCCAATAGGCTGATGCAGTGCAGTGCAAAAAGGTAGAGCCTATAGCTACTCAACAGTACGAGACTTTTGTATGTGTGGACGAAATCTCATCCTCTAAGATCTCAAACGAAGTACTAGACTCCTTAGTCTCCGTGTGCCTTTCAGTGCATTTTTCCAGGTGTCACCCAGTCCTACTCCTTGGCGATTGACAAATGAACAACAATGCCTAATAGTAGCGGCCAATCACAGACAAAAATTAAGCATATCCTCATCGGAGTCATGACATTGATATCAATGGTGGTGCCTGCAGTCTAAGCTGCAGTCACATATATTGGGGGAGTGCCTACATATAAAATTTTCAAGTCATTTAGGAACCAGTGGTATGCAAGTACATTATTTGTTTAAAAAAAAGTATACCACAAAGATCTGGTTTTTAATATATTTATTTTGTTTTTTGGCAGAGAACATAAGTTTGTACCAAAGGTTATCTGTTATATCAATGCATTAAACTGTGACAAGTGCTTGCTTCGATCATTTCTGAAATCACTAGTAAAGCTCAGCTGAGAGGAAACTGATGATGAAGTGCAAAGAGATTTCAGGACAGAACCTACCTACTCTGCGTATGTTTTCAGTACGATCGTCTGTTTTGAAGCTGAGGTCCCGTTTTGAAGCTGAGGTCCCAGTTCAACGCAAGCCAGAGATTATCGCCATAGAGGACATATGTCACAGATGGCCTCTAATGTGCAACTCACAACTCAGCGCACATGCAAGTTTGCGTTTTTCCTGTGATAGATGTAAGGATCATAAACATGAGAGGCTCAGCAAATTCAGTTCGTCAACATGTAGATAGGTTATGATGAGCAAATGGAGAATTGAGTGATCAACAAGACACAACCCTTCTGTTTAGACAAATTTTGTCTCTCATTCTGCCCAATGGGGCAGTCATGATACAGGATATTTGCCGATTTGCCAACAGTCGAAGTCAAGAGCGTGCTGATCCATGTCAAACCTATAAAACTCTCAGAATGTTTAATTCCTTTTTAAAATAAAAATGTTGAACATAGTATGAAGAGCGGCTAGTGTTTTCAGGATAAGTATGTTAACTATGTCATTCTTAATCTTACTATTACGAATTGGAGGCTTCACATTAATTCTCACTAGACGCGCTAGGAAAAAAGATAAATGGTAAAAATTATCACATTAATTGGAAACATCTAGCCATCCAATCTAGACTCTAGCGATTAGTATCCTATCCACTTTATTTTTCTACAAAATCATCCACCTTTGCCATTATCAAATAAATAAAAAGAAGGAAAAAGATAAATTCTTTATTATTCACCCATTATAAATAAATAAATAGATAAAAGAAAGGAAAAAAAATTCCTTTATATTTTGGAATCTACGTAGAGCAACGAGAAGGAAAAGATAAATACATTATTTTTCCTATACCACGACAACAATTGAAGGGATGGTCACGGTAGTATCCATCAGCTGTTCCTACGGAGGAGGAAAAAATAGGTCATCGCCTCTTCTCCACGTACGTGAGTTCTACTTGTACGGCGTTGGTGGACTGCAGAACTTGAATGCGTTGCATGTACTCCTTGATGACGATGCTGCAGCTGGAGGGGGGCATCTATAAGCCAGTATGGCGCTATCAACCAAGATGTTCACTTGACGGCTGAAGTGGAGGCCGTGCATGGCAGGCTAGCTGTGGAGTTCGTCCTGCGCCATCATCGAGATGGACGCACTTTAACGTCTGACCATGTGCCTTATGGTGTTCCTTGTTGTCTGGAGCTTCAGTGCATAAATCCTGGTACCACCCAATCCTAATCTCTGTTTCTGTCCTCGACCAGCAACAAGCAAAAAGCACTGGCTAGCAGCACTAGGCACACACAGACAAATCATAGTAGTACGTGCTCACAATTTCTACAATAGCTAATGGTGGTGTACGCAGTGTGGTGAGTGGTATATATGGGAGGAGTCTTTGGTGTCAAGCCGCTACCTGAAATCTGCAATGGAACAACTTAGTAATTACTGAAAACTTAGGTAGCAACAAACAAAAAGTAATGGTCATTATTTTCCTACAAGTTCAATACATATAAAACTGAAGCCATGTGGGTACCGGTGAGAACATGTATACAACATCAATGTATTAAATAACAGCCCAAACAATCTCGTAGGTCGTGAGTTGGCACTGTCCTTACCTGGATATTTTAGACAGTATATATTCGGCGTTGATTG